>CM076569.1:867844414-868218246 GCA_034641835.2 Pinus albicaulis
TTATCACTTTATGAGGGGATAAAGTCATGAATGGAGCTTAATGTGAAGATTCATTAAAGGGATTGCTTGACATTCTTTAGGTTAATACATGCAATACTTTTCCAAGATTTTATAGAAATATCTTCAATACAATTATCACGTAGAAACCCTAACAACAACTATTCCATGCTATAACCATTCAAAGATAATAAAAAATAAGAGCACTTACAAGAAATGCATGAACAAGTCATTTATTATTCCAAAGTGATGTATCCACAACAAGAGCTAGTCTCCAAAAGAAAAATCTCAAGAATATATCACATGTCCACAAGAATACATGACAATTAAAGCTAGGTTTAAATCCTCTAAGAAGGCTGAATTCTCCACAAGTAATGTTGAGAAATAAAATCGAGGTGACCTCTATTTATATGGGGTATACCTCAACGTATTTTAACTAATGAAGCCCCTAAAACACGTTTGACATGAAATAAACCTTAGGTTACACACAAACCCAGTTCCTCAGTGTTAAAATAAGCCATAAATGGCCACATATGTGAGTTGTAGCCTCATAAATGCTGATGTCATGCCCAATAGTGTCAAGGTCTTGTTGGGGGAATTCTAGGTTCAATAGTTCCATCATAAAGAATCCTTTATTCTTGGTCAAAGTAGACCAACATCTTGGTTACTTAGGGTGCTTTGGGACATGGAACATGTTTGCTCCCTATAATTTGCAATATTGGCAAGAACAAGTAGCAGGGAACCACATCAAACCACTTTGGAGTCTAAGGACCTAGCCTTCCTGGGCTTAGAGAGGGCTCTCTCTATGTTTATAATTAATTGATTTGTATTTATGCTTATGTATTTTGATTTTAGGCTAATTATGAAGCTTGGGTTTATCTTTTTTTTGACTGATTGATTAAGTGATCGATTTATTGTAGGTGGGACAGATAGAAAGTGGGAAGCTTAATCCATTGGGCTATGGAGTCATAAAATGTTTTAATTGTAAATCAAATCTTCAAGGGTTTTCATAGGGCAAGCTAACTATATCAAATGGATAGTCTTAGGTAAGATGAATAATGAAATGACAGCAAGTTTGTGAATTCAGTAAAACTAAACGGAAATTAAGAATCCTTTAACTATACTTCAACAAGAAAAGCCTTTGAGATAACTATCTACGAGAAACTAAAGAGCTTGACACCCTTGAATTATTTAGCTAAACTTTACTAAGAAAAACTTAAGACAACAATCTAGTAATACTAAAGAGTAGGAAACCCCTGAATTATTTATTTACTACTTTCAGATAGAGAAAATATTCAAGATAACAGTTCAGTGAAATTAAATTGTAGGACACCCCTGAATTCTTTAACTAAACTTCAAAGAAGGTCTTTAAGACAAATAGTTTGAGAGAAACTAAAGAGCAGGACACCCCTCAATTATTTAGCTAAAATTTACTAAGAAAACCTCAAGACAACAAGCCAAGTGAAACTAAAGAGCAGGACACCCCTAAATTCTTTAATCAGTCTTTGCAGAAGAAAACAATTTAGATAAAAGTAACATACAGAGTTAAGGTTCCCAAACAACATATCTTAATCTAAAATTTATGTTATATTATTAGAGAAATGATGTACTATATGGTAAACAAAGGAGAAATAATGAAAAAGAGGGATAAAATCACCATTAACATAGCTTAAGAATCATGTGAACATGCTTGTATTACTGATGTCCAAGATAGTTACAATGCTCCAATGCAACAATCTTTATAACTCAGAGTCTGATCTAAATCCAGTCTAGCAACCAGCTAACCAACCAAACAACCAACCAACAATGATAATGAATAACACATGCAGTATTTATCTGCACATGAGGAGGTTTCCCTAATTTAGGGTGACATATCTGTATTAACTACAAAGTAAATGTAATCTTGAACTTTGAGACCATGCAAGGCCTAATGCCAAAATATATCTAACTGACTCACTGTAATAATAACTTTTAACTTAACTGCTGAGCTAACTTTAAGATATTTTTGACTTTTTTCCTTTAACATTAACTTTTACAATAACTTCTGAGTAGCTGCTAAAATATCTTTGACCGAAACATTAACTGAGGTAGCTTGTTAAACCAAAATTAGGTTGTAGGTGGCCAAATGAGGTTTGGAAGAAGTAAAGGCTGATTCACCTTGTCATTCAGATCTGTCTTCTTCGTTGATTTTCTTTTGATTTGTCATTTAACCTTTAATTTGTCTTCTAAACTCTGATTATGTCTTCGTTTGTATCTTTTATCCTTTAACCTTTACTATCTTTGCTGTCACTGTCATCTCTTTTTTAATCTCACTGTTTGATCTGCTTCCTTATCTTTCCTTTATTTTTGACTCTGTCTTTTAACCTTTTCTTTCGTCCTTGACTGATCTTTTATCTGTTCTTTAACTCTGTTCTTTTATTTGTCTTCATCTCTGTGCAACCACTGTAAAACTCCTTTATTTTCTTTATCCTGTCCATTGAAGAAATCTCGTTGCCTTTGGAGTGATTGAATGATCATCAATGGTCATGATCCATTGCTGATTCAGATTAATCTTGAAATCCTAATCCTTTAATGAATAAGGCATTCTAGATTTTCACCTAGAGAACCCTATTTTAAACAATTCTTTGGAACTTAGAAACACATTTGGTTTCTGCGTTTATAATATGTTGATCACCTGCAAAACTAAAAATAATTTAATAATAAAAGTGAGATCCTGCGGAATGGGGAGCAATGGTGGCTTGCAGGTAGCAGAAAATTTCATGGACAGAGTCCAATAAGTGGAGGTTTTAGGTTTTTGCGTTTAGCTATGGCCTTCCGGGTCTTCAGAAGGGTTGTAGGGGATATCACAGAGGTTTTGGGATTTACTGCAACAGGACATGGCTTGAAAATATTCAAATGGGTTGGCGGTTTCATATTAAGGCGCAGCAGCGGTAAGTGGTTTATCGCATGAGGCGTAGGCAGTGTTATCACCCAAAAAAATTTCAAAATATCATTGTGTCAACTCTGTTTTTGATCATGGTCTCAAAATGGGTTTGAAAGTCATTTTAGGATTTGGTTAAGGGTAGGTTAGAGTTTTTATAAGTTTCAAAGTCATCATTGAATTCTAATAAGTCTTTTAAAGGTCCATTCCATGGTCGAATAATCACATTTTCCATTCAGGAGTCATTCCATAAGGTTTCGGGTTAAATTTATGCAATTAGCCAAGAATCCTCCGTTTCGTAGCGTCGCTAGTTCAAAAAAGTGGATTTGCGCTACGAAAGCGCTAATACTTTTGTATCGAAAACTGGGAAAAATACACTGTGGGTGCTATGAAAGCACAGTTTCTTAACTGTCTTGTCAAATTAGCTGAGATTTCTCAGAATCTGTAAGGAAATGATAGGATAGTGGTATAGTGAGTCAGTTAGGGATCAGATTCAATGTACTTACCTGTCTCACAGTCATCATCGTCATGATAGGGCATGAGTGAAGCGTCATTCAGTTATGAGATGTCATCTTAAATTCAAAATCTTGCCTAATTTGGTCATTATCGTTTTCATTTGATTCCATACGAGTGTCAAGCTAAGCCTGTGGTTGTTCTATACAAAGGCTATCTTCACCATAATCAAGCAAGGTTGTTCCATACTCTCAAGCGAGGTTGTTCATGTCCTAATCAAGCGAGGTTGTTTTATAGATTCAAGAGAAGCTGACAGGTTTTTCTAAGAAGCATGGCAGAGGAAAAGAAAGTCCACAGGTTGTCTCTGGTTTTGTGAAAAGCTGCAGGGTTGCCACACATAGGTGCCTAAATAATTTGCCTTACACTTCAGTGGAACAACTACCAAAATTGAGATGTTAAATGTGCCAGTCGCACCTGAGATTATTTCTTCTGTGACAGAAATACCAAGGGGGCAAGAGAATTAGTTTAAAGGTTTTAAATTTGATATGGAACCTTGCAAGGAATTCATGAAACTTGAGTATGTAGATATGGACCTCAATAATGCAATACCTAGAATTTGTATCAAAGACACCTATGAAAAGTTTTTGTTCAACATTCAAAGATACTTTACATGTGAAGGTAGATACCATAAAGTTTATACTTATCATTTTAAGTTGCTTCTGCATTTCATAGGTATGATACCACTAGATTTTCCCTTTTATTTTCATAGGAGCCTTGCCAAAACGGTTGATAAAGTACAGACCAAATATGATGGTTGTGAAACATCTTTGTTTCACCATTGTTTGATAAAGTTATTGGTTTTCAATGAACTTCAGAAAATAAGCAGGGATTGGTCTTCCTTTTTGTTTATGAATAGTTTTGAGCTAGAAACCCTAACCCTAGCTAGAAACCCTAAAACTAAAGGAACTCCTTCACCACTAGTAGCAGAGTGTAGTCAGCCTGTTGTTGAAAAATCAAAGAGGTTTGTAAAGTTGAAACGAAGGAAACAAGTTGAAAATAGGACATAGAAGACACAATTTCTTGTTGCAGCAACTCCATCACCTGCAAAACAGAGGTCAAAAAGTGTCAAAGAGGCAAAACAAAAACAAGTTGCCAAAAAGCAGGAAATCAAGAGAGTGACAAGAAGCCAAGCAGTAACATCAAAGGGAAAAAAAGTTGTTTCAGGTGCAGAGCAAAACCTAGTGATAAAGGGAAATTTAGATGAAATCCTTCATGCAATTGATATAGAAGAGACACCTATTGTGCAAGATGATTTCATTGGAGTAGATGAACACAAACAAAAAAAGCCTAAGTCAGCAAAGAAACTTGAATTTGAGGGTGAAAATGCAGCCTTTATCTTCCAAGCAAGGAACCCTTTAACTAGGCATGCTAAGAAGCTCAAGGAAGGCAAAAAAGAGGTCCAAGAAACTATTGAAACAACGAGAGTCCTTGAAGAGGTGGTTGATCTCTCATCACCAATAATGGAGCATGCAACCAGCAAGACAATGAAAGGAAAAGAACACATGACAAGAGTGTCAAAATCTTGAGGAGAGATTGAGGTTAGCAAACCAAGAGATTGCAATCATGAGAAAGAGGGCCAGAAAGCACAGTATTGAAAAAATAGAGTTCAAAAGAATGAAGGCACTTTGGGAGCGTCAAACTGGTTCTAGGTCTGAAATTCCAAGCAGTTCAGAACAATTTTTCACATGGATAGTTCCAACCATCAAGGAAGCCAAATTTGTCAGAGTAATGAATAATCAATTAAGAGCCAGTAATAGAAGACTAAGAGATCAAGTGGAGGACTTGGAGCAGCAGCTAAAATTGACCCATAATGAGCTAAAAAACAAAGGTGCAGAATGATAAATCATTAAAAAGTCATAAGCTAAGTCAAGTGAAAAATTAAGAATAAACCTCATGAATATTGTGTTTGTCAGTTGATATGACATTTTGTTTTGGTGAAACCATTGGTATTCTAAAATTTTGGCACATTTTGGTTTAAATTTCGAAGAAATTTGGGCAAAAATGCTCACTCAGCAGTTTCGTAGCGCAAATAATGCAAAAAGAGTGAAAAGCGCTACAAAACTAATGTAGCAACTTTTTTCACTCTTTCTCCTAAATTTTTGAAGGGAAAAAGTGTAAGTTATAACCTGAAATTGATAGGGAGGCCGTGTTAATTGATAATGAAGATAAATCTAGAAGAAATAAGCCAAAATTTTGAAGGTAAAAGGGTTAAATGATTGCGCTACAAAACTGTGTTGTTTTCGTAGCGCAGATCTACTTCTGTTATTTTGAACAATTTGATGGTGGTCTTGGACAACTGGCACTTAAGAATGATTTTTTGTAGGTATTACTTCGGTTTCTAACATCAAATAACCTCGAAGTGATGGGTTTATGATGGTTAGAGTGTCTCAAGAATGCAAAGAAACATATGCCTAGAAACCAGGGGACAATTTCCTAATTTAATGGAGATCAATGTTATGGTCATAAAGTGTTGAAGCTTATCATTTGGATTCAACCTCATGGGAATACAATTGGAAAATGATGTAATCTAGTTTAGATAAGGTTGTTATGAGTAGGGTTAAGGAGTTTGAATCCTATTTGTAATAGGACTGTTCATTAGGTTTACAGCTGTCATTTAGTAATAAATACAATGTCATATGGTTAGGAAAGGTGTCAAAAAATAGGAATTCGATGTATATAGCTCAGAATAAGGTTATCCTATATTGTAAATGATATATAAAACATGAAGAAGTCGAATATGCATGGGTTGGACATTTTTAGCAAAAAGACTGTGTTTATTGTAAGTGACTGGCTTTCAGCTTAATACAGAGTTTTCTACTTAGCCAACTCAATATTCATAAAGAGTTCTAGTGTGTTCTTGTTCTAATGGAATATTTTTTCTATCCTATTGCAGTGGTGTTTGCTTATGTTACTCATAATTCATCATTGATTCTCTGACTTCATTCATGGACAAACTGACTGTGTGTTTTATAGTTTCACATGTGTATCTCAAGACTAGAAATCTGATATGCCTTGACTTCCATGCTAAGTAGATTTTTTTGTTTTACTGAAGCTTTTTTGACTCCATAAGCCCAATGTGCACTTGCTAATGTCATTTACAACCAATATCTATCATTTATCTGCTTATTACCCCACATAGAGTTAGCCATCTATATTTCTATGAAAAATAATTAACCCTTGAGAGAGCCCTCTCAGGTTGAGGAGGCTAAGCCTCAATCAAAAGATTGGTTTGAAACAGTTACATGAGATTGATTTGATTGGGAGCCTATCAGGTCTGATTTTGCAATGACATTTTGGTGCGTCTGTCGGGAGCTTGAAGATTATACTTTCTCGAGATTTTAAAGTTGAACTTCTGAAGGTAGCAGGAGCTCAAAAAGTTTTTCGAGGCTGCATCTACCTTGGTGACTCCATTTAAAGTTTATATGATTAAAGGTGGCTTCGAGAAGGAGATACACGAGGAGTAATCCTGACCCAGATATACCTACCATCATGGACAATCCAAACACCATTTCCAGAGGCAGTGAATACATTTATGAAATATCAGGTACTCCATCACATTCGAAATCCTTGTCCTCTGAAATTTAAGAAGTCCTGAAGATAAAAGAGTTGATGATAAAATTCAGGAGGTTTTGTTTAGATGAGAAAGTGAAAAATAACTAATTGAAATTATCCTAGATTTTCAAAAGAGAGGAATTGATACCTCAGCTCTAGTAACACAGGAAGACAAAGAAGAGTTTTGGGAAGCTGTTACTTCTGAGTTGTTGTTGGAAAAAGAGTCTTTAGATAAATTCAAAGAGCTTGACCCTTTTGAAGTATTGTTGAAAAGTAAAACTGGTTTTCCCCTTCCAAATTGGAGTTCAATTATCAGTGAACCACAAAGACCAAATAGTCCTTCTCATAGTAGTTTTTTATCCTCTATTTTTTCCATCCCTAAAGCTACTACAGTCCCTTTAACCATGGCTGGAAATGTACCTCCTCCACCTGCTGCACCTGCTAGATATGCCCCTCTTGTTCTTCCAACTGTCTTACATGATCTCCCTAGAAAATATGCTGCTAGAATCAAAACTTGGGGAAGT
The DNA here is from genome assembly GCA_034641835.2 of Pinus albicaulis. NCBI lineage: Eukaryota > Viridiplantae > Streptophyta > Pinopsida > Pinales > Pinaceae > Pinus > Pinus albicaulis. Next base: position 867,851,921 of record CM076569.1, read on the forward strand.
GATGAAGACATTATAGCAGAGGAACATGTGGATCAATTTAATGATTTTATAGATAGGGAGGAGGTTGATGATGAAGATGTTAAGTTGAGGTTGTTTTCTTAGAGTTTTACTGGTGAGGTTAGAAAGTGGTATAAAGCCCTTACTCCTAGAAGTATTCATAATTGGAATGAGTTTGAAGATGTTTTTCTGAGAAAATGGGAAAATATAACTAATCTAGTACAAGCCCTCATCAAGTATAGCAATTTGAAGAGAGCTGCTGATGAATCTGTTAACAACTTTTCAAAAAGGTTTAATAAGGTGTTAGACTCTATTCCTACCCATTTGAAACCACCACAAGCCTTAGCTCAAATGAGGTACGATGAAGCTTTTGAATATGAGTTTTCCATACTGCTGAGAGAAAGGGAATCTCCTACACTTGTTGAAATGCAAAGTGATGCAGTGAAGGTGGAGGTTAACTTGATAGCAGCTAAAAATTCAAAAATGGGTAAGACTAAGTTGAAGGAAGAAGAGAAGCCTTCCTCCTCTACCTCTCACGATAAGCTGGATTTAATGCTGAAACCAATGGAAAAGTTGATGGATAGATTAGCCCTTGGGAATACCTCTGCTCCTCTTGCACAACATGAACCTAAATTCAAAAACCCTCAGTTTAGGAGACCTCATAATCAGCAAAGGCCAAGGGAAAACATAAATCAACATCCTGATCCTTCAGTGAGACCTCCTTTTCAATATAATTTTATTGATGAAGAAGATGATCCTGAAGTTCGTGAAATTCTATTCATTGTTTTGATGAGGAAATGTCTGGAATTTTCTTGAAAAAAGAAGAACGTGATCAATCAGATCAAAATAATCATGAAGAGGAAACATCAGATTATCTAAAGGGGTATCAACATGCTATTTTCGAGATGCAGAAACAATATAATCTTAGAAATAGAAATGTGCCTATCATTGCAAACAAAACATAGCCTAAGAAAGATACACCTAAGGTTTTTGATGGCAAGAAGGATGCTCCTAAGGTCGCTGAAGGTAAGAAAGATACACCAGCTGTTCCTCCTATCAAAGAAGCTGAAAAATATGTTTCTGTTTTCAACCTTGAGAATGAAATTTCTAAGATTAAAATATTAGTCCCTTTTGGTGAGATTCTTAAGGTAGATGAATATAGAAGCAAGATTGTTAAAATGTTAAATTCATAACCATGAGCTACTGATATCTTGAATGTATTATGTTGAATATTGCAACAAGAAACAATGAAGGAGGCATCTGGAAACATCATTCTTGATCCTATTTGGAAAATAATCACCTAAACTAGGTGGGGCACACACAGGTGATTTTTGTCGCAAAGTCTATTTTTAGACTATGTCTATTGTTAGACATGTTGATCATATTCTATGAGTTGCAGGATGCTATTTGTGGATGGTTGATCAAGTTGGAAAAATAGATGGACTTCTATTTTTAGACATATTAGTGGAATCTATTTTTAGATCGCGCCCAAAAAATAGATTTGTCGAACATTATTATCTCTTAATAATATTTGGACTCTAAACATTATCTTATTCTCTTGGAGCACTTCAAGTATGTACGTATGGCACATCAGCTGGAAAGAAGGAATGGCGCTTTACCCTAAGGGTTGGGCGGGAGTTGCATGGGAGACTTCGGCGAGAACCTGGGCGGTGACACAGCTTTTGGAGTTTGCAGAAGTGAAGAAGGTGGAGTTGTGTTCGCTTTAACTCAGTTGAACATAGTTGAGCTAGTTGTATCTAGTCTAACTGATTGATACACTAGTGAGAGTGGTGTGAATTAATTAATAATTAATTCACTAATTATTAACTCATTAATCAACTAAATAATACATCAGTTAACTACAGTGCATGGACAGTTCAGTAGAGACCAGTGGAGAGGTAGGTGAAAGAGCAAGTGTGACTATCGGTTGTGACTATAGTGTTGCATTGTTTGCACCACAAATTTAGTAGAGATGCCTTTAAGGATTGCATGAGCAAGGATGGGGCAATTCGAACTCATCCAAAGCCATTCTTCAGGAGTGATTGTGCAGTAGAGGTAGGCTAGCAGGTGGCAGAGATTGGAGCATGAGATTTGCTAGATCGGACCTGATTAGTGTGTAGCAATTGGAGATTGTACTGAGAGCTTGTGAGGATCTTTGTATGATGATTGTTACATGATCTCTATGAAATATAATATACAGATAGTTGGGGGTTTTCAGCTTTAAGCTTTCCCATAAAATACTGTGTTCATATGTGTGTGTGAATTTTGCGGTTTTAAATGTGTGCATGCAATTGATTTTATTTCCGCAATTAATGATCAATGGTAGAAGAGATTTTGTATTGTGCATGAAGTCAAATAGTGTGTGATCGTGAGAATCTCGGTGATGTGCAGGTCAAGGCACGTTATGACCCGGTATGGTATACATGGTATCGTAGTGATATTGATTGGTTGGAGTACCATAAACATTGAATGTGTTGAGTTTTCAGGCCGGTGGGGAATTCGAAACTGTCATGTTGTTTTTCGGTGTAATCGGTGTCGAAGTTGAGCATTCATTGAAATTTCCTTTAGCGGATTGTGATTGGACTATGCCCTTGAGGGCATCTCGAATTATATTGAATGGAAGGATAGGATGGAGGCGGTGCTGGAGGATAATGGGTTGAAGGAGTTCATAGATGCTGATATTCCTAAACCGGGTTCTAGCGATGCAGCCGCACTTGACGCATGGCAAAAGAAGGTAGCAAGGTGTCAAAGAATTCTGTTGGAAGGTGTGAAGGATCATATAGTGTCCAACCTTCATGGTAAAGCTTCTCCATTCTTGATGTGGAAAGCATTGACAGAATTTTTCCAAAGCAAGAGTGACCAGAGGAAGTTGGCACTCAAGGATAAACTCAGGAAAATAAAAATGGAGAAGAATGACACTATTCTGGTATACTTGGAAATTTTTTTCCACTGCAGGGATGAGCTTGGGAGTGTAGGAGTTAGTGTGGATAATGAGGACTTGGTGAGCTTGGCTCTCCTTGGGCTTCCGAAGAGTTGGCATTCCTATTAGGACTCTGTCAATGGTCGGGAGAAACTGCCAGGATGGGAGCAACTTTGGTCGGATCTTGTGCAGGAAAAGATAAGGCAGGATACCAGGGATGGATCTTCATCAAAGAATGATGATGAAGAGGATTGTGCTTTGGCTGCCAAAGCAAGGAAAGGGAATGGAAAGAAAAATCCTTCTCAATTCGGTGCGGATGAAAAAGAGCGTGACATGTCCAAAGTGAAGTGTTTTCACTGTCATGAGCATGGGCATTTCGCCACGCATTGTCCACAGAAGAAGAAGAACAAGCAGGATACTAGAGCTGCAGCTAGTGAGGCTCTTGCCTTGCAAATTGAGTTGGAATTCTCATTGATTGCATGCATGGTGTCTAGTGCATTAGGATCGGGGTGGTATTTTGATAGTGGCGCTTCCTTTCACATGACAGGAGATGTGAATCTTTTCAGTGATTTGGTGGAGAAAGATCTCCAGTTGCATGTTGAGTTGGGCGACAATGGACGATAAAATGTGACCGAAATTGGTACCATTACCTTTCATAGGGAGTCAGGTAAACTCATTCTTTTACAATATGTAGTGCGTGTTCCAAGTTTAAAGAAGAATTTAATCTCAGTCGCAATGTTAGAGGATAAAGGCTATGATGTTGTATTTAGTGAAGGAAAATTTTTCCTTCGGCACAAAGCAACAGGGCAAGTCAAGAAGGTTGGGGTTCGAGCAAAGAATCTCTATAGACTTGAAGTAGATGGGATTTCTACGGAGCTTCCTACTGTTGGGAAGTGCAAGAAAGACATGCAATTGAAGCTTGAGAGGGAGCAGGATTTGCATGCAGGTAAGAGTGAACCTCGGGATGTGGAGCAGCCACAAGATGAAGATCATGGAGTGGGAGAAACCACTCATGTAGAGAAATTCCATGCCAGATGGGCAGAGGGAGTGCATGCAGATATGCCACCAGGTGAGAGGTGGGGCGACATGCATGATTAATCCCAAGAGGATATTTCTGGGTAGGATTCATTGAGATGGTGTGGATCTCATGAATTGAACCTGGCTACGAGGTTCCCACAGAGCAGCAGTAGCATGATCAGTTGGATTGATGTAGGCAGATCAAAGTGACAATTTCGGATACTGGAGCGCGGTTCAGAGTTGACAGCAAGTGCAGAGTGCATGGGTGCAGAGTTCAACAGCGAAGTGGTTCCTGAAGACATGTGAAGTAGCTAAGCAGGAGTCGAAGACTTTGATGATAGATGCATTAGACTAATTGAGTTGTGTGGAGCCTTTCAGTTTCGGAAGTGTTGCAGCAAAGACAATCCTTTCTTTTTGAGAGGGAGTGTTGAAGATTGCAACAAGAAACAGTGAAGGAGGCATCCTGAAACATCATTCCTGATCCTAGTTGAAAAATAATGACCTAAACTAGGTGGGGCCCACACAGGTGATTTTTGTCGCAAAGTCTATTTTTAGACTATGTCTATTTTCAGACATGTAGATCATATTCTATGAGTTGTGGGATGTTATTTGTGGATGGTTGATCAAGTTGGAAAAATAGATGGACTTCTATTTTTAGACATATTGGGCAGAATCTATTTTTAGATTGCCAATCTAAAAATAGATATGTCGAATATTATTAACTCTTAATAATATTTGGACTCTAAACATTATCTTATTCTCTTGGAGAACTTTAGTTAAGTGCACAGATGTGGCACAACAATCGATGTATGAATTATGCTATTCTTAAGGGTTTAGTGGAGCTATTGCATGGAGAACTTCAGTTACAACTCATGTGACATAGTTTGGTGGAGTTGTAGAAGTAGTTGGTGGAGTTGTGTTCAATTTAACTCAGTTAGACACAGTTGAGCTAGTTGTATCTAGTCTAACTAATTGATACTCTAGTGAGAGTGGTGTGAATTAATTAATAATTAATTCACTAATTATTAACTCATTAATCAACTAAAGAATACATCAGTTAACTACAGTGCATGGACAGTTCAGTAGAGACCAGTGGAGAGGTAGGTGAACGAGCAAGTGTGACTATCAGTTGTGACTATAGTGTTGCATTGTTTGCACCAAAAATTTAGTAGAGATGATTTTAAGGATTGCGTGAGCAAGGTTGGGGCAATTCGAACTCATCCAAAGCCATTCTTCAGCAGTGATTGCGAGGTAGAGGCAGGCTAGCAGGTGGCAGAGATTGGAGCATGAGATTTGCTAGATCGGACCTGATTAGTGTGTAGCAATTGGACATTGTACTGAGAACTTGTGAGGAGATTTGTATGATGATTGTTACATGATATCTATGACATATAATATACAGATAGTTGGGGGTTTTCAGCTTTAATATTTCCCATAAATTACTGTGTTCATATGTGTGAATTTTTATGGTTTTAATGTGTGCATGCAATTGATTTTATTTCCACAATTAATGATCAATGGTAGAAGATATTCTGTATTGTGCATGAAGTCAAATAGTGTGTGATCAGGAGAATCTTGGATGTATAACATATTAGTTATATAATTTCTACATATTAGAAGATCATCCAACCATATATTTGGGTCCAAGACTAGAAGATGAACAGAATGAGGAGGTCCCTCCTTTTTATGTGAGCCTTATCATTCACGACATGACATTTCATAATGCTATGTTGGATTCAGGGGCCTCTCACAATCTTATGCCCAAGGTAATCATGGAAAGAATGGGGTTAGAAATAACTAGGCCATATAAAGACTTGTTTTCTTTCGATTCAAAAAGAGTTCAATGCATTGGTTTAATCAAGGATGTTGTTGTTGGTATAACACAAGTTCCTGCTAAGTCTGTAGTCATGGAAATTGTAGTAGAAGACATTCCACCGAAGTTTGGTATGTTGCTGTCAAGGTCATGGGTAGTGAAAATTAAAGGTACAATGCAGATGGATCTCACTTATGCTACCATTCCTATTTTTGGTGAGCAAAGAAGATTGTATTGAGAGACAAGAAAGGCCTACATGGTGAGTAATAAAGACAAAACCAAAAATTTTCCAATTTATGCTCTTGATACTGAACTTGGTTATGCTATTGTTTTCAATGAGTTGACTAGTGAAGAAGAAGAGGAGAGAAAAGCATAAAATCAGAATTTTTAAATTCAGCAGTCTGAAAATCAACAAACAGAAAATCAACAAGTCAACGATAAGGAGGTGGAAGGTTGGTGGTCATTTCATTTTGATGGATCATTAGGCAGATAAGGAGCAGGAGCAGGGATTTGGATTAAAAATCCAAATGATAAGAGTAATTTCTTTTCCTATAAAATGAACTTTGATTGCACAAACAACATGGTTGAATATGAATCCTTGATTTTGGGTCTAGAGGTTTTGAAAAGGATGTATTTTTGGAGACTCATAATTAGTCATTAAACAGGTTGAAGGTGTTTATCAAACAAAAGATACAAGGATGAGAGCATATAGGAACTTGGTTTTGGACATGCTAGAAAACTTTCAAGCCTATTCATTCATGGTTAGAACTAGAGAACAAAACTCCATTGCTGATTCTCTTGCTGTCTCTGCGAGTCTTTTCATTATTCCTATGCATTCCATAGAAAAATATGAGGTTGAGATTCGCCATAGACAGCTATCCCTGATAATATTACTCATTGGAAATTTTTTGAAGATGATCAATAAGTGAAAAAAATTATTGAGCTAAAAGAAGAGTTTGAAAATATACAAGTAGATCAGCAAAATATGTTGGCTGAATCTAAAGGGAATTCTGAAGTTTTGCAACTAAAGAACAATTCCATATCGAAGGGACTCATACCTCTAGACATTTTTTTTGATCAAAATGATGTTTTTAAATCCTAAGTTACAAGCTGATGATGAAGAAGTTGAGAGTTGTAACCTTGGTACAATAGCTATGCCCAAAATGATTAAACTTTCAAAGTTTATTTCAGCTGATATGAAGTTTAAGTATGTTGAAATGATGAAGAGATTCATAGATGTCTTTTCTTGGAACTATGCTGATTTGAAAGAATATGATCCCACCATTATTCAACATACTATTCCCGTAAAAGAAAATGAAAATCCCTTCAAGCAGAAGTTGAGAAGGATCAATCCAATTCTCATGCCATTGATTGAGAAGGAGGTAAAAAAGCTCTTTGATGCTAAAATCATTGTCGCAAACAAATTTTCAAATTGGCTTGTGAATTTGGTTCTAGTTAGGAAAAAGAGTGGAGAAATCAGAATATGCATTGACTTCAGAAATTTTAATAAAGCCTCCCTGAAGGACAATTATCCCCTCCTAAAGATGGACCAAATTTTGCAAACTATTGTTGGTTCTCAGAGAATGTCTATGCTTGAAGGTTTTTCAGGTTATAATCAAATCCTTGTACATCCTGATGATCAGGAAAAAACAACCTTTACTACGCCATGGGGCACTTTCATGTATGCCAAGATGCCATTTGGTCTCATGAATGTAGGAGCTACCTTTCAGAGGGAAATGGACATTGTTTTTTCTGAAGAGAAGGACAAGATGGTGGTTGTTTATCTTGATGACATAACAATTTTCTCAAGGAGGGAAGAAGATCACTTGAAACACCTAGAAATAATTCTGCTGAAATGTAGAAGGTTTGGCATCTCTCTAAATCCCACCAAAAATGTTTTTTCTTTAACTTCAGGTAAATTAATTGGACATATCATTTCTAAAGATGGGATTAATATTAATCGAAACAAGGCCAATGCAGTTCAGAAGGTGGATTTTCCAAGAAGTAGGAAGGAGATTCAATCTTTCCTTGGAAAGGTAAATTTTGTAAGGCGATTTATTCCTAATATTGTTGAGATTGTGAAGGACATAACAAGGATGTTGAAGAAGGGAGTTGATATTAAGTTGACATCAGAATCAAAACACTCATTTGAGGAAATCAAAAGGGCACTCACACAAGCACCGGTATTGATTAGCCCAGATTTCTTAAAGGAATTTCTGGTTTTTACTTTTTCATCAAAGAATACTATCGCTGGAGTTCTGCTACAAAAGAGATAGTAAGATATTGAGCAGTTGATTTCTTTCTTTAGTAGGAAATTAGCCAATTTTGAGTTGAAGTATAATATCTTAGAGAAGCAGGCCTATGCCTTGGTGAAAGCTATCAAAGATTTCAGAATTTATATTCTGCATTCTCATATTGTGGCGTTTGTTCCTAATACTGTTGTGAAAGACATTCTCACTCAAGCCGACCCTGATGGTAAGAGGGGGAAATGGATTGCCAAATTGCTAGAGTATGAAATAGAGATTAAGCCGAAAAAATTGGTCAAGGGGAAAGGCTTAGCAAAGCTGATGGCGCAGTCAAAATTTGACTGTCTCGACATAAATTTGATTGTAGAAATATCAGAAATTTCAGATGATGAAGAGGAACTAGTTCCTATTGAATAAAAATACATCACTTCATATTGGTGCAAGGAGGTTGTTTTTGTCCTACAACACAATAAAGCACCTGCTGATCTAACAAAGTCTAAAGCAATGTTTGTAAAGCTGAAATCATTGAGATATTTTATTTTTGACAGAAATCTGTTTTGGAAGGATACTGGAAGAATTTTGCTGAATTTTTTGCTGGAAGAGGAGGTTGATAAAGTAATTGAAGAGTTCCACAAAGGAGATTGTGGAGGTCACCATTATTGGAAGGCGACAATGAACAAGATTCTAAGAGCAGGGTATTATTGGCCTACAATGTTTAAGGATGTCTACAAGAGGATTGCTTCCTGCCATGAATGCCAAATTTTCGAGGGTAAGAAGAAGCTTATACCTTTACCTTTGATTCCTATCTATGTAGAAGTGCCATTCTAGTAGTGGGGGCTAGATTTTATTGGGGAGATTCATCCATCATCATCAGGTCAGCATCGCTGGATTCTTACAGTGACTGATTACTTCACCAAATGGATTGAAGCAATCCCAACTAGGCAAGCAAATGATTCTGTGATAATTTATTTCTTATAAAATAATATCTTGTCTAGGTTTGGTTGCCCCATGAATATTATAACTGATAATGCACAGGCATTTAAGTCTAAGAAGCTGATCAATTTTTTTCATCAATATCATATTAGTCTTGGGCATTCTACTACATACTATCTGCAAGGGAATGGTCTTGCTGAGTCTTCTAACAAGAGTCTTGTGAGGATCATTAAAAAGGTGTTGTAGGAGAATAAGAAGGCTTGGCATTTGAAGCTGAAATAGGCCTTATAGGCTGATAGGATATGCACAAAGAGGTCAATTGGAACTTCACCATATGAATTGGTATATGGCGCTGAGGCTATTTTTCCTACATCACTAGGGGTACCTGTCATGAAGCTGATTCAAGGGCTAGAAGAGGAACCAAATGTAGTCCAGAGGAGAATTAATCAGCTGATATCTTTGCAAGAGAAGGGGAATGAGGTTTATAAAAGAAATCAACAATATCAAAATAGAATCAAGAGGACATTTGATAAAAATATCAAGGAAGAAAGTTTTCAAATTCAAGATGAAGTGTTGAAATGGGAGGCCAGAATTGAAGAGAAAGGAAAACATGGTAAGTTTGAGAACTTATGGAAAGTTCCTTTCAAGATAGCTGTTTTTCATGGGAACAATACTTACATACTACAGCAGATGGATGGAAAATCATATGCTGGAGGACTTATCAATGTCAGGTTTCTAAAGCATTACTTTTCCTAAAATCTGATTGAGCATTCATGTCATTGTACATATTCCATTTTATGAGTTTTTCTACTAATAATGACAAGCTAAATCAGCAAGCTTGAGCCTGAGGTGAAGGCTATTAGAGCTTGAGAAGGAAGCTTGACAATTTCAAAGTTTTTCTATTTTGGTCAAGAAAATGGATAGCAGCACTAGAACTACTAGTTCTTAGTGTACCACAAGGGCACACTATCCCAAGTGGAGCCACTGTTATCACCCAAAAATTTTCAAATCATCATTATGTCAACTCTATTTTTTATCATGGTCTCAAAATGGGTTTGAAATTCATTTTAGGATTTGGTTAAGGGTAGGTTATAGTTTTTATAAGTTTCAAGGTCATCATTGAATTCAAATAAAGTCTTTTAAAGGTCCATTCCATGATCGAATACTCACATTTTTCATTTAGGAGTCATTCCATAAGGTTTCGAGTTAAATTTCTCCAATTAGCCAAGAATCCTCTGTTTCATAGCACTGCTAGTTCAAAAAAGTGGATTTGCGCTACGAAAGCGCTAATACTTTCGTAGCGCAAACTGGAAAAAATACATTGTGGTTGCTATGAAAGCACAGTTTCTTAACCATCTTGTCAATTTGAGCTGAGATTTGTCAGAATCCGTTAGGAAATGAGAAGATAGTGGTGTGGTGAGTCAGTTAGAGATCAAATTTAGTGTACTTACCTATCTCATAGTCATCATCGTCATGATAGGGCATGAGTGAGGCATCATTCAGTTATGAGATGACATCTTAAATTCAAAATCTTGCCTAATTTGGTCATTCTCATTTTCATTTGCCTCCATACAAGTGTATGAGCTCTGAAGAAACTAAGCTAAGCCTATGGTTGTTCTTTAAAAATACTATATTCATCCTAATCAAGCGAGGTTTTTCCATATACTCAAGCGAGGCTGTTCATTTCTCAATCAAGCGAGGTTGTTCCATAGATTCAAAAGAAGCTGACAGGTTTTTCTAAGAAGCAAGGTAGAGGAAAAGAAAGTCCACAGAGGGGGATATTTCTTAAGATATGAGCCTAAAAATATGAAGGCTATAATTGAATATCAAACAGTGATGGAGGCTTTTAGGAAAATAGGTTATCTTTGGTTTTTTGGAAAGCTATAGGGTTGTCACAGAGGTGTCTAAAGAATTTTCCTTAAACTTCAGTGGAACAACTACCAAAGTTGGAATGTTAAATGTGCCAGTCACACCTAAGATTATTTCTTCTGTGATAGAAATACCAATGGAGAAAGAGAATTGGTTTAAAGGTTTTAAATTTGATATGGAACCATGCAAGGAATTCATGAAACCTGAATATGCAGATATGGACCTCAATAATGCAATACCTAGAAGTTGTATCAAAGACACCTATGCAAAGTTTTTGTTCAACATTCAAAGATAATTTACATGTGAAGGCAGATGCCATAAAGTTTATACTTATCATTTCAAGCTACTTTTTCATTTCACAGGTATGATATCACTATATTTTCCCTTTTATTTTCATTGGAGCCTTGCCAAAATGGATGATAAAGTACAAGCCAAATATGATGGTTCTTAAACATATTTGTTTCACCATGGTTTGACAAATTTATTGGTTTTGAATGAGCTTCAGAAAATATGCAGGAATTGGTCTTCCTTTTTTTTTATGAATGGTTTTGAACTGGAAAACCTAACCCCATCTAGAAACCCTAAAACTAAAGGAACTCCTTCACCACTAGTAGTAGAGTCTAGTCAGCCCATGGTTACAAAATAAAAGAGGTTTGTAAAATTGAAATGAAGGAAACAAGTTGAGAAAAGGATAGATAATACACAAGTTCTTATTGCAACAACTCCATCACCTACAAAACAGAGGTCAAAAAGTGTCAAAGAGGAAAAAAAAAACAAGTTTCCAGCAAGCAGGAAATCAAGAGAGTAACAAGAAGCCAAGCAGTGGCATCAAAGGGAAAAACAGTTGTTTCAAGTATATAGGACAGCCCAATGATAAAGGGAAATTAGATGACATCCTTCATGCAAGTGATATAGAAGAGACACCCATCGTGCAAGTTGATTTCATTGGAGTAGATGAACACAAACAAAAAAAGGCTAAGTCAACAAAGAAACTTGAATTTGAGGGTGAAAATGTAGCCTTTTTCTTTCAAGCAAGGAAACCTTTAAATAGGCATGATAATAAGCTAAAGGAAGGAAGCAAAGAGGTCCAAAAAACTATTGAAATAGTTAAATTCCATGAAGATTTGGTTGATCTCTCATCACCAACAGTGGATCATGCAGCCAGCAAGACAATGAAGGGAAAATAACACATGACAGAGTGTCAACATCTTGAGGAAAGGTTGAGGTTATCAAACCAAGAGATTGAAATGATGAGAAAAATGGTCAGAAAGCACAGTATTGAAAAAATAGAGTTCAAAAGAATGAAGGCACTTTGGGAGGGTCAAACTGGTTCTAGGTCTGAAATTCCAAATAGTGCAGAACAATTTTTCACATGGACAATTCCAGCCATCAAGGAAGTGAAATTTGTCAAAGTAATCAATACTCACTTGAGAGCCAGTAATAGAAGACTAAGATATCAAGTGCAGGACTTGGAGCAGTAGCTAAAATTGATCCAAGATGAGCTAAAAAACAGAGGTGCAGAATGACAATCATTAAGGCCAAAAGCTAAAATCAAGCGAAAATTAAGAAGGAACCTCATGAAAAATGTGTTTTTCAGTTCATTTGATTTTTGTTTTGATGAAACTAGTGGTATTATGAAGTTTTGGCACTTTTTTGGTTTAAATTTTGAATAAATCTGGGCAAAACTGCTCACTCAGCAGTTTCGTAGCACAAATAGTGAAAGAAGAGTGAAAAGCACTACGAAACTTTTGTAGCAAATTTTTTCACACTTTCTCTGAAATTTTTGAAGGGAAAATGTGTGTATTATGACCTAATATTTCTAGGGAAGTGGTGTTAAGTGATAAGGAATATAATCCAGGAGGAAAGAACCTAAAATTTTGAAGGAAAAAGGGCTGAAAGGCTGCACTATGAAAAGTGCTATGAAACTGTGTTGTTTTCGTAGCGCAGGTCTACTTCAGCTATTTTGAACAGTTTGATGGTGGTCTTGGATAGCTGGAACTTAATAATTATTTTTGGAGGTATTAATTCTATTTCTAACAGCAAATAACCTCAAAGTGATGGGTTCATGATGGTCAAAGTGTCTCAAGAATGCAAAGAAACATATGCCTAGAAAATAGGGGACAATTTCCTAATTTAATGGAGATCAGTGTTATGGTCATAAACTGTTGAAGCTTATCATCTGGATTCGACCTTATGGGAAGATAGTTGGAAAATGATGTAATCTAGTTTATATGAGGTTTTTATGAGTAGATTTAAGGAGTTTTAATCCTATTTGTAATAGGACTGTTTATTAGATTTGCAGTTGTCATTTTGTAATAAATACCATGTCATTTGGTTAGGCAAGGTGTCAAAAAGTATGAATTCGATGCATCTAGATCAGGATAAGGTCATCCTATATTGTAAATGATATATAAAAGATCAAGAAGTCTAATATGCAGGGGTTGGGCATTTTTTAGCAAAAATACTGTGTTTATTGTAAGTGACTGGCTTTCAGCTTAATACATAGTTTTTTACTTAGCCAACTCAAGATTCATAAAGCGTTCTAGTGTGTTCTTGTTTTAATGGCATATTTTTACTATCCTATTGCAGTGGTGTTTTCTTATGTTACTTAGAATTCATCTTAGATGCTCTGACTTCCTACATAGACAAACTGACTGTGCATTTTACAGTTTCACATGTGTATCTCCTAACTAGAACTCTGATATGTCTTGAATTCCATGCTAAGTAGTTTTACTGAAGCTATTATGAATCCATAAGCCCAATGTGAACTTGCTAATGTGATTTAAAACCAATATCCATTTTTATCTACTTATTATCCCACATAGAGTTAGCCATCTATATTTCTATAAAAAATCATTAACCCTTGACAGAGCCCTCTCAGGTTGAGGAGGCTAAGCCTCACTCAAAAAATTGGTTTGAAATAGTTACATGAGATTGATTTGATTGGCAACCTATTAGGTCTGATTTCGTGATAACACCTTGAATTCTTTAACTAAACTTCAAATAAGGCCTTAAATATAATAGTTTAAGAGAAACCAAAGAGAAAGACGCCCTTGAATTCTTTAACTCAAATTTACTAAGAAAACCTCAAGACAACAAGCTAGGTGAAACTAAAGAGCAAGGCACCCCTAAATTATTTAATTATAATTTGCAAAATAAAGCATTAAGATAAAGGAAACAGACAGAGTTAAGGTGCCAAGACAACATATCTCAATCTAAATTTTTTTTTCTATTATCAGAGAAATTTATGTACAATATGATAAAAAAACATTGAGAGAGAGGGATAACATCACCATTAATATAGCTCAAGAATCCTGTGAACATGCTTGTATTTATGATGTCCAAAATAGTTACAATTCTCCAATGAAATAATCTTTGCAGCTCAGAGTCTGATCAAAATCCAGCCTAGCAATCAGCTAACCAACCAACAATAATAATGAAAAATACATGCAGTATTTATCTGCAAATGAGAAGGTTTCCATAATCTAGGGTGAAAGATATGTATTTACTACAAAGTAAATGATGTTTGACAATTGAGATCATGCAAGGCCCAATGCCAAAATATCTCTGACTGACCTACTGTAGTAATAAATTTTTAATTTATTGTTGAGCTAACTTTAAAATATCTTTGAATATTTTCGTTAACATTAACTTTTAAAATAACTTCTGAGTAGCCGCTAAAACATCTTTGATTGAAAACATTAACTGAGATAGCTTGTATTAAATAAAAATCTGGTCATAGGTGGCCAATGTGATTGGGAAGAGTTAAATGTTGAGTGGCCTTGTCATTTGGCTCTATCTTCTTCGTTCGTTTATCCTCTGATTTGTCTTTAAACCTTCAGACTGTAATTATCTATATATTTTTTCTGTTTCAGGTCACTGTAATCTCTCACTTAACCTTTATTATCTGTCCTCTGTCTTAACTCTATCTTCTAAGCTTGTCTATCACCTTTAACCCTTGACTGATATTTTATTTCTTTTACCTTTTTACTGTTCTTTAATTGTGTTTTCATTTGTCTTCATCTTTGATCTTTCTTTGACTGTGCAGTCACCGTGAAACTCTCCTTTTACCGTACTCTATCCTTTGAATAAAACTAGTTGCCTCTGTAGTAATCATATGATGCACTGATGCTTTTGCTTATTCTTGCGCTCCAAATCGTTTTGTGAACAAAGCTTCTAGAACGTCACCCAGAGAGCCTAGTTTAAACAATTTTTTGGAATTTAGAACCACAATATAATTATTTCCCTTTCCGATACATCAATCACCTGTAAAATAAAAATAATTTATTAACAAAAATATAAGCTCCGCAGGGAGGCAATTCGGCCTTGAGGACTTTGGGAAATCTACAAACAGAGTCTAAACAATGGTGGCTTTCAATTTCTGTATTTAGTTGTGGCTTTCTGGGTTTTTAGAGATGTTGCAGTGGTTAACACAGGGGTTCAGGATTTATCACAGAGGCACAGGGTTTCAAAATGTTTGAATGGGGTTAACGGTTTTGTTTTAGGCAGGGGGTGGTTAGTGGTTTTTGTTGGGGGCACGTGATAAGATGGAGGGACGACATGTGGAGGAAGAGGGGGGTCAGAAAATCGCCTATTTCGCAAGCCCTCCAAGTTTTTAAACCTCGAGCACTTGTGGTTGTGATATGAGATTAGGGTCGTCGGATCAAAGGGAGGAGATCATACGATGGTCGGGTTTAAGTGAATCGGTGGGATAAAATAAGATGTGGGGCCCATGATTTTAAATGGAACAGAGGGTTAATATAATGTGGGGGTTTTATAATGTGGGGCCCAGGGTATATTAAAGTGGAGGTGCTTAAACATAAAGGTCGGGGCCAGGGTTATATGAGCAGAGGGTATAGGTTTTAAAGCAGGGGCTTAAACATATAAGGGGTCGGGTAGTTTTAAATAAACAGATTTTTATTTAAAAGAGTGGGTCCCGAATAAGTTCATTTATTTTTGAAACAGTGTGAAAAATGGGTTTTTTACATTGTTTCAATGGAATAAGGGGAATGAATGAAGGGGAGATGATTTTTAGCAATGGGAGGGGGGATTTTAGGTAGGGAAAGGGGGTTTTTAGCATAGGGAAGGAGATTTTAAGAAGGAGAAGAGACTAACATGAAGGGATCAAGTTCAGACATAGGTTTTCAGAGTAATGAGAGTGATATAAATAGCTAAAGTTAGAGATAATGGATAGGTTAAATGAAGATAATGAAGGCAGTGAGATTTATGAAAATAAATGATAGTCAGAGAATTTTATTTTCAGCGAAATGTAGAAAATAAACAGTCATCTAGTGATACTGTAGAATACAAGAAAAGAATAATGGTTGTAGCTGGGGAGGGTAGCTCCTTTAGGAGGTTTCAAGAACATTTGTAGATCAGTAGCCTGTTTGTATTTGGATGATTTTCATTCTGTAATTGCTGATTTACTGTAACATTCTGTGACTTCTGATCTTAAAAATTTGAAAACCATGCTTCCTGCAAATTTATTCTGCCTGCCCATCACCTACTCTAACATTTTTTCTTCAATCTTCTGGGTTCATTTAGACTTGCAAACCTTGACATACTTTCTCTTTTGAAAGGAAACTATCTATTTCTAACCTTATAACTTCTGGAAGCCCAAATTAGACTGATTAGATCTTGTATTCTCTACCTACTACTTATCTGTCAAAATTAAAAAATTTGACAGATTTTTATTGACTATCTATCAACATGAAATTTAAAGCATGAATGAATCAAGATTAAGAAGTTTGATCATCATGAATTGTGGCTTTTTGGACAAGATGCACACAACATTATTTTGCATGAAGTAAACTAAACTGAGGGCTTTGATCCATTTTTTAATTTATCATCTATCCCTTACTTTTCTTATTGGTTTCAGATTTAGGCTTTGGAACCAATTTCATTTTCCATCCACTTATTGATAAGCCAAGTTTAAACATTTTGTCAAATTTTCATTTTCTAACTTATCAGCAAAAATAAAAAATTTGTATAATCATGTTTAGGTTATATGATTGAACAAGAGCTTTCCAAAAGTAGTGGCATTTTGACTTGCACACTTTCAGAAATATTCATTTTTTGGTATGGGGCTTACCTTTTTTCTGTTATTTTCCCTCTTTTCTTCTTTTATTTCTTTATTTTTGTTAAAACAATCAGAAACTAAACTAAAAAAATGCTCATAGTACTGAGCTTATTTTCACCTCTACCTACCCTACTCCAACTTGGAGGCATATTTTCACTAAGTAAATTCCCTTATCCAATGCAACCAATCAATTAAATGACTACATGATCAATTTTTGTTCAACCCTTAAGATATGCTGAAAAAATAGAAAGGCCACTCCCATATTTCCTACTTTTGAACAACGTTGCTCTAAATTTTCTTTATACTTTGCAATGAACTATTCCTGGCATAACACACTCCTTCTTTAGATGTTTGAAGAAAAAAACAAAGGGATCTTGGAATAATACCTGGTCCTGAGGTTTCAAACCATAAGCTTCATCCAGGATTGCTACTTATTCTACTTTGTTGTGCTTGGGATTCTTTTGAGAAAGAACCACTTCCCCCTCTTCATGAACTTATGTCTTGGCAACCTCATAATATACTGCTATTTTATCCTCTAGAAAACCTGATATTCTTTGATTGAGTGGGATGAATTATGTCTGAAAGCAATCATTCCGATGAGTAGTATCATTCTCTGGTAATAGGTCTTCTTGAGAAGGTAGTATGGCGCTAGTATCAATTTTTTCTTTTGTTTCTTCATGGGGCAAAGCTATAATACATAAATCAACAGTCGAACAAATAGAAATAATTTATTTACATAAAATTTTAGAGGCTAGCTGCATGTTTAGAATCTGACTGATTTCTTCTTTGCTTAAAGGAGGAGGCATTTTTATTTTTCCTTGGATAGAACCACAGTTGTTCTCTTTCTCTTATGAATGATCATAAGGCTAAATGTCTTCTTGAGCCTTATACAAAAGAGCAGATGGATCATCATTTTTCCCTTCAGAGAGATCTTGTGGATCTTCTTTTATTTCCTAATTTATTTCATCCTCAACCAACTTTTCTTGGTTGTTATGATAGTTAACTTGAGCATGAAATTCATGAATTGCTTCTAATATATCCCTAGGATGCCAATTTCCCAAATGTTCATCAATATTTACAAGGTATTGTATGAGATCTTCAGACTGATCACAACAATTTTTAGCTAATGATAAATATGGAGAATTTTTTTTATAATTCTCATAAAATACCTTGTGGAAATCGTTTAAGGAAAACAAACTACCATGGTTCAGACTTTCATACCATTTCCTTGCATTCCCTTCTAATGTTTGCATGAACATATTCATGAGGCAATCATCATGTCATTCAATCTTCAACCTCAATGAGTGTATATTTAATTGATGTAACAAGGGGTCATCAAAATTTTCATCTTGAAAAATAGGCAGGTTTGTGTCCAAATTTACCTAATACATTTTGTGTGGGAATCCAGGAATGTGATCTTTGTTCATTGGAGCATACCTGTGTTGTATTTTCAAATCCATATTTTTCAACCAGTCAGAGAAAAGGGTCACTGCATCTTCATAACCAATCTAGATTCTTCTACTAGTAGAGTCCTTAGGCCTACTAAAAACTGTGGAGTCGTCAGGTGGATGATTTTAACTTTCTTGAGGCTGGCTGTTTTCCACCATCAACAACCAGATACTAGTCTTGGCTGACACTTGAGTCATCTAAATTTGAGTGGGGATTTCTAATTTCTTGAGGAAATATTAATATTTTGAATAACTCAGTTCCCTATTATGGTCGCCATTATGTTGGCTCCCACTATTTTTCAAGATTGGCAAGAACAAGTAGGAGGGAACCACATTAAACCACTTTGGAGTCCAAGGATCTAGCCTTCCTGGGCTCAGAGAGGGATCTCTCTATGTTTATGATTAACTAATTTATCTTTATTCTTATGTTTTCTTATTTTAGGTTGGTTATGAAGTTTGGGGTTGTTTGTTTTGATTGATTGATTGATTTACAGTTGGACAGATAGAATGTGGGAAGCTTAATCCATTGGGCTATGGAGTCATAAAAGGTTTAAATTGTACAACAAATATTCAAGGGTTTTCATAGGGGAAGATAACTATATCAAATGGATCTTCTTAGGTAAGATGAATATGAAATGGCAACAAGTTGAAAAATAAAGGGAAATTAAGAATCCTTTAACTATACTTCAACAAGAAAGCCTTTAAGAGAACTGTTTGGAAAAAGTAAAGAGATAGATGCCCTTGAATTCTTTAGTCAAAATTTACTAAGAAATCCTTAAGATAAAAATCAAGTAATACTAAAGAGCAACACACCCTAAATTCTTTAATAATACTTTCAGATAGAGAAAACATGCAAGATAACAGTTCAGTGAAATTAAAGAGGGACACCCCTGAATTCTTTAACTAAACTTCAAAGAAGGTCTTTAAGATAAATATTTTGGGAGAAACTAAAGAGTAGGACACTCGTGAATTCTTTAACTAAACTTCAAAGAAGGCCTTAAAGATAAAAATTTAAGAGAAACCAAAGAGAAGGATGCCCCTGAATTCTTTAGCTCAACTTTACTAATAAAACCTCAAGACAACAAGCTACGTGAAACTAAAGAGAAGGAAACCCCTGAATTCTTTAATTAGACTTTGCAGAAGAAAACATTAAGATAAAGGAAACATACAGAGTTAAGGTGCCAAGGCATCATATCTCAATTTAATATTTCTGTTCTATTATGAGAGAAATTGATGTACAATATGAAAAACAAAGGAGAAACATTGACATAGAGGGATAACATCACCATTAATATAGCTCAAGAATCATGTGAACATGCTTGTATTACTGATTTCCAAAAAATTTACAATGCTCCAGTGTAATAATATTTGCAACTCAGAGTCTGATCAATATCCAGCCTAGCAATCAGCCAACCAACCAACAATAATAATGAAAAATACATGCAATATTTATCTACAAATGAGGAGGTTTCCCTAATCTAGGGTGACAGATCTGCATTTACTACAGAGTAAATGATGTTTGAAAATTAAGACCATGCAAGGCCCAATGCCAAAATATCTCTGACTGACATATTGTATTAATAACTTTATAATTTACTGCTGAGCTAACTTTAAAATATCTTTGACTATTTTCCTTAACATTAAATTTTACAATAACTTCTGAGTAACTACTAAAATATCTCTGACTGAGGTAGCTTGTATTAAATCAAAATCTGGTTGTAGGTGGCCAATGTGATTGGGAAGAGTTAAATGTTGAGTGGCCTTGTCATTTGGCTCTATCTTCTTCGTTGGTTTATCCTTTGATTTGTCTTTCAACCTTTAAAATTTCATTATCTATATCTTTTATCTGTTTTGGGCCACTATAATCTCTCCCTTAACCTTTCTTATCTATCCTTTGTCTTAAATCTATCTTCTAACCCTTTCTTTCACCTTTAACCCTTGATTGATCTTTTATTTCTTTTACCCTTTTACTGTTTTTGTAACTATGTTTTCATTTGTATTCATCTCTAATATTTCTTTGACTGCGCAGTCACCGTGAAACTCTTGCTTTACCATACTCTGTCCATTGAATAAAACTTGTTGCCTCTCTAGTCATCATATGATCCTTATTGATCATGATCCACTGCTGCTTTTGCTTATTCTTGCGCTCCAAACCGTTTGGTGAATAAAGCTTTTGGATTGTCACCCAGAGATCCTAGCTTAAACATTTTTTTGGAATTTAGAACCGCAATATGATTATTTCCATTTCCGATACATCGATCACCTATAAAATAAAAACAATTTATTAACAAAAACGTAAGCTCTGTGGGGAGGAAATTCAGCCTTGAGGACTTCGAGAAATCTATGGACAGAGTCCAGAAAATGGTGGCTTTCGTTTTTTGCATTTAGTTGTGGATTTTTGGGTTTTTAGAGATGTTTCAAGGGTTAACTTGTAGAAATTATATAACTTATGTGTTATATATCCAAGATTCTCCTGATCACACACTATTTTAACTTCATGCACAATGCAGAATCTATTCCACTATTGATCATCACATGCAGAAATTAAATCAATTGCAATGCACACATGAAACCATAAAAATTCACACACATTAACACAGTTTTTTAATGGGAAAGCCTCAAGCTAAAAGCCCCAACTATCTATATATAATATATATCATAGATATCATGTAACAATCCTCATACAAAGCTGAACATGTCAATCTCTCAGTACAATACAATCTTTACACACTAATCAGGCTAGATCTTGCAAATCCATGCACCGATCTCTGCCACCTGCTAGCCTACCTCTACTGCACAATCCCTAATAAAGAATGGCTTTGAATAAAATCGAATGCACCAATATTTCACTGAGCAATCCTCATTGGCATCTCCACTGAGTGTTGGATGCAATCAATGCATCACTATAGTCACAACTGATAGTCACACTTGCTCTTTCACCTACCTCTCCACTGGTCTCCACTGAAACTGTCCATGCACTATAGTTAACTGATTTATTCTTCAGTTGATTAATGATTTATTATTTAATAAATTAATTAACTAATTAATTCACACCACTCTCACTAGTGTATCAATCAGTTAGACTAGATACAACTAGCTCAACTGAGTCTAACTGAGTTAAACTAAATACAACTCCTCCAACTACTTCTATAACTCCACCAAACTCTGTCACATGAGTTCTAACTGAAGTCTCCATGCATTAGCTCCAATATACCCTCAGGAATAGCGTAATTCCTTCTATCAGCTGCTGTGCCACATCTGTGCACTTAACTGAAGTGCTCCAAGAGAATAAGATAATGTTTAGAGTCCAAATATTATTAAGAGCTAATAATATTCGACATATCTATTTTTAGACTAGAAATCTAAAAATAGATTCGGCCCAATATGTCTAAAAATAGAAGTCCATCTATTTTTCCAACTTGACCAACCATCCACAAATAGCATCCTGAAACTCATAGAATATGATCAACATGTATAAAAATAGACATAGTCTAAAAATAAACTTTGTGCCAAAAATAGCCTGTGGGCCCACTTAGTGAAGGCGACTATTTTCACTAAGCTCATCATCTTGTTGAATATCAACACTCCCTCTCAACAATATAGGGATTATCTGCCACCCCGATCATGTCTCTATGGTATTCGAATTTTCTCCTGGTGAGCGCCTTCGTCATATTATCTACATCTTGATACTCCGTAGGAATGTAAGATAGTAACATGATCTTCTGCTGCACACAATCTCTGATATGATGGTGCCAGATGTCAATATTTTTAGATCTATCATGAAATACTAGATTAATCGAGAGTTTAATGCAACTCTGATTATCACAATATATCACAGTAGGATGTAAGGGTGAACCGAACAACCCGACCAGGATCTTCCTCATCCATATAGCCTCGCATGCAGCCAAACTTGCTGCCATGTACTCGGCCTCTACTGAACTGAGTGCCACAGATCTATGTTTCTTTTTGTACCAAGAAACTACTGTAGACCCGATACTGAATATCCCTCCAGATGTGCTCTTTCTATCCATTGGGCTTCCTGCCCAATCTGCATCCATGAAGCCATGCAGCTTCAACTCATCCGACTGTCTGTACCACAATCTATATCCCGATGTGCCCCTGAGATACCTCAGGACATGCTTTCCTACCTTCCAAAAGAGCTTGGTAGGCTTAACCATAGCTTTTGAAAGTTGGTTAACAGCATAACATATGTCTGGCCGTGTATTGACTAGATACATGAGTGAACCAACCAACTGTCGATAAACAGTGGCATCCACTACCTCTGTCGATGTAGCATCCTCTTTCCTCCAACCACCAGGAAGAGGAGTGTTGATAGGCTTGCAGCCTTGCATGTTGAACTTCTCCAGTATCTCCCGGGCATACTTGCCTTGAGACACAAATAGTCCACCCTTCTACTGCCAAATTTCCAATCCCAAGAAATAATGAAGGAGGCCCAAGTCCTTCATCTCAAACTCCTTTGCAAGATCTGCCTTCCATGAGTGTATCAACAGTTCATCACCTGTTAGTATTAAATCATCTACATAAAGTACAATTATCAGCAACTTACCCTCCACCACAATCTTTTATAGGTTCAGATCCACCTCACTCTTGGTGAATCCAAGTCCGGTGAAATAATTGTCTATCCATGTGTACCAAGCACAAGGTGCTTGTTTCAGCCCATACAATGCTCTTTTGAGCTTGCACACATGCGACTCACTACTGAATATTTCAAATCCTTTAGGATGCTCTATGTACACCTCCTCCTCAATGACTTTGTTGAGGAACGCAGTCTTCACATCCATCTGATGAATGTGCCAACCCATCTGCGCTGAGAGAGCAAGGATGGTCCATATGGAAGAATACCTTATGACAGGTGCAAAGGTTTCTTCATATTCAATCCCCTAGATCTGTGAGAAGCCCTGAGCGAAAAATATTTCCTTTTAATTTTCGACGCTCACATCAACAACTTTCTTCACTTTGTAGATCCATCTCGAACCTACCACTGATTTCCCTTCCAGCCTCGGGACAATCTCCCATGCACTGTTTCTCACAATCGAATCATGCTCTTCCACCATGGCATCTACCCATGCAGGGTCCTCCACAGATTCCTTGAAATAAGATGGTTTTGTCATGATACACTTGCTCATCAGAGCCATGTATCTAGTAAATCGGTTAGGTGACTGTCTCTATCTGCGCTGTGATATAGGTGCTGCTACATTCTGCGCTGCATCAAGATTCAGTCGCTCAGCTTCTGTAGTGCACTTCCTACCTCTGATGTTTGGCGTTGCATTATGGTTTCTTCCACTCCATGAACCTCCTCTTGTGGCTGATCCACATCCTGAGGCTCATATTTAGGAACTAGTAGCTCCTCATCTACATGCAAGTGTAGCTCCCTCTCAAGCGACAACTTCCTGGCTTTCTCCTCATGAAATTTGATATCCCATTGCACAACAGTCATTCGACTGTCTGGAAAATACACACGATAATTGTTGGGTGTTTCTGTGTACCCCAAAAATATCCCAACCTCTGTGGTCGGCTCCAGCTTCTTCCTGGCATCCTTCGTCACATGAATGTCAACAGGTGAGCCAAAAATCTTCAAATGAGAAATATCAGGCTTCTTACCAGAAAATGCCTCTTTGGGTGTACTCATGCCAAGTACTTTATGAGGACAACGGTTTTGCACATAAACCATAGTGTTGCATGCTTCAGCCCACAAGTGTATGGGAAGGCCCTGATCATGCAACATCACTTGTGCAACACCCACGATCGTTCTGTTCTTTCTCTCCGCGACCCCATTTTGCTGTGAGTTATGAGGTGCTATGATATCTCTTCGAATTCCTTCTGCACTAAAAAAGTCTTTGAATTCGCCAGATATGTATTCACCACCATTATCGCTCCTTAGATATCTCACCTGCTTCCCTGAATCTTTCTCAACCAGCGCCTTGAACTCACAAAACTTTGAGTATGTCTTGCTCTTCTTGTGCATGAAGAAGATCCAACATTTACAAGAAAATTAATCAACAAATATCACATAATACTTGTGCTTTGCTGTCGAAGCTACTGAGAAAGGTCCACACACATTTGTGTGAATTCTCTCAAGGATCTTCGTGGCATGACTATCCTTCTCATGAAAACTGGTCTTCACAAATTTTCCCAAAGTACATCCCTTGCACTGATCTAACTGCGCAAGTGTACCCTTGGGAAGCTGGGTAGAAATATGCTACAAAATTTTCAAAGCACCATGGTGAAGATGGCCCAATCTCCTGTGCCACAATTCGCCCTCATTCCAACTCACCACTCCTTCTGCTTTGCCTACCATTGTTTCATATCCATCTACCTGCAATTGATAAAGGTTCTTAACGCGAACCCCTATCCTCTGGGTTTCACCAGTTGCTTTACTGCACAGGAAATCC
Organism: Pinus albicaulis; assembly: GCA_034641835.2. Taxonomy (NCBI): domain Eukaryota; kingdom Viridiplantae; phylum Streptophyta; class Pinopsida; order Pinales; family Pinaceae; genus Pinus; species Pinus albicaulis. The sequence goes on from CM076569.1 coordinate 867,876,656, forward strand.
TTTCTCTCGCTAAAGAAAACATCATAGCCCTTGTCTTCCAACATCGCCACATAGATCAGATTCTTCTTCAATCCTGGAACATGCATGACATCCTTTAGTATGAAAGGTTTGTCGAAATCCCTCTCAAAGGAAATGATCTCGATACCAGTCGCACTATATCTACCATCATCTCCCATCTCATTGTGCACTCCAAGATCCTTCTCATCCAGATCACTGAACAAATATTTGTCTCCGGTCATATGGAAAGACGCACCACTGTCAAGAAACCACACTGATCCCATCACACTTGAAACCAAGCATGCGATCAATGAAAAATCCAGCTCAAACTGCGAGGCTAAGGGCTCTCCACTGTAGATCCTAAAGAATTTTGTTTATTTTTCTTCTTCTTCACACCTTAGTGGCGTAATGTCCGTGTTGGTGATAGTGAAAGCACTTCACCTTGGACAAGTCCTCGCTTCGGTCTTTGCATCGATTGAGAAGGATTTTTTCTTCCCTTCCCTTCCTTACTTTGGTGCCTAAAGCACAATTTTCTTTCATCTTCATTCTTCGGCGAAGATCCATCCCTGGTACCTGGCCTTGTCTCCTCCCGTGACAAGATCTCGACCAAAGTCGGCTCCCATCCCGCGCAGGGTTTCTCCCGACCATTGACAGAGTCCTCGTAGCTATGCCAACTCTTCGAAATCCCAAGGAGAGCCAAGCTCACCAAGTCCTCTTCATCTACAGTAACCCCCACACTTCCCAGCTCATCCCTACACTGGAAAAACTTTGTGAGGTACTTGGGTATACTATCACCTTTCTCCATTTTTTATTTTTCTGAGCTTGTCTTTAAGCGCCAACTTCCTTTGGTCGCTTCTGCTTTGGAACAAGTCTGTCAAAGATTTCCACATCAAGAATGGAGAAGCTTTACCATGAAGTCTGGACACTATGTGATCCTTCACACCTTCCAAAAGAATCCTTCGACATTTTGCTATCTTCTTTTGCCATGTGTCAAGTGCAGCTGCATCGCTACAAGCAGGTTCTGGAATTTCTGCATCTATGAACTCCTTCAACCCATTATCATCCAGCATCGCCTCCATCTTGTCCTTCCATGAAATATAATTTGAGCTACCCTCAAGGGCATACTCCAATCGAAATATTTTGAAATACATTTCAATGAATGCTCAACTTCGACACCAAGAAAACACTGCAACAAATTCGAATTCCACCAGCACAAAACTCAACCGCTTCAATAATTTCAATCTGATCTGATCAATATCGATCTGATACCATGTAGAAATTATATAAATTATGTGTTATATATCCAAGATTCTCCTGATCACACACTATTTTAACTTCATGCACAATAAAAAATCTATTCCACTATTGATCATCACATGCGGAAATTAAATCAATTGCAATGCACACATGAAACCATAAAAATTCACACACATTAACACAATTTTTTAACGAGAAATCCTCAAGCTAAAAACCCCAACTATCTGTATATAATATATGTCATAGAGATCATGTAACAATCCTCATACAAATCTGAACATTTCAAGCTCTCAGTACAATACAATCGCTACACACTAATCAGGCTAGATCTTGCAAATCCATGCACTGATCTCTGCCACCTGCTAGCCTGCCTCTACAACACAATCCCTGCTAAAGAATGGCTCTGAATGAAATCGAATGCACCAACCTTGCATTTCGCAATCCTCATTGGCATCTCCATTGAGTGTTGGATGCAATCAATGCATCACTATAGTCACAACTTATAGTCACACTTGCTCTTTCACCTACCTCTCCACTGGTATCCACTAAAACTGTCCATTCACTGTAGTTAAATTATGTATTCTTCAATTGATTAATGAGTTATTATTTAGTGAATTAATTAAATAATTAATTCACACCACTCTCACTAGTGTTTCAATCAGTTAGACTAGATACAACTAGCTCAACTGAGTCTAATTGAGTTAAACTAAATACAGCTCCACCAACTACTTCTATAACTCCACCAAACTTTGTCACATTAGTTCTAACTGAAGTCCTCATGCATTAGCTCCAGTAAACCCTCAGGAATAGTGTAATTCCTTTTGTCAGCTAATGTGCCACATCTGTGCACTTAACTAAAGTGCTCCAAGAGAATAAGATAATGTTTAGAGTCCAAATATTATTAAGAGCTAATAATATTCGACATATCTATTTTTAGACTGGTAATATAAAAATAGATTATGCCTAATATGTATAAAAATAGAAGTCCATATATTTTTCCAACTTGACCAACCATCCACAAATAGCATCCTGAAACTCATAGAATATGATCGACATGTCTAAAAATAGACTTTGCGCCAAAAATAGCCTGCGTGCCCACTTAGTGAAGGCGACTCTTTTCACTAAGCTCATCATCATGTCGAATCTCAACATAACATAGGGGTTCCGGGTTTATTGCAGAGGCACAGAGTTTCAACATGTTTGAATGGGGTCAATGGTTTTGTTTTAGGGATGGGGTGGTTAGTATTTTATCGCATGAGGCGTAGGCGGTTTGTGGTTTTGTTTGGGGGGCATGCGATAAGACAGAGGGACGATACGTTGAGGAAGACAAGGGTACGAAAACTACCTATTTCACAAGCCCTCCAAGTTTTTAAACCTCAGGCACTTGCGGTTGCGATATGAGGTTAGGGCCGTCGGATCACAGGGAGGAGATCAAACGGTGGTCGAGTTTAAGTGAATCGGCGAGATCAAATAAGTTGTGGGGCCTGAGATTTTAAATGGAACGAAGGGTTAATATAATGTGGGGTTTTTATAATGTGGGGCCTGAGGCATATTAGAGTGGAGGCGCTTAAACATAAAGGTGGGGGCCAGGGTTATATGAGAGGAGGAGGGTAAAGGTTTTAAAGTGGGGGCTTAAGCATATAAGGGGTTAGGTAGTTTTAAATAAACATAGTTTTATTTAAAAGAGTGGGTCCCGAATAAATTAATTTTATTTTTGAAACAATGTAAAAAATGGGTTTTTTACATTGTTTCAATGGAAGAAGGGGAATGAATGAAGGGGAGAGGATATTTAGCAATGGGAGGGAGGTTTTAGGTAGGGAAAAGGGGTTTTTAGCATAGAGAAGGATATTTTAAGAAGGGGGAGAGGCTAACATGAAGGGATCAAGTTCAAACATAGGTTTTTAGAGTAATGATAGTGATCTAAATAGGTAAATTGAGAGATAATGGATAGGTTAAATGAAGATAATGAAGGTAGTGAGATTTTTGAAAATAAATGATAGTTAGGGAATGGTATTTTTAGTAGACTGTAGAAAATACACAGTCATATAGTGATATTGTATAATACAGGAGAAGAACACCCGAGAAATCAAAACCATGGTAGAGCAGTGCCCAAAGGAAGGAAGGGAAGATGTTGCACTTGTAACAAGTCTGGTCAATATGCAAGAGAGTGCCGCAATAGAAGGGACTCTCCTAGGGATGATGAAAAAAAAAACTTCAGGGGGAATGGAAATCAAAGGAAAAACAGGTTCAAAGGAGAAAGGAAGGCTCCCTCTAATTGTAGTGGAAATAGGAAACCTTTCGAGAGATCGAGAAATTGTAGGTATGATGAGTCTATTTTTGTTGATAATAAGAGAAATGAATTTATTCTTGTATCTAACCTCTCTGCTGCATCTCCTCCCGACACCCTCGATGTCTGGTTGATTGATAGTGGTGCTTCAAGGCACCTAATTGGTTATAAATAAGCCCTCTGTGATTTGATTGAGAAGGATAATAATTTAGAAAGAATCCTTGGAGATAATGCCACATATCCCATGAAAGGGATAGCGAATGTGACCCTTCATTTATCTCAAGGTCAAGTCCCTCATTTACAAGATGTTTTGTACGTACCTAATTTGAAGAATAACCTTGTGTTTATTTCAGCAATGGAAGACAAAGGGTTCAAGGTGGAATTCATTGATTAAATGGTACGCATCTGGAGGAAATTCAAAGAATCCATTACTATTGGTTTTAGAGTTGATACACTATACCAGGTTGGAGGAAGTCTATTAGGGGCTATTTCATGTGATACAACTCTCCAAACAGAGTTATGGCACTGGAAGTTTTCACACCTTCATTATAGATCCCTTCCCAAAGCAAGGAAGGTGTTGATAGGGATTCCCAAATTTAAAGATGATCATGAAGGTATGTGTCAGGGTTGTGCCGAAGGGAAGCATACAAGGGGACCATTCCCCTCAAGTGTCACAACGACAACTGATATCTTGCAATTGATACATTCTGATTTATCTGGTATGCTTCCTATGACATATTTGGGAGGATGTTCCTTTTACATGCTTTTACAGATGACTTATCCTGCAAGAGCTGAATATATCTCTTGAAGAAGAAGGAAGAAGCATTCAAATGGTTTTTTACCTTCAAGGCCTTGGTGGAAAATCAAACCGAGAAGAGAATCAAAGTCTTGAGGACCGATAATGAGTCTGAGTATGATTCAAGTGAGTTCAATGAATTCTGAAATGAAGCTGGCATTAAGAGGGAGACCACAACTCTGTATACTGCAGAGCAAAATGGTGTTGCTGAAAGAAATAACATGATCATTGTGAAAGCTTCCCATGTCATGCTATATGACCAAGGTCTTCTGAAGTTTTTATGGGGAGAAGTTGCGAACAATGTTGTGTATGTTCAAAATAGATTCCCACATTCCGTTTTGGACTCCAAGACTCTCGAAAAAGTCTTCTCTAGAAATAATTTTGATGTTTCTCATTTTAGAGTTTTCAGTTGCCCTGTTTACTTTCATGTTCCGAAAGAAAAGAGAAGCAAGATGGATGCTTCTGCAAAGAAGGGAATGTTTGTGGGGCATAGTGAAAATTTGAAGGCATATGGAATCTATGTGTCTGGTCAAATAGAAGTGAATATATGCCACGATGTAACCTTCGATGAAGATGCTTCCGTCAAGAAAGTGAAATATTCCTAGCTCCAAGGAAGAAAAATAAGATGAAGAAGCAGGGAAGGAGGAAGAGCTGAAGGATGAACCAATGCCTGATGTTGAAGGACCTATGGATCCTATTGATCCACCTAATTCAAATAATATTAGACCCTCATGGCTCAGGGATACTCTTGAAGATGTCAAGAGACATATTGCCCCAAGGGGGACATTTCGTGAAATCAAGAAGTCGAATAGATACTAAGGGTATCTAGCAGCCATGAGTACAATTGTATAATATGATCTTAGATCATTTGAAGAAGTCGTAAAGAATCAAGTTTGGGAGGATGCTATGCATGAAGAATATGATTCCATTATGAAATATGATGTGTGGGAAGTGGTCCCGAGACTGGAGGACAAATATGTAGTCACCTCAAAATGGCTCTATAAGATCAAGCATGGATCTGATGGTAGTGCTGAAAAGTATAAGGAAATATTTGTTGCCCAAGGCTTCTGTAAAAAATAAGGCATATATTATGATGATATATTTTCACCTGTCTCCTGATATACCACCATCTAATCTATCATTTCCCTTACTGCAACACAAGGATGGAGTCTCCATCAGATGGATGTGAGACTGATTTTCTGCATGGTTCAATAAAAGAAGAGGTTTATGTGGAGCAACCTCTAGGGTTCGAAATCCAAGATAGAGGCACCTACGTATGCAGGTTTCAGAAAGCCTTCTATAGTTTGAAGCAAGCCACTAGGTCTTGGTACAAGAGGATAGATAGATACTTGATGAAGCTGGGCTTCACTAGAAGTAATGCTGATCCAAACCTTTATTTTAAGGTTGATAGAAAAAGGCCTCTCATTCTTATTCTCTATGTGGATGATATCTTCCTAAAAAGTGTTGATCCTCTCATTCATCAATGTAAGAGGGAGCTATATTCCGAGTTTGAGATGAAATACCTAGGATTGATGCATTATTTCCTAGGCTTTGAGGTCGTGCAAAGGCCAGACAAGACTTTCTTTTCTCAAGGAAAACATGTCGTGAAGCTGCTGGAGAGATTTGGTATGGTGGACTGTATGTCTGTGTCGACACCGATGGAACTCAACTTTAAGAAGTTGTGTGGAAACACTGCTACGACCGAGCTAGGAAATCCTACCGAGTATTGAAAACTCATGGGGGCCGCGATGTTCTTAGTGAACTCTCGTCCAAACATATTTTTTGCAGTGAACACTTTGAGTCAACATATGGTTAAGCCTCATCACATTCACTGGATTGGTTCCAAGAATATATTAAGATATCTTCGGGGCACAATCAACCATGGGCTGAGATACACTACTAGGAGTTTGAGACTCCATGTATGTACTGATTTCGATTGAGATGGAAGTGTTGTGGATCGCAAGAGCACATCTAGATGTTGCTTCACCTTGGGTTTTTCTTCAGTATCCCGGATGAGTAGGAAGAAAAATTCAGTGGCTTTGAGCAATGCTCAGGCCAAATACATTGTAGCAAGTATGTACTATTGTGAAGATATTTGGTTGAGAAATCTCTCCAGTGAGTTGTTCAGACATGTGCTAGATACCATCGTTATCCTTTTTGATAGCCATAGTGGGATTCGTCTTTCTGAGAATCATGTGTTCCACGGTTGATCCAAGCATATTGATATAAGTACCAATTTTTCTGAGACATGGTACAACGCGGTGCCGTAAGGCTTGATCACATAGGAACCAGTGAGCAGGTCGCAGATATTCTCACGAAGCCCCTGGGGAAGATCATGTTACTAACCTTCTGCGAGAATATTGGAATCGTGGAAATACCCTATTGTGAGGGTCCTGATTGAGTTGGACTATGAGCTCTAAGAGCTCTCATGGGCTTGGGGTTAGGTTCTTGGAGCTATAAGCACACATGAGGCTAGGCTTTTCAAACCTTGTTGTGCTTCTACCCCACCATTATGATATTGATTTGGTTCACCTCTCTTTGATCTATGGCCCGCATGCATCCTACCCATGGAGTTTTGGACTCATGGGAGTACCTCTCATTTGGCCAATGAGGTGGGAAATGTGGATAGAGACCAATAGAAATACCGATGGATGCATCATATATTGTTGTACTCTCTATGTCTAGGATGGCACGTGTCCAACACCTTGATCTGGGATTAATTCTAATGAGGTTCTTACCTCTAAAATGATATTGGGTCAGTAAACTAAATTTTGGTTAGTATGTGACTCTTTTTTAGTCTATTGAGGTTTTATCCTCTAAACTGACTACGGGCTAGTATGTGACTCTTTTGAGTCGAAGCTGACCTTGGTTCAGTAGAGCGTGATGTCTTTGTGACTCACACTTCTTGTTCTATTTGTGACAAGAGCCAACAAAGAAATTTATAGCAAGATGACACACAATGCTAGATGATAGTACATGATGGTATCAATCCCTAGAAGGCACAAGTGGACAAATGGAGTTCTCCCTAGCTGAGAGGGAGTGTTAATTTTGGGAAACTAGGTACAAACTCTAGGTTGCACTGCTCATATGATGATGATTGTATTTTTGTTGGATTCCTCTTTCAGAGAGGTGCAATATTGATCTAAATATAATCTTGTTTGGATGTGCAGAATATATATTTTGCTTTTATTTTCCACACATGTTCAAGGTCGGCCAAATTTGTAATGTAGGCTCACAAACCTAATATATGTGTCACACACCCTCACTAACTGATATAAATTGGAGAGATATGCTGTCCATTTCATCATCATCTCATCACACATATTCCTCATGATTAGTTTGGTTTGTACAACATAGAAGAGGATTCTCTCTCTCCCACGTGTGGATATGGCTGCCAGAAATCTATTTTCCTGAAATATGGATGATGCTGGAAATGGATGCCGGAAATTTGGATGCCGAAAATGATGCTAGAAATGGATGCCTGAAATCTAGATGTTGGAAATATGGATGATTCCAGAAATGGATGCCAGAAATTTGGATGTCGGAAATGATGTTGGAAATGGATGCTGGAAATCTAAATGCCAGAAATATGGATGCCGGAAATATGGATGTCAGAAATATGGATGATGCCAAAAATGGATGCTGGAATGGATGTCAGAAATATGGATGCCGGAAATGGATGCCAGAAACATGGATGATGCCAGAAATCTGGATGAGGGATTATTTTGTTGATTTGCATCAACTTTTGATGAGATGTCTTTGAGGGTTGTGTGTGAAATTTTGGAGGGTTCGTTGATTTGATGTTGAGAAATACTTTGCTGGCTAGTGCATCCCATTGACTTTCATAACACACACTATCCTATATCTTTGTTGGACAAGAAGAATTGTAAAATATGATCTATATCACTGGCTTGTCTTATGTTGATCTATTATTGTGTTCTATTGGAATTTTACTTTCATGTTTATGTGATTGCTAAATTTTATCGGGCCTAAGAAAGATTGAAGTAAATTTTCATTAAGTGTAGAACACACCATGGTTATCTAAATTTAGCAAGATCTCAAAGTAGAAGTGGATCTTGAAGGATAAATTAAAATTGCATTAAAGGAAATTATGATTCTCATGAAAAGAGAAAGACAATTGATGCAACAAATGCAAGAAAAGAGTCTAAAGGAAGACATTATTATTGCTCTCAAAGTTGAACTAGAATAAGTAAAAAGGGTAAAGGATTTTTTTCTAGAACTAAATGAGAACCAAAAAATATGTGAAATACTGGAAGAGGAATTTTCCCTCTTAAGAGAAGAATTGGAGCAACTTAATTCAAAATTCAACAAGGGGAAAAAATCCCTATATCATATTCTCAACATGCAGAGGTATTTTCTTACCAAGATAGGTCTTGTCTATCAAGAATGTGAGGCATCCAAAAACCATGATTCTCTAATATCATCAAAATAAATACATCCCAAGAATATTGATAAGACTTTTATAGCATCAAGAAACAATTCACTTGAAGATATAAAGAAAGAAATACACCAAGCCAAGCATGATACTCTAGGAAATTATGGAAAGGAGATGAATTCAAGAAACCAAGAAGAGGGGTCCATAAGAAGGAATAAGGCAGGATACACTATGAATATGGTTCATCAAAAATATTCCTCAAGCAATATTGGAACAATTGTTGGAAACCAACAAATAAGTATGAATCATGCAAGGGTTTAAAAACAAGGAAACATGAATGCAAGAAGAATCTTTAGAAGTTTGACATATCCTTCTATTCCTAGGTATCAAAATAAGTTCTTTGAATATTATTTCTCATGTGCCAATTTTGGACACAAAGTACAGGATTGTTGTACCAATTAATTGGTTAGATATAGAGGATATGAGAAATTATCTAGATGGATACATATGGACCAATTTATAATAATGACACAGTATCTATTGCAAGTATTGAAGCCCAATGTTGAGTGCAAGATATGTCACAATAAAGGTCATATAGCTCGAGATTACAGAGAAAATGGCTCAATAGCGAAAATTTTCCTATCAATGCTAGAAGATGGAGAAGAGGCCAATGAAGACCTCAATTAGTTATGATTCCTCAAATCTAATCCTTGAAAGAAAGCTTCTTCAAGATCACTATTTGTCAAATCAAAACTTGAATATGGAATTATTGTATAAGGTTAGTATGAAGACTATGATTTTATGATGATATATGAGATGTAAAAAGAAATGAAGAAAATAACATGATCTTAGGGGATTACAAAAATAGTGAAAAAATGATCTCAAGGGAGTTCAGGCACAAGAATACAGGAAGCATGGTTTCAAGGGGATAAAATAAGAATCACAAGAAAGAAACAAAATCATGATCTCAGGGGGAGACTATATGTTATAAAAAAATGAGCATGGTTCATACATGTACATAAGATCATCTAGTAACAGGGACTCATACAATATCATCAACATGTTATCTTTCTACATATATTCGTGACCCTTTTCCATTGATGTCAAAGGGGGAGAGCTTGTAGAAATTGATGTAACAAGAAGGAATTTGAATAGGGATAGATTGCATGCATTGAAATTACACTTGAGGAGGGAAATATTTCCACACTTCATTTGTAAATGAGGAGATCTTGATTTTGTTTGACATCTAATGACCAACAATGTCTAAGGTTGTTTCCATCAATGACAAAGGGGGATATTGTTGCACATGGTGTCATCATTTATGTCAAAGGGGATGTATGGGACAATAAGAGAAGACACATTCTTGATGATCAAAGAAGCAATAGGACTCTTTGTGAAGCTATATTACAATTGGATCTTTTGTAAGGTATCATTACATTAATACATTGTTTCTTAAAGGTATTCAAGGTTTTTCATGAGGTTTTGATGCTCAAAATATCCTACAGTTAACATGGTTGCTATGAACAATATATATTTCTCAAAAAAACTCCTCCCAGATGATAAGTTATGGAAAGTTGAAAATAAACATTAGTTGGGTTAAATTTAAAAGGGTAAACTATATGATAAAACCCAAATTATTAAAGGGTTATACAATGGGAATTTTGTTGGTGTATCCACCATTTAAAGAAAATATCAATGGCTTCAAGCTCGCAAAGATGCACATGGTTTAATGTTGTTAAAGGGAATGCATGTTTAGGACAAATAAATGGCACCTCTAAGAAGTAAATGGTCATATGAAGGAAAATTCTCATGATGTTTAATTGGTTTTTCATAAACAAATATATGTTGACACATGGAAACATTCTAGTGTATAATGACATGGAGGTTTATAATGTCAGTGTGCTAATGTGTAACCACTAGTGGCTACCACATGGTTGGGAACAATGGAATATTTTAGTTGGAAAAAAGTTTGAAACACAGTGAAATGTGGCACCTGTTGGCTCAATAAGGTGACAGTTAAAGGTAACCTTAATCATTCACATTAATCATCAACCCAGGGCAAGTCTGTTTATTTCAAGAGTGCAAGAAAAGTATATGCGAGTGAAATCAGAGGTCAACTACTATAGATCGTTGTAATAAATATTATATAATTCTTGAATTTCAATCAATCATTTAAAAATTAAACTATAAAATACTTCACACCAAACAAAGGATGAAACTCTAGTCTAATTTGATGTAGAAATTAAACACACAATGCTGAAATTAAAGATCTTTTGCAATTGAACAACAAGCTTAATGAATTGAATAGCAGTAGAAAAGGAATACTTAATAAATTGAACAACAATCATATATTAACATTTTTTAATGGAATTATCTATAATTAAATTAATAAAAACCTTCATAATTGAAAAACAAGCCATACATTATCACTTGCAATGGAAAAACTCAAGAAAGAATGTGTAGAATTGAACAACAACTACTTAACCACTGTGAAATAAATCTAATGAATTTAAAGATGTCACTCATCAATAAAAGAACATTAATGATAAATTTAACCTATTCGAAAAGGAAATTGTAACACATCACACTTGCAATTACTGAATTGAATGGTAATTCTACAAAGCATAAATAATAACTAAAATGTGAGAATCAATAAATAAACATATAACACAAAATAACAAGATAACTCCCAGGGACCCAGCCTATAGCCTCCAGAAGTCTTTTGCCAAGAAATACTCAGAATATGCTTATAATAAAAATGTTAACTCTTTCATTAATCAATAGAACAGGTGCATCATCACGAGTTCACAGACTTTGTCTGAATAAAATGCTTATTACAGAAAATTACAATACACAGGAAAAAGCTCTTTGTAATCTTCCACCTACAACCCTTTATAAATTAAAGGAGAAATAAGATAGAGGATATTGATACACGATCATGAGATACTGAGGCTTCATAGTCATCAGTCGTATGCTTCAAAGATAGTCATGTCTTTTCATCTCTTGCTAATTTTCAGGAACCAGGTGCGATTGCATTTGCTTTTCTTGACTAGTGTCGTTTGGTATTTTGGCCAGCAGATAGTTTGTTCGGATTCCCTATCAATAAATAAATAAATAAATATTTTTTATACTATTAAATACATTATTATTAATAATTCATTTTACCCTACTTTTACATTGTATTCCTTTGAATTACTTCGAAAATGAAGTAAAACATATAAAAGTTAATAATAAATCATGCTAGAGATAGGGGTAAAATGTACCTTCTCCTCGGCCCAACATACTCCCCTACTTACCTTTTGCATGTCCTCGTGCAAACAGATGATTGAGGTGTAGTTGAGTTAAGGAATATGCAGGATATACTTCTTCCTTGTAAAGTCTAAAACCATGCCTTTGTTTCACTTTTGCAAATGCTAAGTTTGTATGTCCCTCTGGTAATTCATAATCATGATGGTAGTCTTTAGGAGGGTACCATATGATGGGGAATCTATATTTGCATCCTATCCATGTAGGACCCATGTTTAAAATTATATTACTATACAGATGAAAATGAGAAGCAGCAACTTTAGGATTCCTATAACCAAATGGCTCTTTGTTCTTAATGTTATTGGTAGAGGCTTGCCATATTTGTTTAGTTGATAATAAATATTATTCCTGAATATCCTGGAAGTATGCTTTCCCATTCTATACAATATATTTGTGAATTGGCCCTAGCTTGGCTATTAATCATTCTCATTGCATAAACCTCTTATGTTGAGTGAATAAGTGTAGAGATTTTGAAGGTTCCCCTCTGACCCATAAATATAACCCATGTTCTCTTTTCTGAAATATATTGTAGGCTTTAGCCCATCTAATATATTTTTTAGAAAAAAGACAAAAAATGTTGGAATTGAATGTCCCCAGTTAAAGGACTGGGGTTACTATCTCTTTCCTCTTCTAAAAATAAATTGTGCAAGTACAATTTGCACAGAAGGTGTTGGGCCTATTCATCCTGATCATTACAACATTGGAAAAATTCTTCAGTGGTTTTAAATGTAGTAGGTTTCCCTGCTCTGAAAGCTTTGATCTTCAACAAAAAATACCTTTCTACTAAAAATAAGTAATAACTAGAGGGTTGTGCTCTGCAAGACAATACATATGAGTAAAGGGAACAAAAAACATTGGTTTGTTTCTTAGCCTGTTCCAATTGATCCTATGCCCTTTTCACTTTTACTCTTTCTTCCCTAAGTTGGGCAAAGGTCTCATCTTTTGTTGCAGTAAGGTCATTAAATTTTTTTAGTAATGCCTGATGTTCTTGTAAAAGCACCACTTCCTTCCTATACTGGACCAATTATTGCTGCATTTGAATCAATACATTGCATATCTTTTGATTGGAAGATCTTTGTACCAAAGGAGTATAAGCAGGTGTTTCCTTTTTTTGAGTTTCTTTGTCTTCTATAGGTATCAAATCAGTCTGCACAGAGACTTCATCAGCATCTATCATTTGTGTGACAAAATTTGTTTAGGTTTCCATGGTATCTAATTCCTTCTTAGGCTTCCAGGCCTTGTCCACCTCTTTCAACCATTCCCTTAACTATTTCATTGTTTTTCTCAACTTTCTACATTTCCTGCGCATTTTCCTCAACTTAGCCTAAACTGATTTTTCCTTGAAAGGGTTTCTGGCAAGGGAAGATGCAACAACAGCTTTGGGTTCAGGAAGGGTTGTGCCAATATTAGGGTTATCATTTAATGAAATATTTTTTTCTTCAGGCGCTAAAGAGGTTGTTCCAACATTGATGTCTTGACTGGGTGGAGCAATATTTTCTTCAGGTGTCAGAGGAGCTGTATCAACATTTGTGTCATGTTCTAATAAAAAAGTATCCCTTAATTGGTTTCCAGACTCATATGCTCTCTCTACCTGGTCTTCCTTATTCAAACATTAATTATCAGAGGGAGATAAATCCCTCAAATCCTGCAATTCATCAGTGGAAGGTATGATTTCAGTGTGACCAAAACTGGCAGCATAGGTAGGCTGGTTCAAAAAATCGGTCTTCTCCTCAATTTGTTCAAATGGGATTCTAGCATAATAAGATGCTCTCATATGTTCTAATACTTGAGCCATTTCCTCCTCATAACCCTATAAAGGTGCATTCTGAGGGCTCAGAGGGGGTGTATATGATGGCCCTGTTTATTCTAGCAATGCTGAGATATTTTACTGATGTTTTATTCTTTCATACCGTCTCTTTTTTACTAGACCCGAGGTCGAGACACATGTTCTATTCCCTCTAGATTTCTTAGGGACTGATATGTCTATTTTTGGACACTCAATTTATGCTCTGTTAGTGTTTTCTTCAAGGGAAGGTAGGGTAGGATTGAAAAAGCTATCCCATGCTAACTGATGTTTGTTTAACTCATGAACAATGACCAATTTTATCAAGCCATGATGGTTGATAACTGCCTGAGCGTTTTTAGCTTTCCTAATCCGAACAATAGTGTCATGCAATATAGAATTCAAGAGAAAAGGTAATTTAACTGAAATATTTTGTTTGAGTACAAATAAAAATTTTAGTTGACGAGACTTTACAGCATCCTGGCGTCCATCACATGTGATATATCTTTGGATGATGACTGCTAGTTCTCACCAAGGCTGCTTCAAGGATACAGGGTCCATACCATTTACTTTTCGTACCAATTACTCATATGGGTCTTGATATACTGACGCTACTTCTTGTATGAGGACATGTTTATCAGTCCACTTTTCCCTTCCACTGGAAGTCCGAAGTCCTCAGCAATTACTTCTTCGCAGACTGGTATAAGTCTGCCTTTAACTCTGGTGTACCCTTCCTGTAGGTTTTGCAGGAATTCAATTGCTATCTCTTTATTGAACCCTCGTAGCTTGATTAGGTATGAAATCCAACCAGATTTCTAGAGAATAGTGAAAGCCAATTCTGTAGCTTTAAATTTTGTGGGTCCATTGCGAAGAGAATTTCCACCCATAGCTACTGTGTTTTTGGAACTGGTTTTCTTCACCCTTCTACATGCGCTTCTCTCAGCTTTGTTAGTTAAAAAAAATACAAACACTGCATGCAGGCCACAGATCTTATATAATATATTATTAGAAATGTGACTAAATGATGTTAATGCAATGATTCTATTGTCCAATCATCATATCCGAATGGAGTCTCATAATTAATTTGCATGCTTGATTATTATAGATATTCGCACCCCCTCCAATGAGAGAAGGGCGTCCATGGCCTTTAAGCACAAGAAAAGAGGAAAAGTGGCAAAAATCATGAATGCTCACGAAGTAGAAGTCAGAGGTTGGAATTCATCACAAATGTACATCAGGTGGAAATGACCAAAAGGGGAGAAAATCGAAGGAACAATAATTATGAAAAAGATTTCCTATTTTGATGGCATAATATGACAAAAGCATGACAGCTGACAGATTATGACTGATGTTTTTATTACTTAATTCGGCATAATGAAGATAATTCATCTAAAATAAAATTTCAATATGTATATAGGTTATTATAATGATAACACTTAATCAAACAGTGCATTCATCTTCAGGAATGGGTCAATAGGAGATATGAGCATGTAAAATAATTATTTGTCATAGAAAATAATCCAATACCACAAGCAGAGCCATTGCTGCCAGCAGGCGTCCATAGCCTTGACAGGGTTGTTTTTTTAACCCAAAAAATGATCCAGAATCCTCTATTTAAAATTACACACTTTTCTTGTTTTGTGGAGAGACCACTATGCTGGTGTGGTGGCCAGATAGTCATAGTGTGATTCATGGGTATTTAACAGATTGATCAGGCTGGATCGTGATGAGACCTCCTGTCCTTCAAGAAGCTTTAGCTGTCGATAAGGTCACTACCCTGGTGTGGTGGCCATTGTGGGAATGTCAGATGTTAGATCCTTGTGATCATGGTAGGTTGGCTCGTAATGAGACCCCCTATCCTCTCTTTTTTTAAAATTTTTCACATAGAGATATATTTTATTTTTATTATAAATGGAGGGAGGCTCATTAACTCCTTAAGAGTTAGGGATGGTGTAAGAAGTAAAAATAATGCCAATACAAATGATGCCCTTATTCCTATATCCTCATGTCAAAGAGAATTACCACTAGAGAGGGTAAAAATATAAACTAGCATAAAACTATGATAATGAATTGTGTGATAATATGTCTAAGTAGGAGATATCTAGCCATTCATTATATATATAAACCATGTCAACTTCCAAAGTAAATATATCCATCAAAATTTCAAAAGAACATAATATTAGTAATATCAATGCTTTTCCCTTCTTTAGGTGCAAATTCCTCATTCAATAAAATGGTTTTTATGGCAAGAATGTGTAAAGGAAGAGTGGATATTAAAAGGAAATCATCAAAAGACAAAATTAAAAAAAAAATTCTACTTTGAACAACAAATTTTGTAAAAACAAACAACAACAAGAATGTAGCTATTTAATGGGTTTGAACAATAACTGTTCAATTGATTGAAAAACATTTGTTCAATGGATTGAATATCCAAATTAAAATTAAAAAAAAAATATGCTAAAAAACAGTTGTTCAATTGGATTGAAAAGCAGTTGTTCAATCGATTAAACAACAACTGTTCAATGAACAACAAAAAATAAAAAAACACGCTAAAAAAATAGTCATTCAATTTGATTGAATAGAAGCTTCTCAATCAATTGAACAACAACCGTTCAATGGATTGAACAAAAAAAATAAAAAATCACGCTGAAAACAACTGTTCATTTGGTCCGAACAACAACTGTTCAATCAATTCAATAGCAGTTGTTCAATCAATTGAACAAAAGTTGTTCAATTGTTTGAACAACAAAATAAATCAAACACAAAAAAGAAAAATAACGCGGTTGTTCATTTACTTCGAACAATAGCTGTTCAGTTAATTGAGCAGCAATTGTTCAATTGATTTGAACAACAAAAACAATTCAAAAAATAAATAAAATGGAATTCTTTTATACAATGAAGAAAAAAAATTGTAAATTACAATAAAATGCAGGAAGCATATATATACTATTTACAAGAGGAAGTAACAAATTTCTATGAACTTGAAGTTGTCGGATCATTACTCCCTGTAGATAAAATTTGGATAGTGGTATCGTCACACACCTATAGGAATAAAGACTCTTTTTTGAGTGGTTTATGATAGAGGCGCACCCGGTGTCCATTGACTCGAAAGGCAGAGCCGGATCCATCTATGGTGGTCAAGGTAATGGTACCATTTCTCTGCACTTATTGAATTTCATATGGCCTGAGCCACCTTGTTTGTAACTTACCCGGGAAGTCTTGGAAACTGGAGTTGTAGAGGAGTGCCCAATCTCCTTTCTAGAATGTCTTCTTTTTTATGAGGTTGTTGTGCCACTTAGCCCGTTGTTTCTGAATAATTGCAGTGCGATGTAGAGAAAGTAGCCATGCTTCATCTAATTCATTTATCTATTGAAGTCTTTTAACTCGGGCCTCTATCAAATCCAACCCCACTTCCTGGGCTGTTATAATAGTCTTCATCTCAAATTCAATGGGGAAAATTGGTTCCTTTCCAAATACTAGGTGGTACGGAGAATATCTGGTAGTGTTTCGCCAAATTGTGAGATAAGCCCATAAGGCCTCTGGTAGTATAGTAGCCTAATCCTGGTGATGTTTTGAGACTATTTAGTGAGAATTTCCTCAATGAATTTATTGGTTCTTTTGACCTGCCCGTTCGCCTGTGGGTGGTAGGGAGAGATGACTCTATGAGTGACATGGTGGTTCCATAGAGTGGCCTTAATTTTATGTCCTACAAATTGTGCCCCTCCATCAGTTATCACTTCCCTAGGTAAGCCATACCGCACAAATAACTCAAAAAAAATAATAATCACGGACTCTTCTGTAGCTCTTGGCAAAGCCATTATTTCTACCCACTTCATCATGTAGTCTGTGGCAACCCGTATGTAGGCCTTCTGATTTGATAGTGGATTGAATGGCCCAAAAAAGTTGAGCGCCTATCTTTCAAAAGGTTCTACTACCAACTGTGGTTTCAATGGCATCTTTTCGGATTGGCCAAGGCAGCCCATTCTTTGGAAACTATCGCAGGCTTTCACATATTTCTTTGCATCCTTAAAAATTGTGGGCAAATAGTAGCCCATTTGTAATACTTTGTGCCCTATCATGCGATATGAAAAATGTCCGCCACATAGTTCGTCGTGGCAAGCCTTCAAGATGTCATGGATATTGTCTTATTGAATGCATCTGCGTATATGCATATAAACTCCTGTATGGAAAATATATCCACCAATATAGGAGAATATAGCACTACATTGAACAATCAGCTTATGTTCCTTTGTTTTCAAGTGTCTTGGAAGCTTTCCTATTGCCAGAGAAATCGCTACATCTGCGTACCATGGCACTTTTACAGCCACAACAAACAAATTCTCATCAGGGAACTGATCATCTACCACCAGTGAGTCATTTTTCTTTTGGAATCAAGACAGGAAAACTAAAACTACGTTCTCTTTCCCTGGATGGTTTTTAATAGTTATATTGAACTTCTGTAAAAGCAACAACCAATGTGTAATATCCCAAATTCAGGAATGCTAACAAGGCATGTCTAAAAAAATGAATTTTTCAAGAATGGCTACTACAAGATTTAAAAACAGCACTTGGATCTCTTAGATCTCAGTATATAAGTCCTAAATCCAAGAGGAGGCTCAAAATAAATCACTCTAGGTGGGTTAAACAGGTCTCCCCACACCTGGTTGTCTTCAGAAAGTGCCCTATGAAGGGACTGCAACAATATATGAACATATAATGGAATAAAAACATTACTTTTATAAGCTTGGGCACATGAAGATGTAGATATCAAAAAAAGGTATATTATATCAGAAATGGTATACAAATCCTTGAGGAAAGAGTCACTCAAGCAAAGCAATGCAGCCTCAAAGGGACATGCACATGAAAATAGAGAACACTGCTACACATGTATTTATGTAGGCTAAGAGGACGTAGTTTATAAGGAAAACTACATCATAATAGATGATAATAGAATTATATGACAATATGTGGCTCAATAAATGTAGGGGAGAAAGCTCTCAACCCCCGAAAACAATAATACAACAATCCTTGGAAGGATTCGCTGAAATATACAAAAAGGGAAAAATGTCGGAGTTGTAAGGTAGCAGCTGCAACTCAGAAAATGGAATTGGATGGAGAAGAGTGAATATGCTGCATCTGATGACAAGACCTCCTCCAATGGATCTCCCAAGTGAAAGGCTGACCCTATCATTGAAGATCTCTCCCTCCAATCAACACTGCAATCCCTCACTGCAAGTGCACTCTGAAAATAACACAGACTAAGAGGGAAACTGTGTTGTAGGTGGAATAGGAAGTGTTGGACAAGTTCCAAGATCTGAAATGAGCTCTGAATCCTTCCTTACTAATATCCCAAAGGAAAGAAGGCCCCTTCCTCTGAAAAACAAGCCAAGGAATGGTGTTGTGGAACCTCCACTGCAACACGCTGCAACGCAACATTACACTTGAGCATAAATAACGTTGTAGCTGAAGGAATGTATTTGTCCTTGAGCCTAGATGTGGAGAAATGAAGTGAAATCCCTCAAGAGGCCTCTCAATAAGGAGAAGGAATCCTAAACATGAATCCCTCGTGCTAAATAGCACTGCAACTCAGCTAAACAACCGGAGACTGAAAATAGTCTAAACAGACAAGAAATCAATAATCATATGCATGTGTAACAATGGTTTCCTTGCCCTCCTTTTAAAAAATTGAGAGATCCCTCTCCATGGGTCCCACTCTTTAGGGTTTCCTCCAACAAGGAAAATTCCCTCCTCTTTCACTGCACTGTCCCACAAGATGGTATCCACCTCCTACCTCTGCGTTGTTTGACTTGGTCAAACTTGACCCTGTCTTCTTGCAAATGTCCTCTTTCACACATGAGGGTGTGAAATCCAACTCCACTGATGATCCCCTTTCATACTAAGAGGGATTTTATCCATGTTTTTATTATGTATGGGCCTCCTCACCCAATTATTCAACTCCTAAGTGAAATCAACAAAATTTAATATTCCAATTTGTTGTAGGCAAATTTTGGAATATTACACAATGAGTCACTCTCCCATTTCTAACAGGCTTGTTAGCTAAATATCTAATGGTAGAATGATCGGTATACAGGAATACTTGATAGAAATTTATGTAACGTATAAATTTATTTATAGCATAAATCACAACCAAGAATTCCTTTTCGGTCACTATATAATTTAGTTCAACAGGAATGCGATTCTTGCTGATATAGTAAATAACGTAGGGCTTCTTGTCCTCCTCTTGACTAAGAACAACTCCTATCATTGTATCTTATGCATCTGAAGAAATATGAAAGGGAAACTCCCAATTGGAGCCATGCAAGACTGGTGCAGTCGATACCAGTTTCTTCAAATATAAAAAGAAGTGTCACATTTGTTAGACCAATGGAATTCAACATTTCCAGTTAATGCATACAAAGGCGCAACAATTTGTGAAAAAATATTTATAAACCTACAATAGTACCCTGCATATCCAAGGAAACTATGTACCTCTGTCTGAGTACAAGGTGTGGCTAATAAGAGAATTACCTCTATCTTTTTCGGATCTACCTGTATTCCAGCTGCAGAGATGTAGTGTCCTAAGATCACGCCTTCGGTAATCATCCTGTGACACTTTTCATTGCTCAAGCATAATATATTAGAAATACATTGTTCCAGTACATTTTATAGTGTTTACAGTGCCTGATTGAAGTCATCTCCATATGCAGTAAATTCATCCATGTAGACATTGAGCCCTTCATTTATTAAATAAAAAAAAATTACTAAGTTTGGCCCTTTGAAATGTTACTGGGGCGTTGCATAAACTGAATGGTAATACTGTATAGGCAAATGTACCCCAGGGGCAGGTGAAGGTTGTTTTATCTTGGTCTTCAAGGGCTATCTGGATTTGATTATAACCACTGAAACCATCAATAAAGGAAAATAATCACTTTCGTGCCAATGTATCAAGGGCCTAATCAATAAATGGAAGGGGGGAGTGGTCTTTCTGTGTGGATTTGTTTAGCTCTCTCTAATCTACACAAAATTTCCACTTACCATTATTTTTAGGAAAGACCACTAATGGAGAGACCCATTTGCTATCTGAAATAGGATAAATGAATTTTACATCTAGAAACTTCTGTAATTCATCTTTTACAATGTTTTTTAGATGCGGCTTCAATATTTGTTGAGGTTGCCAGATAGGGAGAGCATCCTTTTCAGTGTAGATATGATGTGTGCACAGTTGGGGATCTATACCCTTCATGTCTGGGTAGTCCCAAGCAAAGGCCCCTTTATATTTTTGCAACACTTTAATGATATTTTGTTGCTGGTGACTATCCATAATGCCATTGATATTTAAAATTTTACCTAGCTCGATTTCAATAGGCATGTTGTTACGAAAAACAGTCGTGGGTATGTGCTGGTCATTAGTATCCACTAGAGGGTCTTCTTGTGCTTCATTATCAAGAACTGCTTTTAACATTTGGCACTTTAAATTCTCTGAAGTAGATGGTTGGTTTATAAAGTTATTGATCACATCATCTTCAGTTTGATATTTGAACTCGAGTGCTTCAACTATTGTCAATGGTGAACGAATTTTTTGTTCCCAGTATGTATGTGGTTGTTTTTGAATATTTACAGTGGGAAGACTTAGATTGGCAGTGGGATATATAGCAATATTCTTTATGGCATCTCCTTTAGCAATGGTCATGCTTCCTGTTCGACAACCTATGTAAGCATCGACCGTTGCTAACCAAGGTCGTCCCAATATCCGGGGATGTCCGTCTAATCTACTTTTTGGGTCAATAACTAAAAAATCTATCGAGTATTCCCATGAGTCCACAGAAACTAGGATATCCTGCAATGTAACTTTTGTTTTAACAACAGATCGGTCAACAAGTTCCAGTAAGGTAGAGGTGGGTTCCAAGACTGTTATACCAGGTGTTTCACCGGTTTCTATAGTTAAAATATTAATAATTGCCCCCAAATCGAATAACGTGTTTGAAAAGGAGAAGCCATAGATCTAGATTGTGACTATGGGGTTTCCTGGATCCTCATATTTTTTTGGCATTTCTTTACCAATAAGTAAATCTGACAGTGTCCCTACCACATGAACAGTTGGTAAAGTCTTTTCTTTCCTCACAGGTTTTTTTATAGACAATTATTTAATTTTTTTCACATATATAGGGATGTCTTGTATAGCTTGCATGAGAGGAATTTTAATGAAAATATTTTTTAATTCCCCTATGAGATCAAAATATAAAGAGAAAATTGGCTTGGGTATTGCTAATCTCTCAAGGAATGGAGGAGAGGAAATAATAACATTTTCAAGATCTTTTTGGTTGACTGTGTCCCTCCCTTTTTCTATCTCCATTTCAGTCATAGTCGATTGTTTATGTACTGTTGGAATTTCAGATTCAATTTCTGGAAGGAAAATATATTCTTTGTTGGGCCAGAATTGTAATCTATGAATAAATTACGCTTCCCTAGATAGGTGCTAGCCTAGAACAATAGGTGAAAGACTATACTACCATTTCTCCTAACTCAGAATAAATACACAAAGAGGATTGGAGGCTTACTTGTTCAGTCGCTTCCAAATGGCTCCTTTTGTTGCTTCTATTGCAGCTTCAAATTCAAGCAGTTTGTGAGCTGAATGCTTCCTACAAGAAAGAACACTCGAACAGTAGAAGATACAATAATATATATATCTATTCAAGCTAGTTAGCTGAATCAGTAAAGCATAAACTACATTCATCAACCAAGATCTTACAATATGGAAAATCAAAGTTAACATAGATGCATGTAGGGAAAAATAAGAAGTACTCTTTATTGATGATAGAAGGAGAGGTTACAACCTAGTGACTAATTTGAAGTAACCTTCCAGAAAATTTCCCAAGTCTCATCACAACATAAATCTCTCTAGTAGCAGCTCCACAAATCAAACTCTCAATTGAAAATTCTCCAGCATTTCTCTACTCAAATTCTTCCCTCTCAAACACTTAGATCTGTGTTCAATTTATAGATGAACTGTAGGTTGTTTTTCAATCAATATATTTCCAAAAATAGGCAAGAAATGTTTCCATTCATGTAGATGTCAAATTGACACTTGGATCTGAGGCTTGACACATGTGAACTCTTCTAGAAGGCACTAGCCAAGTGGAGATTCTGGAACAATGAGAATTTCGCTCCCAATGTGACCAATGGACCTTTGAATTTCAGGAAGTGATTTGTAGAGCAGCCTTACATGGGGCTACCTACATATGCAACACACTTAGGCCCATTAGAGCCTGCGTTGGTGAGCTCTCATATGCTATACAATAAGCTTCAAACCATGGAAACCTTTGCTTGATGAAAGTCTTGTTTGATTTGTCTTGTTTTCTGTCTTAGAGCATATAGCAACTGAAATGATAGGGAATGATAGACACTTGATCATAGGTCCTAGAGATGATGCCCAGTTAACCAGGTCATTGGGAATGGTGCCCAAATTGACCTATAAAAATTGCCCCCTAAAGCATGAGATCCAAATAATAAGAACATTTGATTGAGATGCTTTACATTGTGATGAGCCTAGAAACGAAGTGGAGTGGTCACTTGCATCAATATTAAAATACATTACATCATGATATATCCTCTATTGATCATAATTTCTTAGGGTAGGCATTCCCATAGTTAGCACATAAAAAATATAATAACATGTACATAATTCAGAAAGTCGTCTACATTGGAATTTTGCCCAAATGCAGAAACGCCTATAGATATAGGCCCATGTTTGGATGACAATCTGTATGTAAGGTCACTGTATATATGATGTGTACAAAAATCCTGAAATCGCAGCCCAGATGGCTGAAACTAGATCTGAGGTCTTCTTATCTCATTCACTCGATCATTCATGTACAAGTCTAGCCATGCGAATATATGATTTTTAGTCGAACATAGAAAGACATCATCTTATTACCGACCAATAATGTGAGTTGTTAACAAACGAGAGAGAACCACCATTAATGTCAATGGCCCTCAAGGTACTGCAGTACATTTCATAAGGCGTGAATAGATGATTTGATGTCGAACACCAAACAAAATCTTTCGGTCAAAGGTCCGGAAGCGAGGATCTTGTCAATGCTATAACAAGCCTCATGGTACTGGAATATGATGTTTCTAAGTGAACTTCCTGGATATTGATTTGTTTCGACATGAAGTCACCTTATTTCAAAACAAGACTTACTGATTTCGGAGACAAGGGTATGACTTGATATAGCAATTTTCAGGGATGACGGTCATGAAAATGAAGTTTTTTGAGTATTGTAGATGGATGAGTTTTTAATCATTGGATGACTTCTCTTGAACATATTGGCGACACTGTGATGAGTTGGCAGCATTGACCCAAAACCGAAGTGAAGGTATGATGAACTGTCAAGATGACTACCCAACCCAAACAGTCATGGACATGGAGTGAAAGAAGTGTCATGTTCAAGAGCGACTTGCTACCAAAAAGAAACTTTTCTTACTTTTCCCAAATTTTCCTTGCTCATTTGTCGACAGTACCTCTTTATTTTTTAACAAGCTTGAGGAGGATAACATTTGCTTGATCTATAATTCAACCCTTCGGGCGAATAAAGTATCGCTATTTAATAATTTAATGAGTCTAGCGATGAATGAAACTCGATTCTTGCCATGATTGACAAGCCCGTCGCTATTTTATGTTTTAAGGAGCTTAACGATAGTGATAGCCTAGTCCTTTTTCATATTTAGAAAGTTTGAAAAAGAGGACGAAAGAGAGCTCCAAAAGTAATTTTTCGTAAATTTGTCTCTCAGATCCGAAAAAGTGTAAAATAATATCTGAAAGAACCTCTTTGGTCATGTTTAACCAAGGCATTCCTTTTTCGTAAATAATCCATCTCAGTCCAGAAAAGGGTTAAACTTATATTGAGTAGATATCAATTCATTTACTTTAACGAGATTGAAATGTTAAGTTCTCGGCAATATTTTCACAGTATCGGAGTCTAGAAAGAGCTGAAAGAGGACTCCAAGGGTTCCTTTTTCGTTGTTATCGAAGCTCGAAAAAGAGATAAAAGTGCGCTCCAAATCCTTTTTTTGTTTTTAACAAAGCTCGAAAAATAAGGAGAAAAAGTATGCTTTGTGGTCAAGTCATTCTTTGAAATAAATCTGCACAACTAATATGTTCATCAGTTGTATTTCCTATACAGAACAACATCAAATGGATTAAAAATACCTGTTTCATGATTAAAAAACATAATAAAACCATAGTCATAGAAATAAATTTAACTTGCAAGCAATTAAATGACTATATAAAGTAGTTTCACTACTCATTTTTACCATTCCATAGTTATCATTTTCATTTTGGAGCTCTGAACCTGATTTTGCCTCCAAACTTCAGTCGTTGATTGCGGTCGTTTCTGTGGACAGATTTCATCACCGTTTGATCCAGGTTAGTAGCATGAACCTCCTCTTTCTTTCAGTATTCATTTCATTCCCATTCCTTGCAAATTTTTATGGTTTTAAGGCCCCTAGGGTAGATTCTGCCCAAATTGAGGGAAACACACCCTTGAACATCGAAACCTATGTTGCATAGCAGGTACAGTGAAGAGTACCTGCATATGCAACGCACTGTCTCAACTCAGGGAGTGCGTTGGGCGCAGTTCAAGTTTTTTATTTTCATGATGTGCTCAAAATTTGCCTAGTTTTTTGCAATTAATGGTATCTAATGGATCTTATGGTTGATTTTTAGGTTTCCATCGGATAATAATGACGATTACATGGAGAGAAAGAGAACATGAGGAACAAGATATGATTGCCTTGAATGATTCGGGTACTGTAAGAGCTTGAAGAGATTGCGGGCTACTTAAGTACTTCAAATTGTTGGGAATGAGGAAACAAATAGAACTCCTAGAGTTCCTCATTCAAGCATGGGATCTGGCGATAGAGGCATTTCACATAAAAAATCAAGTGTTGTCCATAAAATTTGAGGATGTGTATTTTCTCATAGGTTTTTCGAGGAGAGGTTTGCCCATTTCTCTCACAGGGTCTACCGTTGGAGGAAAGACAGTGAGGGATTATGTTATGCAGTATTTCTATCCAGGTTCAAAACCTAGCAAAGATGGAAAAATAAACATTGGTATGTCATGGATTTTCCTTTGAGAACCATTCTTTTCACGATCGTTAAACTTGCAAGCACCGTTACACTCCATGTAGAAAACATATCGTATATGCAGTATGTGCTAGAGTTCTTAGAGCCAACAGTATTCAACTGGTCTGAAGCTGTTCTATCTCAGATAAAGGAACAACTGAATAAAGCAAAGGGAGGAAGGAAGAAAATTTTCAGTTATGGTTCCATCCTTATCTCCTTCGCTTTGGAACAGATTCCACTGATGCAGCCATAACATGTAATATTGGATATTTCTACTCCTAGAGATCCTCGAATGCAAAGATGGGTAGAACTCATGGCTTGGTATGTAGGCCAATTGACCATTGTGTTCTCTACTGCATTCTTCACCTAGTTCCAGCAACATATTTTCGCCATCAATGATTACGCATATGCAGGCGTCGACTTCTGAGGAGATCCAGATCTAGTTTTACCAGAAGTTGCTCAGTGGGGTGCAATAGGTGAGAATGATTTGACCATGTTTTTTTATTTTTCTAAGGTCTATACAATGTTTTTGTGTTTTTATTTCTTTCCAATACTAAACTAAATGTTTTATGTAATGCATATATCAGTCGCGTTCAACCAGTAGAGGAACCAGAGCACAAATCGGATGCGCTAGTAGAGAGGGCTATCGGGGGAGCAGTCCTTCAAGACCTTGATATGGCTGAGACTCTAGCTGAGATCCAACAGCACATAGAGGGGTTGACCTTCGGGATTCTGGATTTCTAGATCGAAGAGCTTCCCATGCAACTCAGCGACACACAATTGGGGTTCCTAGCCGTTGGATGCAGTTGCTTCGTAGGATTGCTAGATCTATAGCATGTTGCCACGAGCACCACTAGTTTACTTATGAATTTTTGAATACATTTTGGGGTGAGAATACCAATGTGTCTTGGGCACAAATTTTTTAAAAAACCTATAACTATCTATCTATATGTTTTCAGAGTTTTTCCTATGTTTAATGCGCAATCCTATTCAATGTTGTGAATATTTTCTTTACCTATGACGTAAATGTCTGTCTAAAACTTGATTAGCTAATGAATCAATTAAAGTGTTCGAATTTTTGGAAATGTGTTGATATTGAACAAAATCAAAATTTCTTTCCAAAATTCAAACTCAAAGGAATAATCTAAGAAGTGTCGGATTTCTAACAGTATAAATACTAGTAAGTTGTAGTACCACAAGTTGTGAGTCTAACCTTATGATTAAGTGGTTAATACCAAATGAAATGGAATCAGAGAGAAGTTCGATCAATGCGATATACTCAGCGATATTTTTCGTCGATCTACCAATACAAATCCCTCGAAAACTCACTAACTCGTCGTTTGGAGCGAAAATGGACCACGCTGCAGAGGATAGATTTTGCTTACTACAACTAGCACCATCAGCATATCCAAAAAATGGTTCCGAAGATTCAGACATATGCCATAAAAAATGTAAAGCGGATTATTAACGTCAAGAAAACTCTAAAAAACAAATTAAGATAGTGAATGCAAATCAACAGCATATAAAAAAATATAATACAAGAAAATAATACCCTCATGATTAAACATAGTAACGTTTCAAATACAACCCATTTCTAGGTTGTGCCAATGCAATCCCATCATAATCAACTAACTCATAGGCACCATTGGCAAGAACTCTTTTGACAATATAGGGGCCATGCCATAATGGCTCGAATTTCCCTGTACCTATTACATCAGCTTCTTGGTCGTAAAGAAGGACCAAGGCTCCCTCTGAGTAGATGCAAGGCCAGACATTTTTTTCGTATTGCGCCTTTATAAATCTCTTATGCGCTTCGTTGGCCAATTGGGCTTCACGACATGTTTCATCTAGATGGATGAGGTTAAGGAGACACGCTTCTTCTTCTGAGGTGTCAGGTAACAAGTCTATTGCGAGTTTTAACGATGATATTTTCGCATTGGATTGGTAAGATATCTTCCAGACCATACACCAATTGACAAGGAGTAAATCCGGTTGCATTTCTCACCGAGGTTCGATACGCCCACAAGGCGGAGTATAGGATCATGGGCCAGTTCCTTTTACAGACTCCTATCATTCGTTGAAGCATTCTTTTAAGAATTTTGTTAATAGCCTCAAATTGTCCATTTGATTGTGGATAATAAGGAGTAGAATTATCAGGCGACAATCCTAACTTGGTTGTCACTTCAGACATCATATGGTTGTGGAAATGCTTCCCATGATCGATAACTATAGCCTGTGGGACCCCAAACCATGCAATAACATGGTTGAAAAAAAAATGCAGTTGTTTCTCCTATGTTATTAAATGTAGGCATCGCTTCAGCCCATTTGATAAAATAGTCGACCGTAACAATAATATAACCATGCCCCCTGGACAAAGGAGGGTTACAGGTTTGCAGATTTTACGATAAAAAATATGGCATGCATGAAAACTTCTGACTACGAGGATGCAATCTCAAAAAATAGTAGGCCAAAAGTAACCAGCGCGGAGTATCTTTTGCGCGGTAGCATATCCAGATAAGTGTCCACCACAAGCCCCAACATGATAATCATTTAACACTTTTTCAGCCTCCTCATGAGTGAGGCACCTCCTTAAATTAGTATCGAAATCACAACGATAAAGTGTATCGTCGACGATTGGATAATTTTTGGCTTGGTATCAAATACGTCACTAGTTAGAGTGAGAGGTATTAGGTCAAAATTTTTGGGTTTAGAGATATATGATGAAATCCCCATACCAAGGATTAGATGATTTGATCAGAAACAAAGACTCATCTGGAATAGATGGTTCCGACATAGTAGGATTACTATCATGGGGAAGGTCACAGAGAATCTCAGCCAAAACTAAAGATTTCTTTGACTTGGATTTAATGAATTCTAAATCAAATTCCTGCAAAATGACGACCCATTTTGAATACTTGTCCCCCAGCAATTGACGTGATAAGATGTAAGTCATGGGGTTGCAATCCGAAACTAATGTTGTTTTTCAGAGCAGGATATAATGGCGAAATCTTTGGATAGCTTGAACAACTGCCAAGGAAAGATTTTCCAAGTATGAGTACTTAACTTCTGTATCATTGAGATTGTGACTCAAATAATAGATCAGATGTTCAATTCCATCTTATACTTGGACCAAAACCATAGCAATGGTCATTTCAGCCACGACGATATATAGGAAATAATCATTTTGATAATTTGGAGGATACATTAGTGACGCTCGGACAATATGTTCCTTGACAACATCAAAAGAAGCTTGCGCAAATTGGTCCCAATGGAAGGGAACCCCATTTTTCAATAATCGAGTAAATCCTTTAGCCATTTCAGTGTAGTTCAGAATGAACCTTCTCATGAAGTTAGCCTTTCCTTGAAGTTTCTGTATCTGAAGTAAGTTTGATGGTGCAGGCAAATCAAGAATGGCCTGAACCTTCAGTGGGTCTATTCGAATTCCTTCTTTTTAGAATAAGAATCCGAGAAATCGACTAGAACCAACACAAAACACACATTTATGTGGATTGAGGCATATTTTGTAGTGTCTACAGCGTAAGAAAATGGCTCTCAGATGCATCGGGTGATTAGTCCGTTTTCATGAATGCGCTGGTAAATCGTCTAGATATGGTTGAACAATGTGCTTGATGTCATTGAAAGCATAATCCATCGCTCTCTAAAAAGTTTCCCCAGCGTTATTTAAATCAAACGGAAGTTTCCTATATGCAAATGTGCCCCAGGGACAGATGAATGTTGTCTTATGTTGGTCATCTAGGCGGATATTAATTTGATTGGAGCCATAAAATCCATCCATGAATGAAAATATTTCGCATCTAGCACAATTGCCAATAATATTGTCTTTTGGACAAGCATGATCAACATCCTTATAATCAACACATACTCTAATGGTTCCTTGTTTTTTCATAACAGGAACGATATTGGAAACCCACTCAGTTAGTGGAACAGGGTAAATGAAACCAGCACGCAAAAAAATTTCAACTTCTTCTTTGATGGCAACGACTTTCCTCGAATGAACAAGACGAAGCCATTGACGCACCGATTTGACATCAAGATACATATTAATAGTGTGTTCAACTATACTAGTATCTAGGCCTGGCATTTCCTCGTAAGACCAAGAAAATACGTCACGAAATTCACGAAAAAGAGAGCGACATGAATCAATTTCTAATGGAGAACAAGATACACCAACATGAATATTTTCTACAATGCTATGTTTAGTCGAAATATCGATAGAAATAATTTCTTCGATATTAGATAAATTTCGCTCAAAATCGATTGCATTAATCGAAAAATAATTTGAAAAGAAAGTTTGAATGGATGGGTGATATAGTTCACTGAGATTATTTTCTTCATAACTTGGAAGATGGGAACAATGTGTTGGGAAAAATACTGAGAGGGGGGGGTGAATCAGTATTTACTGCATACTCAAATGTTTTCACTTTTTCATTCCTTAAAACCCATACGCTACTTTCCTGTAGTAAACTCGCGTATACACGCGGATATCTTACATGCAACTCGCGTATTCACAGAGATCTAATTATGTCATTAGTTCTTTGCTTATATCATTCCATTATTCATTCATCAGATGTTCAATAAACAGTAAACATGAGCAGTAAGATCGGAATAAACCATCACACAAAGCATCACACATAAACACCAGGATTTTTAGGTGGAAACCCAAGTCGGGAGAAAACCACCGCTGCAGTTGCTCAGCCTTCAATATTTTATTATAGAGAAAACATCTTACAACATATGTACTGGCGCAGACTCCTACCAGCACGCAGGCACCCACCTGCGCTCGTTTACCAGCCTCTCCTGGAAGGGAGCTCCAACCCCCTGACTCGTTTACCAGCCTCTCCTGGAAGGGAGCTACGACCCCCTGATCTCGTTTACCAGCCTCACCTGGAAGGGAGCTACGACCCCCTGATCTCGTTTACCAGCCTCTCCTGGAAGGGAGCTACAACCCCCTGACTGAAGGCTACAACCCTCAGCACCACCTTGGACCACGTTTCATCAATTTTCTCACTGGATCCAACCACTTCAATAGAACACAACTTGCAGGCCACAATTCATCATATTTCCAGACCGAACCCTTTCCATACTTTTAAGCACAACCATACATACATTACTGCTCTACTTATTTAACACGTATCGAAGACAGAAACACGGCATTGCGATCAGATATTTCATACTCTTTGCTTCAAAGCAAACCCGTAGTTTGTATACCCGCTTTCCTTTCTCTCCGATAATGATATACGCGCTTTTTCGTCCATACAACCAACAGATTCCGTATATATTTCATTGCGCATGCAGGCGCTTTCTTCGTCAAGCTGCAGATATAAGCGTGCTCTCTCATGCTAAGTACGAGTAGATCTTTCCTTCATTATAGAGCAAATACTTCTTTAGGGACTGGGACACCGCTTCGTATTTATCTTTTACTTCTTGTACAGAGCAATAAGCCCGCCTTAATTCCGATCCAAGTCTTCCAATAAGATCCTGAGATACAAGTGGGCCTTCAGATCTAGATATCCAACCATCATTTCCTTCCAAGTAGGCATCATAGATTCATCTATCTTCAAGTGCAACCCTTTCCATTCAGATCTACTTCAGAGAGAAGTATTCATTCAAGCTCAGACATCTTGCACCCACACTTGTGATATGCACAATGAATTTCTTCTCCTTATATACGTTTATCCCTTTTCAATACCACGGGCCCCTTTTTCAATATCATGAGCCAAAACAACATTACTTCCGATGGTATTCCTGGGCGGGGTCAATTAGGCGAATCATTACCCAATACAATGGGTCAATACCATGGTGGTTACCCCTGGTTTTGCACTTTTTGAGAGCTTTTTCCCATACGCGACTTGGCACGTTCTTTTCCGCGTGCATACGCGACTTCCCCTAGACATATCCGCGTATTCCTTGAGACATACTCTTTTCATCATGGATTTAGCACATGCTGAAATCCTTTCTTCATTCCCTTCTGTACTCACTGTAGATACATCAGATTTACTTCATTAAGAACAAATTCTATCAAGCTCAACTTCATCAAGTAAGTTGTCATCATCTTCATCAAGGTGGGTTGCCATTCAATGATAACACTTAGCATCATGTTGCTAATTAACATCATTTCATATCAGATTTACATCATTTACCAAGTCCATCAAGTCAAGAATAACTACATCAGGTGGATTGCCATCAAGGACAACACATGTCAACGGTCGCATGTCTTCATCTTCATTCGGTGGGTTGCCATCAAGGACAACACTGCATCATATTTTCAACAATCTCCCCCTTTGGACTTGATGGCAACCACGATGGTGTTTGGTTACCACACGGCCAGAGATAGGTACATTAAGAATGCAATGACACTATGCCACTTTCTCCATTTGACACCATTCCAAACACCACATGTCACTCTCCCCCTTTGACATCCAAGGGCAAAGAAGGGCGGATCAAAAACCGACGGATCAAAACCAACACACTCTCCCCCTTTGACATCAAGGGCAACGGGTGGATCAAAACCAACACACTCACCCCTTTTCTCCTCATGTAGAAGAGCGTTCTGCAGATTTGAGTATGCGGGGTGACCAAGCTCCCCCCCGAGTTCTCTTTGAGTATTTTCCACAGAAGTACATGACTCCAAGACTTCCTATCACCAAAGACTCATACTTACATCACATATCCAACCAAGTGGATTTACATATGAGACTCAACTACCCAACCAAGTGGGTTTACAAATTTGACTCAGCTACCCAACCAAGTGGGTTTACAAAATTTGACTCAGCTACCCAACCAAGTGGGTTTACAAATTTGGCAAGTCCTCACATGACTGAATATTACAATTTTACATCATGGGTCTTAACAAGACCTTTTCATCAAATTACAAATATGACTTTAAGACCAACACCGGAAAGACCTCAAGAGAGATTATAAATCAGAAACACCATAATGCCAACAATGCATTATACTCAGCAAAGCTAATGCTCCCCCTGAATCTGTGCAACCAAGCAATCTTTCCAAATGACTAAGGCTCCCCCTTAGTTTGTGCATCCCGAAAACTTCCACCAACAAATCATCAAGGCATCTTCATCAAAACATTAGAAACAGAATTATGAGAACTGGAACACCACCAGAGATACCAAACAGTATCAGAGATACCAAACAGCACTGCAGTTGTGCTGAAGAGAGCTGAACCAACCAAACATACGCGGTTTTCTGTGCAGGAACTCGCGTATATACGCGACTGTGTTTCATGAAACCCGCGTATCCAATGCCATCTTCTAAATTTCAACCAGATCTGATTCTCTGTGAGGCAAAGAGAATGTTTAGCTTCTTTTTGAGATATTTGAATGCTTCCCTGGACTACAGATAGATAGAACATTGTAGTGGTGTCTTCAAGCGTCATCCAATGGTTGTAGCATCAGCACAATAGAAACCAAGCCTTCAGATTCTTTGCAGCATCAATACAATCTTTCCAAGAGAGATTCTCATATCAGAACAACATCTTCACATAGGTGTCAGGCAATCATCCATGTGATCCAACATCACCATGATCTTCAAGATTTAACATGAAGTAACATAAAAAGATCTCTCAATCATTGTAACACACTCTGCATGATTTATTTCTGAATCAAATGACATCCAACTCATCCATGTGTGAGTACAAAATATACTTATCAGCAACCAGGGCTCAAAAATTCATCATAATAAACCATGTACCAATTCATCATCACTTGAGCATGAGTATCACAGAAACCAAAGAATAAGCAGTCATATTGCCAACAATGCAATCATTAGTATTCAACCTGCTGCTCCCCCTAAACCAGTGCTCTTCCTTAGCTTGTGCAATCTGAAGCACCTTCAACAGCAAGTCATCAGCAACAATCTCTGCATGATCTGTCCTCATCTCTGAAGTATAAGAATTTCATCTCAACAACGAATGCTTTTCATCATAAAGCAACCAGGCTTCATCCATAATCTTCAACACAAGACCCCATGTATCATTTCATTATCATGAGTATAACCAGAATAATGCTAACAGTGCAATCATCAGCAGTCAGACTGATGCTCCCCGTGGACCTCTGCTCCAGATCTTCAGCTATCAGATAAATTTTCTCATTATCAATGCATACGTGGCTGTGTCAGCTAGAACTCGCATGTATATGAGACTTTGTTTCATAGAACCCGCGTATGGAAAGTGAAGCATAGAAAATTTTCATCTTCCTTCATTTCTTCCTGAGCTTGTACCTCCTGTACCTGTCCTTTCCACATCAGATGCGTTGTCAGAAGTAAACATAACCAGTATAATCAAATCAACCATGAGAGTCATCATGCATTGCTCCCCTTGTGACGATACATTAATAGATCTCATAATGTATCTCACATCGTTCCTGCAGTCAATCAGAGAAGTAATCTTCCAGAAGCGGATGACTGCAGTAGGGTCTGAATTCCCTATGTTTCTGATCGGTCCTCCTTCTTTTTCCAAATTTGCTTGAGCTTTCCAACTGTCTGCTGAAAATTGTCCACTTTCCCAGATCTGTTCATCCTGCATTCTTTTTCTAAATGTCCATACTTGTTACAAGCATAACATCTCATGTGGCCAGAGAAATAAACATAAGAATCATAATGAGTATTTCTATTCTTCCTCCTTTTACAATCAGCTGCTTTATGTCCATACTTGTTACATGAAAAACAATATCCCTTGAAGAAACCAGAGTACCTTTCTATGTAGGAACTGTTTGATTGAGGCTGAAATGATCTGCTCCTCCAATTTGCTGCAACATGCCCATAATTATGACATTTAAAACATTCAACGTTCTTGAATGAATTCCTTTGAGAATTCATGATTGTTGGTCGATCTTTTGTTTCTTTCAACACTTCAGGTTTTGCATTGACATCCTCTGAATTTTTTGCACTTCCTTGTGAGCTAGATTCTCCTTTAACAGTTTCATGAAAACCAAGACCAAGTTTGATAGCAGGAGACCTTTGATTACTCAGAATATTGTCCAAAATATTAGAGCTATCTTGAAACCTCAAAAGTTTAACCTTTTCTTCTAATTTACCTTTGAGAATATTTACCTCAACCTCCAGGGCTTGACATTGCTTTGTCATGCTTTCCTCTTTCCTTCTTCCATCTTCTACTTGATCCTTCAGATTTAGAATCTCTTCTTTTAACCAATTTTCGTTTTCTTCACATGTTTGTTGCAGCTCTTCTTTCTTCTTCTTTGATGCTTCGAGATCTACCTTCAGGGATGTGTTTTCTGCTTCAAGTCCTGCATTCTTCTTATTTGATTTATCCAAGTCTTCTTTGAGGGAAATGATTTCTGCTTCAAGTCCTTCTTTTTCAGATGATGGTAGATGTTCCTCACTCTTCTTACTTGATGCTTCAAGTTTTTCTTGTAGAGAGATGATTCCAGCTTCAAGACTTTCATTCTTCCTTTTTGATTTTTCCAGATCTGTTTTTAGAGAAACGTTTTCTGCTTTAAGTCCTTCATTCTTCTTATTTGATTCTTCAAGTTACGCACGAAGAGATGATTCAACTGTATCCTTTACTTCGATTGTATACATCATCGAACATCCTTTTCGGTCTAAATACCAAAGCTTTGGAGGCAGCGTCCTTCTCATTAAAAATTCTTTGTTGATCTTTGATAACCTTCTTCAAGTCCACAACATTACTTTCACTATCTACATCATTGCTTGCACAGATAAGATTACAAGGATCACTATCAGATTTCTTTGTCAACTTCGATGCTCTGGGTTTTACGAGACATCTCCTTACTTTTTGAAGTATTGCTTCTTGCTGTGAGTACTTGTAGAGCTTAGTCGGAATCGCCTTGACTTCTTCTGGGTCGATAACATATTCTTCACTAAACTGTTGTTTGTACACTAAAGGATCGTACGAAGGATGACCCCAATCACTATCTGATTCATCTTCTTTGATTTCTGGTATCCATGTTCTCTGAAATATCTCCTTTCTCCGAGTGGGCTTCTTCTTTAGCTTCTTTCCCATTGTGACGGATCTTCTTCAAGCGATCAAGCTTCTACAGAAGAACCTGCTCTGATACCAATTGTTGGGAAAAATACTGAGAGGGGGGGGGGGCGAATCAGTATTTACTGCATACTCAAAACTTTTCACTTTTTCATTCCTTAAAACCCATACGCTACTTTCCTTTATTAAACTCGCGTATACACGCGGATATCTTTTATGCAACTAGCGTATACACAAAGATCTAGTTATGTCATTAGTTCTTTGCTTATATCATTCCATCATTCATTCATCAGATGTCCAATAAACAGTAAACATGTGCAGTAAGAACAGAATAAGCCATCACACAAAGCATCACACATGAACACCAGGGTTTTTAGGTGGAAACCCAAGTCGGGAGAAAACCACCGCTGCAGTTGCTCAGCCTTCAATATTTTATTATAGAGAAAACATCTTACAACATATGTGCTGGCGCAGACTTGACCAGCACGCAGGCACCCACCTGCGCTCGTTTACCGGCCTCTCCTGGAAGGGAGCTCCAACCCCCTGACTCGTTTACCAGCCTCTCCTGGAAGGGAGCTACGACCCCCCGATCTCGTTTACCAGCCTCACCTGGAAGGGAGATACAACCCCCTGACTGAAGGCTACAACCCTCGGCACCACCTTGGACCACGTTTCATCAATTTTCACACTGGATCCAACCACTTTAATAGAACACAACTTGCAGGCCACAATTCATCATATTTCCAGACCGAACCCTTTCCATACTTTTAAGCACAACCATACATTACCAACGGGGACTTGTCAACATAGATCGAGACAACGAGGAAAGCACGGCGAACGGTCAGATATTTCATGCCATGCAGGCAAACCCTGGTTTGCGTACGCGCTTTCCTTTCTTTGATATCGCGTGTATACGCGCGCCTGTTACACAAACGAGCGTATACTATATATATTCATTGCGCATACGCGCTCTTCGTGAGAAGCCGCGTATATACGCGCTATATAACGACGAAGTAGCGTGTAGATCTTCAATCATTATAGAAACGCATATTGCTTCTTTAGATCGGATATTCGGGTTCGGTTACCCTTTTACTTAGAACGGATATTGTGCCTTAATTCGAATCCAAGTCTTATATCCGGATCAGGTAGACCTAAAATTGTCATTCAGGTCTAGATATCCCGCTTCATCATAGGTGCATCATACATTCAGATTTATCTTCAAGTGCAACCCTTTCCATTCAGATCTACTTCAGAGAGAAGTATTCATTCAAGCTCAGACATCTTGCACCCACACTCATGATTTGCACAATGAATTTCTTCTCCTTATATAGGTTTATCCTTTTTCAATACCACGGGCCCCTTTTTCAATACCACGAGCCAAACCAACATTACTTCCGATGATATTCCTGGCGGGGTCAATTGAAGATCATTGCAGCACAATGGAGGTCAATACCATGGTGGTTACCCACTGGTTTGTGCCTTTTTTAGTTACCTTACATACGCGACTGTACGTTCCGCTCGCGTGCATGCGCGACACCCTAGACATATGCTTTTATTCCTTGAGAAATACTCTTTTCATCATGGATTTAGCATCTTGAAAACTTTCTTCATTCATGCTGTACTCACGTAGATACATCAGATTTGCTTCATTAAGATCATATTCTGTCAGGCACACTGGCTTCATCAAGTAGTTGTCATCATCTTCATCAAGGTGGTTGCTTTTCAGGGACAACACTCATCATCATGACCAACTCAACAAGCAACCATATCACATCGGATTTACATCATTTACCAAGCCCATCAAGTCAAGAATAACTTCCTTGAGGTGGATTACACTTCAAGGACAACATTCTGCATCATATTGCCAACAATCTCCCCGTTGGACTTGATGGAAACCAGGATGGTGTTTGATCACTACAACAGATAGATACATTAAGAACATAATGACACTATGTCACTCTCCTCATTCTTTGACACCATTCAAACACCATGTCACTCTCCCCGGCATCAGGGAAAGGGCGGATCAAAACCCATTTGGGATAAACCAACACACTCTCCCCCTTTGACATCAAGGGCAAAGGGTGGATCAAAAACAACATACTCTCCCCCTTTTATCCTCATGTAGAAGAAGCGTTCTGCAGCTCTGATGTATACTGAAGTGACCAAGCTCCCCCTGAGTTCATGCTAAATCGTCAAACATATTTTTTAAAGAAGTACATGACTCTATGAACTTCCTATCACAAAAGACTCATGCTTACATCAAAGATCCAACCAAGTGGATTTACATATGAGACCCAAATACCCAACCAAGTGGGTTTACACATCTCAACTCAACTACCCAACCAAGTGGGTTTACAAATTTTATTTCATTTACCAGCAAATTGGTTACAAATTTGTTCAAGTCCTTAAAGTCCTTTACATGATGAATGTGAAATTTTACATCATGGGTCTCAACGAGACCAAAATACACAAATATGACTTTGAATGAACCCGAAGAGAGTCCTCAAGAAGAAGACAAATTTCGAGAACCATGTCAATACCAACGATACATTATACTCGACCTTCAGCCCAACATACACGAATCTGTGCATCCAAGCATCCTTTTCATATGACTAAGGCTCCCCCTTAGTTTGTGCATCCTGAACACTTTCACCAACAAATCATCAAGGCATCTTTATCAAAATATGAGAAATAGAATTATGAGAAATGGAACACCACCAGAGATACCAAACAGTATCAGAGATACCAAACAGCACTGCAGCTGTGCTAAAGAGAGCTGACTCCAAGCAAAAATGTTAGCAATCAGACATACGCGGTTTTCTGTGCAGGAACTCGCGTATATACGCGACTGTGTTTCATGAAACCCGCGTATCCACTGCCATATTCTAAATTTCAACCGGATACGATTCTGCGGCAGAGGCAAAACGATGTTAGGCTTCTTTAAAGGATATTTGAATTCTTCACGGACTACAGATAGATAGAACAGTGTAGTGGTGTCTTCAAGCGTCATCCAATGGTTGTAGCATCAGCACAATAGTAACCAAGCCTTCAGATTCTTTGCAGCATCAATACAATCTTTCCAATAGAGATTCTCATATCAGAACAACATCTTCACATAGGTGTCCAGCAATCATCCATGTGATCCAACATCACCATGATCTTCAAGATTTAACATGAAGTAACATAAAAAGATCTCTCAATCATTGTAACACACTCTGCATGATTTATTTCTGAATCAAATGACATCCATCTCATCCATGTGTGAGTACAAAAGATACTTATCAGCAACCAGGGCTCAAAAATTCATCATAATAAACCATGTACCAAGTCATCATCATTTGAGCATGAGTATCACATAAAACCAAAGAATAGCAGTCATATTGCCAAAACAATACAATCATTAGTATTCAACTGTCCCTAAACCAGTGCTCTTCCTTAGCTTGTGCAATCTGAAGCACCTTCAACAGCAAGTCATCAGCAACAATCTCTGCATGATCTATCCTCATCTCTGAATTATAAGACTTTCATCTCAACAATGAATGCTTTTGATCATAAAGCAACCAGGCTTCATCCATAACCTTCAACACAAGACCCCATGTATCATTTCAATATCATGAGTATAACCAGAATAATGCTAACAGTGCAATCATCAACAGTCAGACTGATGCTCCCCCTGGACCTCTGCTCCAGATCTTCAGCTATCAGATAAATTTTCTTATTATCAATGCATACGCGGCTGTGTCAGCTGGAACTCGCGTGTATACGCGACTTTGTTTCATAGAACCCGCGTATGGAAAGTGAAGCATAGAAAATTTTCATCTTCCTTCATTTATTCCTGAGCTTGTACCTCCTGTATGTGTCCTTTCCACATCAGATGCGTTGTCAGAAGTAAACATAACCAGTATAATCAAATCAACCATGAGAGTCATCATGCATTGCTCCCCTTGTGATGATACATTACTATATCTCATAATGTATCTCACATCATTGCGGAGTCTTAAAACTGGACTCGGCTTGACGGATGGTGACAATGAAGATCAAATTCTACGTTCACAGTGGGTCTCCTTCTTTTTCCAAATTTGCTTGAACTTCCTAACTGTGTGCTGAAAATTGTCCACTTTCTCAGATCTGTTCAACCTGCATTCCTTTCCTACATGTCCATACTTGTTACAAAAATAACATCTCATGTGTCCAGAGAAATAAGCATAAGAATTATAATGAGTATTTCTAATCTTCCTCCTTTTACAATCAGCTGCTTTATGTCCATACTTGTTACATGAAAAACAATATCCCTTGAAGCTACTAGAGTACCTTTCTGAGTAGAACCTGTTTGTTTGTGGCTGAATTGTTCTGCTTCTGCAATTTGCTGCAACATGCCCATAATTATGACATTTAAAACATTTAACATTCTTGAATGAATTCCTTTGAGAATTCATGATTGTTGGTTGAGCTTTTGTCTCTTTCAACACTTCAGGTTTTGCATTGACTACCTCTGAATTTTTAGCACTTCCTTGTGAGCTAGATTCACCTTTAATAGTTTCATGGAAACCAAGACCATGTTTGATATCAGGAGACCCTTGATTACTCAGAATATTTTCCAAGATATTAGTACTATCATGAAACCTTAAAAGTTTAACCTTTTCTTCTAATTTACCTTTGAGAATATTTACCTCAACCTCCAAGTCTTGACATTGCTTTGTCATGCTTTCTTCTTTCCTTCTTCCATCTTCTCCTTGATCCTTCAGATTTAGGATCTCTTCTTTCAACCAATTTTCGTTTACTTCACATGTTTGTTGCAGCTCTTCATTCTTCTTCTTTGATGCTTTGAGATCTTCTTTCAGAGATATGTTTTCAGCTTCAAGTTCTGCATTATTCTTATTTGATTTATCCAGGTCTTCTTTGAGGGAAATGATTTCTGCTTCAAGTCCTTCCTTTTCAAATGATGGTAGATGTTCCTCACTCTTCTTACTTGATGCTTCAAGTTTTGCTTGTAGAGAGATGATTCCAGATTCAAGACCTTCATTCTTCCTTTTTGATTTTTCCAGATCTGTTTTTAGAGAAACGTTTTCTGCTTCAAGTCCTTCATTCTTCTCATTTGATTCTTCAAGTTCTGCTTGCAGAGAGATGATTCCAGCTTGATATCCTTTACTTCGATTGTATACATCATCGAACATCCTTTTTAGTCTAAAACACAAAGCTTTGGAGGTAGCGTCCTTCTCATTAAATATTCTTTGTTCATCTTTGATAACTTCTTTTAAATCCTCAACATCATTGCTTGCACAGATAAGATTACAAGGATCACTATCATATCCATCTTTGTCAACTTCTGCCATAGCGGTTTTCTGAGACATCTCCTTACTTTGAGTATCCTTCTTTTGTTGCTTCTTTGCCATGAGTACTTGTAGAGCTTGGTTAGAATCTTCTTCATTTTTAATCTTGACAGCTTCTTCTAGGTTGATAGCATATTCTTCACTATCATCACCATTCATTGTACAACTAATATCTTTCAAAGGATGACCCCAATCACTATCTGATTCATCTCCTTTGATTTCTGGTATCCATGTTCTCTGAAATATCTCCTTTCTTCGAGTGGGCTTCTTCTTTTGCTTCTTTCCCATTATGACGGATCTCCTTCAAGCGATCAAGCTTCTGCAGAAGGACCACCCTCTGATACCAATTGTTGGGAAAAATACTGAGAGGGGGGGGTGAATCAGTATTTACTGCATACTCAAAACTTTTCACTTTTTCATTCCTTAAAACCCATACGCTACTTTCCTTTATTAAACTTGCGTATACACGCGGATATCTTTCATGCAACTAGCGTATACACAGAGATCTAGTTATGTCATTAGTCCTTTGCTTATATCATTCCATCATTCATTCATCAGATGTCCAATAAATAGTAAACATGTGCAGTAAGAACAGAATAAGCCATCACACAAAGCATCACACATGAACACCAGGATTTTTAGGTGGAAACCCAAGTCGGGAGAAAACCACCGCTGCAGTTGCTCAGCCTTCAATATTTTATTATAGAGAAAAAATCTTACAACATATGTGCTGGTGCAGACTCTACCAGCACGCAGGCACCCACCTGCGCTCGTTTACCAGCCTCTCCTGGAAGGGAGCTCCAACCCCCCGATCTCGTTTACCAGCCTCTCCTGGAAGGGAGCTACGACCCCCCGATCTCGTTTACCAGCCTCACCTGGAAGGGAGCTACGACCCCCTGATCTCGTTTACCAGCCTCTCCTGGAAGGGAGCTACAACCCCCTGACTGAAGGCTACAACCCTCAGCACCACCTTGGACCAAGTTTCATCAATTTTCACACTGGATCCAACCACTTCAATAGAACACAACTTGCGAGGGCCACATTTCATCATATTTTCACACTGGACCCTTTCCATTCTTTTAAGCACAAACATACATTACCAACAGATACTTATCAACATAGATCAGATAGCAGAAACACAGCAGAACAGATCAGAGATTTCATACCCCTTGCTTTAGCAAACCCTAGTATGCATACGCGCTTTCCCTTTACTGATGTCGCGTATATACGCGTTTCCGTCCACAGAAACCAGTGTATACATCTGTGTATATTTCATTGCGCATACGCGCTTTATCTTCAGCGAAGCCGCGTATATACGCGCTTCCTCCGCGAAAAAGTAGCGTATAGATCTTCAATCATTGTAGAGCAGCATACTTCTTTAGATCAGATGCTCAGTTCAGATTTTTTTACTTCGGACGATACCTCGCCTTAATTCGGTCCAAGTCTTCCATAATCGGATCCGGTAGATGTTGGTGTATTTCAGATCTAGATATCCAACTTCATCATTTCTTCATAGGTGCATCATAGATTCAGATTTATCTTCAAGTGTAACCCTTTCCATTCAGATCTACTTCAGAGAGAAGTATTCATTCAAGCTCAAACATTTTGCACCCACACTTGTAATATGCACAATGAATTTCTTCTCCTTATATAGGTTTATCCTTTTTCAATACCATGAGCCCCTTTTTCAATACCATGGACCAAAACAATACCATAAGCCCAAAACTACCTGGACGGGGTCAATTAGGCGGATCATTACCCAATACAATGGGTCAATACCATAGTGGTTACCCTTGGTTTTGCACTTTTTGAGCGCTTTAGCCCATACGCGACTTGGCACGTTCTTTTCCGCGTGCATACGCGACTTCCCCTAGGCCAATCCGCGTATACCAAGAAACATACTCTTTTTCATCATAGAATTAGCACATGCTGAATTCCTTTCTTCATTGCCTTCTGTTCACACTGTAGATACATCAGATTTCCTTCATCAAGGACATATTCTGTCAAGCACAACTTCATCAAGTAAGTTGTCATCATCTTCATCAAGTGGGTTGCCTTTCAAGGACAACTCTTAGCATCATAATATCAACAAGCATCATATCACATCAGATTTACATCATTTACCAAGTCCATCAAGTCAAGAATAACTTCATTAGGTGGATTGCCATCAAGGACAACACATGTCAACGGTCGCATGTCTTCATCTTCATTCAGTGGGTTGCCATCAAGGACAACACTCTGCATCATATTTCCAACAATCTCCCCCTTTGGACTTGATGGCAACCACGATGGTGTTTGGTTACCACAACAAATAGGTACATTAAGAATACAATGACACCATGTCACTCTCCCCATTTTTGACACCATTCTTTCTCTTTATTCAAACACCATGTCACTCTCCCCCTTTGACATCAAGGGCAAAGGGCGGATCAAAAACCAACACTCTCACCCCCTTTTCTCCTCATGTAGAAGAAGCGTTCTGCAGATCTGATGTATACTGAAGTGACCAAGCTCCCCCTGAGTTCATGCTGAGTATTTTTCAATGAAGTACATGACTCTATGAACTTCCTACCAAAAGACTCATACTTACATCAAATATCTAACCAAGTGGATTTACATATAAGACTCAAGTACCCAACCAAGTGGGTTTACACATTTCAAGTCAGCTACCCAACCAAGTGGGTTTACAAAATTTGACTCAGCTACCCAACCAAGTGGGTTTACATATTTGACAAGTCCTTTACATGACTGAATATTAAAATTTTACATCATGGGTCTCAACAAGACCAAGACCAGAAAGTCCTCAAGAAAGAGAATAAATTTCAGAACCATCATAATGCCAACAATGCATTATACTCAGCAACGCTAATGCTCCCCCTGAATCTGTGCAACCAAGCAATCTTTCCAAATGACTAAGGCTCCCCCTTAGTTTGTGCATCCTGAAAACTTCCACCAACAAATCATCAAGGCATCTTCATCAAAACATTAGAAACAAAATTATGAGAACTGGAACACCACCAGAGATACCAAACAGTATCAGAGATACCAAACAGCACTGCAGCTGTGCTGAAGAGAGCTGAACCAACCAAAAATTGCCAACAACCAAACATACGCGGTTTTCTGTGCAGGAACTCGCGTATATACGCGACTGTGTTTCATGAAACCCGCGTATCCAATGCCATCTTCTAAATTTCAACCAGATCTGATTCTCTGTGAGGCAAAGACAGTGTTCAACTTCTTTCTGAGATATTTGAATGCTTCCCTGGACTACAGATAGATATAACAGTGTAGTGGTGTCTTCAAGCGTCATCCAATGGTTGTAGCATCAGCACAATAGTAACCAAGCCTTCAGATTCTTTGCAAAATCAATACAATATTTCCAAGAGAGATTCTCATATCAGAACAATATCTTCACATAGGTGTCAAGCAATCATCCATGTGGTCCAA
The DNA here is from genome assembly GCA_034641835.2 of Pinus albicaulis. Taxonomy (NCBI): domain Eukaryota; kingdom Viridiplantae; phylum Streptophyta; class Pinopsida; order Pinales; family Pinaceae; genus Pinus; species Pinus albicaulis. Next base: position 867,921,376 of record CM076569.1, read on the forward strand.
CATCACCATGATCTTCAAGATTTAACAAGAAGTAACATATGTAGGCAAAAGATCTCTCAACCATAGTAACACACTCTGCATGATTTATTTCTGAATCAAATGACATCCAACTCATCCATGTGTGAGTACAAAAGATACTTATCAACAACTAGGGCTCAAAAACTCATCATAATAAACCATGTACCAAGTCATCATCATTTGAGCATGAGTATTACAAAAACCAAAGAATAAGCAGTCATATTGCCAACAATGCAATCATTAGTATTCAACCTGCTGCTCCCCCTAAACCAGTGCTCTTCCTTAGCTTGTGCAATCTGAAGCACCTTCAACAGCAAGTCATCAGCAACAATCTCTGCATGATCTGTCCTCATCTCTGAAGTATAAGAATTTCATCTCAACAACGAATGCTTTTCATCATAAAGCAACCAGGCTTCATCCATAATCTTCAACACAAGACCCCATGTATCATTTCATTATCATGAGTATAACCAGAATAATGCTAACAGTGCAATCATCAGCAGTCAGACTGATGCTCCCCGTGGACCTCTTCTCCAGATCTTCAGCTATCAGATAAATTTTCTCATTATCAATGCATACGCGGCTGTGTCAGCTAGAACTCGCGTGTATATGCGACTTTGTTTCATAGAACCCGCGTATGGAAAGTGAAGCATTGAAAATTTTCATCTTCCTTCATTTCTTCCTGAGCTTGTACCTCCTGTACCTGTCCTTTCCACATCAGATGCGTTGTCAGAAGTAAACATAACCAGTATAATCAAATCAATCATGAGAGTCATGATGCATTGCTCCCCTTGTGACGATACATTACTAGATCTCATAATGTATCTCACATCATTCTTGCAGTCAATAAGAAAAGTCAGCTTCAGAAGCGGATGACTGCAGTAGGGTCAGAATTCCCTACGTTTCTGATCGGTCCTCCTTCTTTTTCCAAATTTGCTTGAGCTTTCCAACTGTGTGCTGGAAATTGTCCACTTTCCTAGATCTCTTCATCCTGCATTCTTTTTCTAAATGTCCATACTTGTTACAAGCGAAAAATAAACATAAGAATCATAATGAGTATTTCTATTCTTCCTCCTTTTACAATCAACTGCTTTATGTCCATACATGTTACATGAGAAACAATATCCCCTGAAGAAACTAGAGTACCTTTCTGAGTAGAACCTGTTTGTTTGTGGCTGAAATGATCTGCTCCTGCAATTTGCTGCAACATGCCCATAATTATGACATTTGAAACATTCAACATTCTTGAATGAATTCCTTTGAGAATTCAAAATTGTTGGTTGAGCTTTTGTCTCTTTCAACACTTCAGGTTTTGCATTGACTACCTCTAAATTTTTAGCACTTCCTTGTGAGCTAGATTCACCTTTAATAGTTTCATGGAAACCAAGACCATGTTTGATAGCAGGAGACCTTTGATTACTCAGAATATTGTCCAAGATATTAGTACTATCATGAAACCTCAAAAGTTTAATCTTTTCTTCTAATTTACTTTTGAGAATGTTTACCTCAACCTCCAAGTCTTGGCATTGCTTTGTCATGCTTTCTTCTTTCCTTCTTCCATCTTCTACTTGATCCTTCAGATTTAGGATTTCTTCTTTCAACCAATTTTCGTTGTCTTCACATGTTTGCTGCAGCTCTTCATTCTTCTTGTTTGATGCTATGAGATCTTCTTTGAGGGAGACAATTTCTGCTTCAAGTCTTGCATTCTTCTTATTTGATTTATCCAAGTCTTCTTTGAGGGAAACGATTTCTGCTTCAAGTCCTTCCTTATCAAATAATGGTAGATGTTCCTCACTCTTCTTACTTGATGCTTCAAGTTTTGCTTGTAGAGAGATGATTCCAGCTTCAAGACCTTCATTCTTCCTTTTTTATTTTTCCAGATCTGCTTTTAGAGAAACGTTTTCTGCTTCAAGTCCTTCATTCTTCTCATTTGATTCTTCAAGTTCTGCTTGCAGAGAGATGATTCCAGCTTCATATCCTTTACTTTGATTGTATACATCATCGAACATCCTTTTCAGTCTAAATACCAAAGCTTTGGAGGCAGCGTCCTTCTCATTAAAAATTCTTTGTTGATCTTTGATAACCTTCTTTAAGTCCACAACATTACTTTCACTATCTACATCATTGCTTGTGCAGATAAGATTACAAGGGGAGGATCAACTGTCGAGGATTCCTCTTTGTCGACGGCTTACGGTATGCAGGATTTTACGAGACATCTCCTTACTTTAGGTATTTAAAATCTTTGTATGAGTACTTGTAGAGCTTAGTCAGAAGTCTTCTTCGGCTTCTTCTAGGTCGATAGCATATTCTTCACTATTGTTGTGTACCATAAAGATCATGCGGATGACCCAATCACTATCGATTCATCTTCTTTGATTTCGGTATCCATGTTCTCTGAAATATCTCCTTTCTCCGAGTGGGCTTCTTCTTTTGCTTCTTTCCCATTATGACGGATCTCCTTCAAGCGATCAAGCTTCTGCAGAAGGACCACCCTCTGATACCAATTGTTGGGAAAAATACTGAGAGGGGGGGCTGAATCAGTATTTACTGCATACTCAAATGTTTTCACTTTTTCATTCCTTAAAACCCATACGCTACTTTCCTGTAGTAAACTCGCGTATACACGCGAATATCTTACATGCAACTCATGTATTCACAAAGATCTAATTATGTCATTAGTTCTTTGCTTATATCATTCCATTATTCATTCATCAGATGTTCAATAAACAGTAAACATGAGCAGTAAGATCAGAATAAACCATCACACAAAGCATCACACATAAACACCAGGCTTTTTAGGTGGAAACCCAAGTCGGGAGAAAACCACCGCTGCAGTTGCTCAGCCTTCAATATTTTATTATAGAGAAAACATTTTACAACATATGTGCTGGCGCAGACTTGACCAGCACGCAGGCACCCACCTGCGCTCGTTTACCAGCCTCTCCTGGAAGGGAGCTCCAACCCCCTGACTCGTTTGCCAGCCTCTCCTGGAAGGGAGCTACGACCCCCCGATCTCGTTTACCAGCCTCACCTGGAAGGGAGCTACAACCCCCTGACTGAAGGCTACAACCCTCAGCACCACCTTGGACCACGTTTCATCAATTTTCACACTGGATCCAACAACTTCAATAGAACACCACTTACAGGCCACATTTCATCATATTTTCATACTGGACCCTTTCCATACTTTTAAGCACAAACATACATCACCAACAGATACATATCAACACAGATCAGATAGCAGAAACACAGCAGAACAGATCAGATATTTCATACCCCTTGCTTCAGCAAACCCTAGTTTGCATACGCGCTTTCCCTTCACTGATGTCGCGTATATACGCGCTTTCGTCCACACAAACCGGCGTATACTTCAGTGTATATTTTATTGCGCATACGCGCTTTTACTTCAGCGAAGCTGCGTATATACGCGCTTCCTCCACGGCGAAGTAGCGTATAGATCTTCAGTCATTACAGAGCAGCATACTTCTTTTAAGTCAGATGTTAGGTTCAGATTTACCCTTTTACTTCGGACGGATGTTCGCCTTAATTCGAATCCAAGTCTTCCATAATCGGATCCGGTGAATACAAGTGTGTTTCAGATCTGGGAATATCCAACTTCATCATTTCTTCATAGGTGCATCATAGATTCAGATTTATCTTCAAGTGCAACCCTTTCCATTCAGATCTACTTCAGAGAGAAGTATTCATTCAAGCTCAGACATCTTGCACCCACACTTGTGATATGCACAATGAATTTCTTCTCCTTATATACGTTTATCCCTTTTCAATACCACGGGCCCCTTTTTCAATAACATGAGCCAAAACAACATTACTTCCGATGGTATTCCTGGGCGGGGTCAATTAGGCGAATCATTACCCAATACAATGGGTCAATACCATGGTGGTTACCCCTGGTTTTTCACTTTTTGAGCGCTTTTTCCCATACGCGACTTGGCACGTTCTTTTCCGCGTGCATACGCGACTTCCCCTAGACATATCCGCGTATTCCTTGAGACATACTCTTTTCATCATGGATTTAGCACATGCTGAAATCCTTTCTTCATTCCCTTCTGTACTCACTGTAGATACATCAGATTTACTTCATTAAGATCATATTCTATCAAGCACAACTTCATCAAGTAAGTTGTCATCATCTTCATCAAGGTGGGTTGCTTTTCAAGGACAACACTCATCATCATAATATCAAAAAGTATCATATCACATCAGATTTACATCATTTACCAAGCCCATCAAGTCAAGAATAACTTCATCAGGTGGATTGCCATCAAGGACAACACATGTCAACAGTCGCATGTCTTCATCTTTCATCAGGTGGATTGCCATCAAGGACAACACTCTGCATCATATTTCCAACAATCTCCCCCTTTGGACTTGATGGCAACCACGATGGTGTTTGGTTACCACACAGCAGATAGGTACATTAAGAATACAATGACACCATGTCACTTTCTCCATTTGACACCATTCAAACACCATGTCACTCTCCCCCTTTGACATCAAGGGCAAAGGGCGGATCAAAACCAGCGGATCAAAACCAACACACTCTCCCCCTTTGACATCAAGGGCAACGGGTGGATCAAAACCAACACACTCACCCCCTTTTCTCCTCATGTAGAAGAAGCGTTCTACAGATCTGATGTATACTGAAGTGACCAAGCTCCCCCTGAGTTCATGCTGAATATTTTTCAATGAAGTACATGACTCTATGAACTTCCTACCAAAAGACTCATACTTACATCAAATATCCAACCAAGTGGATTTACATATAAGACTCAAGTACCCAACCAAGTGGGTTTACACATTTCAAGTCAGCTACCCAACCAAGTGGGTTTACAAAATTTGACTCAGCTACCCAACCAAGCGGGTTTACAAATTTGACAAGTCCTTTACATGACTGAATATTAAAATTTTACATCATGGGTCTCAACAAGACCAAAATACACAAATATGACTTTAAGACCAACACCAGAAAGTCCTCAAGAAAGAGAATAAATTTCAGAACCATCATAATGCCAACAATGCATTATACTCAGCAACGCTAATGCTCCCCCTGAATCTGTGCAACCAAGCAATCTTTCCAAATGACTAAGGCTCGCCCTTAGTTTGTGCATCCTGAAAACTTCCACCAACAAATCATCAAGGCATCTTCATCAAAACATTAGAAACAGAATTATGAGAACTTGAACACCACCAGAGATACCAAACAGTATCAGAGATACCAAACAGCACTGCAGCTGTGCTGAAGAGAGCTGAACCAACCAAAAATTGCCAGCAACCAAACATACGTGGTTTTCTGTGCGGGAACTCACGTATATACGCGACTGTGTTTCATAAAACCCGCGTATCCAATGTCATCTTCTAAATTTCAACCAGATCTGATTCTCTGTGAGGCAAAGACAGTGTTCAGCTTCTTTCTGAGATATTTGAATGCTTCCCTGGACTACAGATAGATAGAACAGTGTAGTGGTGTCTTCAAGCGTCATCCAATGGTTGTAGCATCAGCACAATAGTAACCAAGCCTTCAGATTCTTTGCAGCATCAATACAATCTTTCCAAGAGAGATTCTCATATCAGAACAACATCTTCACATAGGTGTCAAGCAATCATCCATGTGATCCAACATCACCATGATCTTCAAGATTTAACATGAAGTAACATAAAAAGATCTCTCAATCATTGTAACACACTCTGCATGATTTATTTCTGAATCAAATGACATCCATCTCATCCATGTGTGAGTACAAAAGATACTTATCAGCAACCAGGGCTCAAAAATTCATCATAATAAACCATGTACCAAGTCATCATCATTTGAGCATGAGTATCACAAAAACCAAAGAATAAGCAGTCATATTGCCAACAATGCAGTCATTAGTATTCAACCTGCTGCTCCCCCTAAACCAGTGCTCTTCCTTAGCTTGTGCAATCTGAAGCACCTTCAACAGCAAGTCATCAGCAACAATCTCTGCATGATCTGTCCTCATCTCTGAATTATAAGACTTTCATCTCAACAACGAATGCTTTTCATCATAAAGCAACCAGGCTTCACCCATAATCTTCAACACAAGACCCCATGTATCATTTCATTATTATGAGTATAACCAGAAAAATGCTAACAGTGCAATCATCAGCAGTCAGACTGATGCTCCCCCTGGACCTCTGCTCCAGATCTTCAGCTATCAGATAAATTTTCTCATTATCAATGCATACGCGGCTGTGTCAGCTGGAACTCGCGTGTATACGCGACTTTGTTTCATAGAACCCGCGTATGGAAAGTGAAGCATAGAAAATTTTCATCTTCCTTCATTTCTTCCTGAGCTTGTACCTCCTGTACCTGTCCTTTCCACATCATATGCGCTGTCAGAAGTAAACATAACCAGTATAATCAAATCAACCATGAGAGTCATCATGCATTGCTCCTCTTGTGACGATACATTACTAGATCTCATAATGTATCTCACATCATTCCTGCAGTCAATAAGAAAAGTCAGCTTCAGAAGCGGATGACTGCAGTAGGGTCATAATTCCCTACGTTTCTGATCGGTCCTCCTTCTTTTTCCAAATTTGCTTGAGCTTTCCAACAGTGTGCTGGAAATTGTCCACTTTCCCAGATCTGTTCATCCTGCATTCTTTTTCTATATGTCCATACTTGTTACAAGCATAACATCTCATGTGGCCAGAGAAATAAACATAAGAATCATAATGAGTATTTCTATTCTTCCTCCTTTTACAATCAGCTTCTTTATGTCCATACTTGTTACATGAAAAACAATATCCCTTGAAGAAACCAGAGTACCTTTCTATGTAGGAACTGTTTGATTGAGGCTGAAATGATCTGCTCCTGCAATTTGCTGCAACATGCCCATAATTATGACATTTAAAACATTCAACGTTCTTGAATGAATTCCTTTGATAATTCATGATTGTTGGTTGAGCTTTTGTCTCTTTCAACACTTCAGGTTTTGCATTGACTACTGTTACACAGTAATTTGTCACCGTCCCTACCATTCCCCGTCCCGCACAATGGAGGACCCATAATGTGACCTGTGAACACTGTCATGCACTGAAAACATCATCATTGCATCCCTGTGAGTATGAGCTTCATTTCCCTTGAGACATCTCCTTGCAAAATCCATGAAAAATGCAAATTTTTTGCATTGGCGCTGGTAGATACCAAGATCGCGCCATCAGAAATCTCAGAAGAGGTCGCACCACTTTTCGCGCCCGTCATAGAGCAGCAATCGCGCCACCCATTTTAGGACTGCTTTTTATATATGGATGGCGTAGTTGAGTTCAAACAAACTCACAACCACCGCCTATCTTGACTATCCCGAGTTGGGAGGTTTGGCTACGGGAGTTCTATGGAAGGGAAGTAGTTTTGCCACCTTCTATGGAACCTTCCTTGTTGATAGGGCCAATCCCATAATAATAGGGATCCCAACTCCCTCCTTCCCCATCTATAAAATCTTGCTCAGATCCATGGCAAGCTAGTCTTGAAGTGCTGAAGCTTTGCATCTCCCTATTCCCAAGTGCCTTTGTGCTGTAAAGAATCCCTTCTTTCCCTTAAGGCCCATTAAGCAAGGAGACCATTGTTACGAGACTCTGGAGAGGTTTCCCTTTCCTTGGCGAGCTTTGCGAGACGTGGAAAACCGGGGACCCGTACGAAGGAGGCTGCGACGTCAGAACTCGGTTGTAACTTCTATTCGTTTATCACTTTAATAGATGACTATGATTATGGTTCCACTCCTTTTGCAATCATGTTAATGCGAGTAATATCTTTTCTGACCGATGTTTAGTTACGTATGCCGGTTCCTATGCATGTATCTGTTCGTTTCTTCTGTGTGCAGGTGTTCATCCACGGAGATCGTGGAAGGATTGTGATCTGCCAGGGCTGAAGGACGGGGACATTTTCTTCTTCAGATCTAGCGTTGGAATCCAGGTAGGCTCTTATCCCAAGTCTTTCATTCGTAACTAGGAGCTTGCGTCATAGCATTGTTTGTTTGTTGCTAGACCCCTGCTGGGCTAGTAGGGATCGCCTCTGTCCGCAGAGGGGATTTACCTCCTCACCAAATTTGCTACTGTATCTGCTAATGCATTCAAATGTCTGGGTATATGATGACATTTGCGCAATTTATAAATCATCATCACATGTAAAGAAGACTCATCCAGAAATAGATATGCATATATAGATATCGAAATGTTTACATAGAAGTGTGTCACATAAAACTAAAAAAATATACATAAGTGTCTTAATACATCCGGAGACACTGTGTCTCTCAAAAAAATGGTGTGGCTAAATCCTAGAGACTAATCAGCATGGTGCTCATGATAGCACGTTACTGCACGCACTAGCCGCCTCAGGATTCGGTGGAGCCGATTTGGGACTCCCACCGTATGGCGCTGGTACTCCATCGGTACATCTGACAGTCGGGCGTAGTCTGGGATCCCATGAACGATCCCCTCAAGGTTCTGAACCAGTGCCCCTCCTCCGGCACCTTCCCCCTGGATCTCAGGGGCGAGCTGTGTCCTCCGGAAGATAGGAGACATCCCGGCTGGTCTCTCAGGTCCTACATCTGCATGCATGTATATTTGTGTTAAGACAACTGTGTATTAATAAAAATCATATAAACATAAAATCAAAAATATGAGGTCTTACCCAGCTCTTCGTCCCAGTGGTCTCCTTCCGGTAGCGGGAGATCCGGGTCCCCTGTAAAGTCAGTTCCCGCATAGGGCCAATCTTCCACAACGATCAGTTGGCGCCGTATCCATCTGAAGAACTCGGGCTTCCAGGACATCTGTTGCCCGCCTCCAGATCTGGGCATCAGTGCTGCCCAGCGAGCCATTCTCGGCTCTCGTGGTACCGGACTCGCCACATGGGCCTCTTGGCCCTGGAAGGTTGGTATGCGTTCCAGAATGAACGACACCAAGATGGAACCATACCCAAACTGCTTCAGTTTGCCCCGTTTGCACTTTGTGAGCTGCCTTTTCATGTTAATGGTGACAGCTGTTGCCCAGTCATACAGTCGGGGACCCATGCATTCTGAGGCCAGTAAGAGTTGAGTCTTTGTAGCCTCGTGCGGTGCCTGCGATCCAGCAGCCCGCGGAATGGTGTGGAGTACAACTCTCAGTGCTAGGTCGGGGATGGTCGAGATGTACACCTTCTTACTCCCTGTTCCTGTTTGTGCCCCACGGCACACCCGCGCCATTACTTCTTCCGTCTTCTCCCCTGATGGTCTGCTCCCAGTTAGTACAGGGATTGGACCCCTGCGGGATAATCCAGTAACAAAGTAAATGTCGGTGACCTCCAATTCCAACACCTGGTCTCGTATTCTGAATACCTGGTCATTTTCATCCCAGAGGTTGATCAAATATTGGAGGAGCTTAGGCTGAGCTCGTAAGCATGGCGTGAGGAAGAATTTCTTTAAGCCACAATCCCTTAGAGCATTCATGCAATTCTCATTTTGCATGGCCTCTTTGTCCTCATCTCCGTGTTCCCGTTCCTTCCATTCAATCGCCATTCTGACTGTTTATCTGCATTCACATGGTTCAAAGCCCTTAATTAGATCTTCTGTAAGCTCAAAAATTCAAAAAATTTGGCATAAATAGGGGTTTTTTTTAGGCGGAAATTTGTGTTGCGCCGCTGGCGCGACTGTTTTGCTGACAGTCGCGCCACGTGGCGCGGGCCCTTTGATAAAAAGAGCTCAGTGGCGCGGGTCCGTGCCCGATACCCGCGCCACTTGGGCCGGCCCTAAAAACTCAAGAGTGCCCTTACAGAGCTGGTTTTTTAAGGGAATTCATTAAAAAATACATGGAAAGAAAGAGAAAAGGAGCGCCTCTTACCTGTCACAGACGAGACGCTGAATGGTTGCCTGGATCGGTCGCAATCGCCGTCAGAAGATTCTGCTCCAAATGGACCACTGCTACTCTCCACAAGGTAAATAGTAAAAAGTAATTTCATTTTTTTACCATTGGACATATTTATAACTTTTCGACGTTAAAATGTGTTTTAAAAGTTATTTCTTGTCAAATATTTGCATGTATTATGTCGAAAATGGATTTTAAGCTTGTTGGGTATGTGCAGTGACAGGTTTTTGCGACTTAGAAGGTGGAAACGAGTTGTATTTTATACTTTTTCGGACTCGGTAAATACACGAAAAGTCACTCTGGAGTCATCTTTCAGCTCTTTTCTGACTCTCTAAATATGAAAAGATCGCCGAGGCCCTTGTCGTTTCGATCTCGTTAAAATGGACACGAATCGACATTCACCTAGTATAAGTTTAACCCTTTTTCGGGCTGGGCTGGATCGATTACGAAAAAGGAATACCCTAGCCTATCGCGACTAGGAGGTTTTCCCGGATATTGTTTTCTACCTTTTCTGATCTGGGGAACTATTTACGAAAAGGGACCTGTGGAGTTTTCTTTTCCGCTGTCTTTTCAAACTCTCTAAACATGAAAAGACGCCGAGTTCTTCCTTTGTCAGACTCGTTAAACCCTGATGACATTGGATGCCGTCGCAATGACGTTCTCCGAGTTTCTCCTTCCTAGGACTCGTTAAATGCACTAGGATGGATTCGCCCGAAGGGCGGACTTATATCACAAGCATATGCTATCCCCTTCAAGCTTGTTATCAAAAATAATTGGGGTACTCGCCAGAAATGGTGGGGGAAAAATGGAACCATCGCCGTTGTCGTCGGCAGTATGTCGCTCTTGAACATGGCACTTGTCTGCATTCGTGTCGGGTTGGGGACATCTCATCTCGTTGCTTCACTTTGCCTCCGTGGGTTTGGGTAATCTCTTTTGACCTCTCATCTGTTCACTGCCTCGTCGCCATGACCTTTGATCCGTTGATGTCAAATACTGCCAAGTCCATTGTCGTGCCGTTTATATGTTCAAGAGAAGTTGGCCTCTGCGAATATCAACCTTCCTCTGTTTCTCATATGGCCCCGATTCACAACAAAACATTATGTTCCTCTGTCTCGTGTCGATGATGTGGGAATCATTATGGCCCACCTTCGATCAAGGTCACTTCCTGTCGACTTCAACTCATTATCCAGGAAGTTGGTCTAGAGACTCCCGATGGTACCTTGGAGCCTGCATGCCTTAATGGCAGGTTCGTCGCATTCGACGAGAGGTTTTCATTATTGGCCTCCGATCGGATGATTCTGCGGGTGTTCGACGTCAGCTCATTTATTCACACGCCGTAGATTGTACCTGTAGTACCTTGAGGACCATCGCCATTATTGGTGGTTTCTCTCGCGTCTGTTAACGGATTTCATTATTGGCTGGTAATCAGACGATGTTCTTGCATGTTCGACATCAGCTCACACATTCGCATGCTAGAACGTGTACTTGTTTGGGTCGAGATGGAGCGCAAGACCCTGGATTGTGTCTGTTGTAATCCAGGCTGCGATTGTGGATTATTGTCATTATGTACATGACTCAATGATTGGATGGCTGCGACCATACCTAAGTCTATTTGTTTGATCTTAGTTGGATGGCTGCGCCCATACCCTAGATCCGGATTATAGCATACTCTGTTCGGATGGCTGCGTCCATACCATATATATACATCATGTACTTGAGATATCAGTTGTATCTTTCTGTGCAGGTTTTCCGACGGCGGGCCTTCAGTTGGACATGTTCTCGTAAAGCATTTCACCCCTCTCTCTCTTGGGCCTCATGCTTTAGGGGGCATCTGTTACACAGTAATTTGTCACCGTCCCTACCATTCCCCGTCCCGCACAATGGAGGACCCATTATGTGACCTGTGAACACTGTCATGCCTTGAAAACATCATCAATGCATCCCTCTGAGTATGAGCTTCATTTCCCCTTGAGACATCTCCTTGCAAAATCCATGGAAAACAGCTCTTTTTGCATTGGCGCGGGTAGACAGTTCAGTGCTCGCGCCAATCAGGGAAATCCTGTAAAGAGGTCGCGCCACTTGGCGCTCTGTCATAGAGCAACAATCGCGCCACCCATTTTAGGGACTGTTTTTTAAATATGGATGGCGGAAGTTGAGTTCAAACAAACTCACAACCATTGCCTATCTTGAGTTGGGAGGTTTGGCTGCGGGAGTTCTATGGAAGGGTAGTGGTTTTGCCACCTTCTATGGAACCTTCCTTGTTGATAGGGCCAATCCCATAATAATAGGGATCCCAACTCCCTCCTTCCCCATCTATAAAAGCTTGCTCAGATCCATGGCAAGCTAGTCTTGAAGTGCTGAAGCTTTGCATCTCCCTATTCCCAAGTGCCTTTGTGCTGTAAAGAATCCCTTCTTCCCTTAAGGCCCATTCAAGCGAGGAGACCATTGTTACGAGACTCTGGAGAGGTTTCCCTTTCCTTGGCGAGCTTTGCGAGACGTGGACAACCGGAGACCCGTTCGAAGGAAGCTGCGACGTCAGAACTTGGTTGTAACTTCTATTCGTTTATCATTTTAATAGATGACTATGATTATGGTTCCACTCCTTTTTCAATCATGTTAATGCGAGTAATATCTTTTCTGACCGATGTTTAGTTACGTATGCTGGTTCCTATGCATGTATCTGTTCGTTTCTTCTGTGTGCAGGTGTTCATCCACAGAGATCGTGGAAGGATTGTGATCTGCCAAGGCTGAAGGACGGGGACATCTTCTTCTTTAGATCTAGCGTTGGAATCCAGGTAGGCTCTTATCCCAAGTCTTTCATTCGTAACTAGGAGCTTGCGTCATAGCATTGTTTGTTTGTTGCTAGACCCCTGCTGGGCTAGTAGGGATCGCCTCTGTCCGCAGAGGGGATTTACCTCCTCAACAACTACCTCTGAATTTTTAGCACTTCCTTGTGAGCTAGATTCACCTTTAATAGTTTCATGGAAACCAAGACCATGTTTGATAGCAGGAGACCTTTGATTACTCAGAATATTTTCCAAGATATTAGTACTATCATGAAACCTTAAAATTTTAACCTTTTCTTCTAATTTACCTTTGAGAATATTTACCTCAACCTCCGAGTCTTGACATTGCTTTGTCATGCTTTCTTCTTTCCTTCTTCCATCTTCTACTTGATCCTTCAGATTTAGGATCTCTTCTTTCAACCAATTTTCGTTTACTTCATGTTTGCTGCGCTCTTCATTCTTCTTCTTTTCGATGCTTGGAGATCTTCTTTCAGAGATATGTTTTCAGCTTCAAGTTCTGCATTCTTCTTATTTGATTTATCCAGGTCTTCTTTGAGGGAAATGATTTCTGCTTCAAGTCCTTCCTTTTCAAATGTTGGTAGATGTTCCTCACTCTTCTTACCTGATGCTTCAAGTTTTGCTTGTAGAGAGATGATTCCAGCTTCAAGACCTTCATTCTTCCTTTTTGATTTTTCCAAATCTGCTTTTAGAGAAATGTTTTCTGCTTCAAGTCCTTCATTCTTCTCATTTGATTCTTCAATTTCTGCTTGCAGAGAGATGATTCCAGCTTCATATCCTTCACTTCGATTGTATACATCATCGAACATCCTTTTCAGTCTAAATACCAAAGCTTTGGAGGCAGCGTCCTTCTCATTAAAATTTCTTTGTTGATCTTTGATAACCTTCTTTAAGTTCACAATATTACTTTCACTATCTACATCATTGCTTGCACAGATAAGATTACAAGGATCACTATCAGATTCATCTTTGTCAACTTCTGCTGTACCGGTTTTCTGAGACATCTCCTTACTTTGAGTATTTTGCTTCTTTGCCATGAGTACTTGTAGAGCTTGGTCAGAATCTTCTTCGGCTTCTTCTAGGTCGATAGCATATTCTTCACTATTGTTTGTACCACGAAGATCATGCAAAGGATGACCCCAATCACTATCTGATTCATCTTCTTTGATTTCTGGTATCCATGTTCTCTGAAATATCTCCTTTCTCCGAGTGGGCTTCTTCTTTTTCTTCTTTCCCATTATGACGGATCTCCTTCAAGCGATCAAGCTTCTGCAGAAGGACCACCCTATGATACCAATTGTTGGGAAAAATACTGAGAGGGGGGGGGTGAATCAGTATTTACTGCATACTCAAATGTTTTCACTTTTTCATTCCTTAAAACCCATACGCTACTTTCCTGTAGTAAACTCGCGTATACACGCGGATATATTACATGCAACTCGCATATTCACAGAGATCTAATTATGTCATTAGTTCTTTGCTTATATCATTCCATTATTCATTCATCAGATGTTCAATAAACAGTAAACATGAGCAGTAAGAACAGAATAAGCCATCACACAAAGCATCACACATGAACACCAGGATTTTTAGGTGGAAACCCAAGTCGGGAGAAAACCACCGCTGCAGTTGCTCAGCCTTCAATATTTTATTATAGAGAAAACATCTTACAACATATACATACGAGACTTCAGACCAAACAGGCACCCACCTGCGCTCGTTTACCAGCCTCTCCTGGAAGGGAGCTCCAACCCCCTGACTCGTTTACCAACCTCTCCTGGAAGGGAGCTCCAACCCCCTGACTCGTTTACCAGCCTCTCCTGGAAGGGAGCTACGACCCCCTGATCTCGTTTACCAGCCTCACCTGGAAGGGAGCTACAACCTCCTGACTGAAGGCTACAACCCTCAGCACCTCTATGGACCACGTTTCATCAATTTTCACACTGGATCCAAAGCTTCCTTTAGGACACCACTTGCAGGCCACATTTCATCATATTTTCAAACTGAACCCTTTCCATACTTTTAAGCAATAATAATAAAACATACATTACCAACAAGATATAAGCACAACACTGCATCGATAGCGTAAAACACGTGCAATCGTATCGTATATTTCATATTCTTGCTTCAAAGAAACCCTAGTTTGCATATGCACTTTCCTTTCACTGATGTCTCGTATATACGCTCTTCCGTCCACACAAACAAGCGTATACCTCTGCACATATTTCATTGCGCATACGCGCTTTTTCTTCAGCGAAGCCGCGTATATACGCGCTTCCTCTGCGGCGAAGTAGCGTATAGATCTTCAATCATTATAGAGCAACATACTTCTTCAGATCAGATATTCAGTTCAGATTCAACCCTTTACTTCAGACAGATGTTCGCCTCATCACAGATCTAATCACTCCATAAACAGATCTAGCAGATACAAATACATTTCAGATCTAGATATCCAACTTCATCATTTCTTCATAGGTGCATCATAGATTCAGATTTATCTTCAAGTGTAACCCTTTCTATTTAGATCTACTTCAAAGAGAAGTATTCATTCAAGCTCAGACATCTTGCACCCACACTTGTGTTTTGCATAATGAATTTCATCTCTTTATATAGGTTTATCCTTTTTCAATACCATGAGCCCCTTTTCCAATACCATGGGCCAAAACAATATTACTTCCGATGGTATTCTTGGACGGGGTCATTTAGAAAAATCATTATCCAATACAATGGGTCAATACCATGGTGGTTACCCCTGGTTTTGCACTTTTTGAGCACTTTTTCCCATACGCGACTTGGCACGTTGTTTCTCGTGTGCATACACGACTTCTCCTAGACAGATCCGCGTATTCCTTGAGACATACTCTTTTCACCATAGATTTAGCACATGCTGAATTCCTTTCTTCATTGCCTTCTATACACACTGTAGATGCATCATATTTAGTTCATCAAGACATATTCTATCAAGCACAACTTCATTAAGTAAGCTGCCATCATCTTCATCAAGTGGGTTGCCATTCAAGGACAACACTCAACATCATATTGCTAACAAACATCATTTCATATCAGATTTACATCATTTACCAAGCCCATCAGGTCAAGAATAACTTCATCAGGTGGATTGCCATCAAGGACAACACATGTCAACAGTCGCATGTCTTCATCTTCACTCAGTGGGTTGCCATCAAGGACAACACTCTGCATCATATTGCCAACAATCTCTCCCTTTGGACTTGATGGCAACCACGATGGTGTTTGGTTACCACAACAGATAAGTACATTAAGAATACAATGACACCATGTCACTCTCACCATGTCACTCTCACCATTCAAACACCATGTCACTCTCCCCCTTTGACATCAAGGGCAAAGGGTGGATCAAAGCCACAACACACTCTCCCCCTTTGACATCAAGGGCAACGGGTGGATCAAAACCAACACGCTCACCCCCTTTTCTCCTCATGAAGAGGAAGCGTTCTGCAGATCTGATGTATATTGAAGTGACCAAGCTCCCCCTGAGTTCATACTGAATATTTTTCAATGGAGTACATGACTCTATGAACTTCCTATCACCAAAAGACTCATACTTACATCAAATATCCAACCAAGTGGATTTACATGTAAGACTCAAGTACCCAACCAAGTGGGTTTACACATTTCAACTCAGCTACCCAACCAAGTGGGTTTACAAAATTTGACTCAGCTACCCAATCACGTGGGTTTACAAATTTGACAAGTCCTCACATGACTGAATATTACAATTTTACATCATGGGTCTTAGCAAGACCTTTTCATCAAATTACAAATATGACTTTAAGACCAACACCAAAAAGACCTCAAGAGAGATCATATATCAAAACCACCATAATGCCAACAATGCATTATACTCAGCAATGCTAATGCTCCCCCTAAATCTGCGCATCCATGCATCCTTTTCATATGATTAGGGCTCCCCCTTAGTTTGTGCATCCTGAACACTTTCACCAACAAATAATCAAGGCATATTCATCAAAACATTAGAAACACTATGAGAACCGAACACCACACTGCAGATACCAAACAAGATCGATACCAAACAAAGATCAGAATGTACAAGAGAGTCAACTAACCAAAATTTTCAGCAACCAAACATACGCGTTTTCTCAGAACTACAGATATACATCCATCAGAGCCTATGAAACCCCCTCCATCCAAGACATCTTCAAAATTTCAACTAGATCTGATTCTCTATGAGGCAAAGACAGTGTTCAGCTTCTTTCTGAGACATTTGAATGCTTCCCTGGACTACAGATAGATAGAACGATGTAGTTGTGTCTTCAAGCGTTATCCAACGGTTGTGGCATCAGTACAATAGTAACCAAGCCTTCATATTCTATGCAGCATCAATACAATCTTTCCAAGAGAGATTCTCATATCAGAACAACATCAAGCAATCATCCATGTGGTCCAACATCATCAAGATCTTCAAGATTTAACATGAAGTAACATATGTAGGCGAAAGATCTCTCAAATCATTGTAACACACTCTGCATGATTTATTTCTGAATCAAATGACATCCAACTCATCCATGTGTGAGTACAAAATATACTTATCAGCAACCAGGGCTCAAAAATTCATCATAATAAACCATGTACCAATTCATCATCACTTGAGCATGAGTATCACAGAAACCAAAGAATAAGCAGTCATATTGCCAACAATGCAATCATTAGTATTCAACCTGCTGCTCCCCCTAAACCAAAGGTTTTCCGCAGCTTTCAGGTAACTGGCACCTGAATATAGTTTTCCATCAATAACAATCTCTGCATGATCTGTCCTCATCTCTATAAGACTTTCATCTCAACAATGAATGCTCTTCATCATAAAGCAACCAGGCTTCATCCATAATATTCAACACAAGAACCCATGCATCATTTCATTATCATGAGTATAACTAGAATGATGCTAACAGTGCAATCATCAGCAGTCAGACTGATGCTCCCCCTGGACCTCTGCTTCAGATCTTCAGCTATCAGATAAATTTTCTTATTATCAATGCATACGCGACTGCGTCTTCTGGAACTCGCGTGTATACGCGACTTTAGTTAATGGAACCTGCGTATGGAAAGTGAAGCATAGAAAATTTCCATCTTCCTTCATTTCTTCCTGAGCTTGTACCTCCTGTACCTGTCCTTTCCACATTAGATGTGCTGTCAGAAGTAAACATAACCAGAATAATCAAATCAACCATGAGAGACATCATGCATTGCTCCCCTTGTGACGATACATTACTAAATCTCATAATGTATCCCACATCATTCCTGCAGTCAATAAGAAAAGTCAGCTTCAGAAGCGGATGACTGCAGTAGGGTCAGAATTCCCTACGTTTCTGATCGGTCCTCCTTCTTTTTCCAAATTTGCTTGAGCTTTCCAACCGTGTGCTGAAAATTGTCCACTTTCCCAGATCTGTTCATCCTGCATTCTTTTTCTACATGTCCATACTTGTTACAAGCATAACATCTCATGTGGTCAGAGAAATAAACATAAGAATCATAATGAGTATTTCTATTCTTCCTCCTTTTACAATCAGCTGCTTTATGTCCATACTTGTTACATGAAAATCAATATCCCTTGAAGCTACTAGAGTACCTTTCTGAGTAGAACCTGTTTGTTTGTGGCTGAATTTTTCTGGTTCTGCAATTTGCTGCAACATGCCCATAATTATGACATTTAAAACATTCAACATTCTTGAATGAATTCCTTTTAGAATTCATGATTGTTGGTTTTGCTTTTGTCTCTTTCAACACTTCAGGTTTTGCATTGACTACCTCTGAATTTTTAGCACTTCCTTGTGAGCTAGATTCACCTTTAATAGTTTCATGGAAACCAAGACCATGTTTGATAGCAGGAGACCTTTGATTACTCAGAATATTGTCCAAGATATTAGTACTATCATGAAACCTTAAAAGTTTAACATTTTCTTCTAATTTACCTTTGAGAATATTTACCTCAACCTCCAAGTCTTGACATTGCTTTGTCATGCTTTCTTCTTTCCTTCTTCCATCTTTTACTTGATCCTTCAGATTTAGGATCTCTTCTTTCAACCAATTTTCGTTTACTTCACATGTTTGTTGCAGCTCTTCATTCTTCTTCTTTGATGCTTTGAGATCTTCTTTCAGAGATATGTTTTCAGCTTCAAGTTCTGCATTCTTCTTATTTGATTTATCCAGGTCTTCTTTGAGGGAAATGATTTCTGCTTCAAGTCCTTCCTTTTCAAATGATGGTAGATGTTCCTCACTCTTCTTACTTGATGCTTCAAGTTTTTCTTCTAGAGAGATGATTCCAGCTTCAAGACCTTCATTCTTCCTTTTTGATTTTTCCAGATCTGCTTTTAGAGAAACATTTTCTGCTTCAAGTCCTTCATTCTTCTCATTTGATTCTTTAAGTTCTGGTTGCAGAGAGATGATTCCAACTTCATATCCTTTACTTCGATTGTATACATCATCGAACATCCTTTTCAGTCTAAATACCAAATCTTTGGAGGCAGCGTCCTTCTCATTAAAAATTCTTTGTTGATCTTTGATAACCTTCTTTAAGTCCACAATATTACTTTCACTATCTACATCATTGCTTGCAAAGATAAGATTACAAGGATCACTATTAGATTCATCTTTGTCAAATTCTGTTGTACCGGTTTTCTGAGACATCTCCTTACTTTGAGTATTTTTCTTCTTTGCCATGAGTACTTGTAGAGCTTGGTCAGAATCTTCTTCGGCTTCTTCTAGGTCGATAGCATATTCTTCACTATTTTTTGTACCACTAAGATCATGCAAAGGATGACCCCAATCACTATCTGATTCATCTTCTTTGATTTCTGGTATCCATGTTCTCTGAAATATCTCCTTTCTCCGAGTGGGCTTCTTCTTTTTCTTCTTTCCCATTATGACGGATCTCCTTCAAGCGATCAAGCTTCTGCAGAAGGACCACCCTATGATACCAATTGTTGGGAAAAATACTGAGAGGGGGGGGGTGAATCAGTATTTACTGCATACTCAAATGTTTTCACTTTTTCATTCCTTAAAACCCATACGCTACTTTCCTGTAGTAAACTCGCGTATACACGCGGATATATTACATGCAACTCGCATATTCACAGAGATCTAATTATGTCATTAGTTCTTTGCTTATATCATTCCATTATTCATTCATCAGATGTTCAATAAACAGTAAACATGAGCAGTAAGATCAGAATAAACCATCACACAAAGCATCACACATAAACACCAGGATTTTTAGGTGGAAACCCAAGTCGGGAGAAAACCACCGCTGCAGTTGCTCAGCCTTCAATATTTTATTATAGAGAAAACATCTTACAACATATGTGCTGGCGCAGACTTGACCAGCACACAGGCACCCACCTGCGCTCATTTACCAGCCTCTCCTGGAAGGGAGCTCCAACCCCCTGACTCGTTTACCAGCCTCTCCTGGAAGGGAGCTACGACCCCCGATCTCGTTTACCAGCCTCACCTGGAAGGGAGCTACGACCCCCCGATCTCGTTTACCAGCCTCACCTGGAAGGGAGCTACAACCCCCTGACTGAAGGCTACAACCCTCAGCACCACCTTGGACCACGTTTCATCAATTTTCACACTGGATCCAACAACTTGAATAGAACACAACTTGCAGGCCACATTTCATCATATTTTCAAACTGGACCCTTTCCATACTTTTAAGCACAAACATACATTACCAACAGATGCTTATCAACACAGATCAGATAGCAGAAACACGGCAGAACAGATCAGATATTTCATACCCTTTGCTTCAGCAAACCCTAGTTTGCATACGCGCTTTCCTTTCTCTGATGTCGCGTATATACGCGCTTTCCTTTCTCTGATGTCACGTATATACGTGCTTTCGTCCACACAAACCAGCGTATACCTCTGTATATATTTCATTGCGCATATGCGCTTTCTCTTCGTCGAAGACGCGTATATACGCGCTTCCTCTGCGGCGAAGTAGCGTATAGATCTTCAATCATTATAGAGCAGCATACTTCTTTAGATCAGATGTTCAGTTCAGATTTACCCTTTTACTTCAGACAGATGTTCGCCTTAATTCAGATCCAAGTCTTCCATAATCAGATCCAGTAGATACAAGTGTATTTCAGATCTAGATATCCAACTTCATCATTTCTTCATAGGTGCATCATAGATTCAGATTTATCTTCAAGTGCAACCCTTTCCATTCAGATCTACTTCAGAGAGAAGTATTCATTCAAGCTCAGACATCTTGCACCCACACTTGTGATATGCACAATGAATTTCTTCTCCTTATACAGGTTTATCCTTTTTCAATACCACGGGCCCCTTTTTCAATATCATGAGCCAAAACAACATTACTTCCGATGGTATTCCTGGGCGGGGTCAATTAGGCGAATCATTACCCAATACAATGGGTCAATACCATGGTGGTTACCCCTGGTTTTGCACTTTTTGAGAGCTTTTTCCCATACGCGACTTGGCACGTTCTTTTCCGCGTGCATACGCGACTTCCCCTAGACATATCCGCGTATTCCTTGAGACATACTCTTTTCATCATGGATTTAGCACATGCTGAAATCCTTTCTTCATTCCCTTCTGTACTCACTGTAGATACATCAGATTTACTTCATTAAGATCATATTCTATCAAGCACAACTTCATCAAGTAAGTTGTCATCATCTTCATCAAGGTGGGTTGCTTTTCAAGGACAACACTCATCATCATAATATCAACAAGTATCATATCACATCAGATTTACATCATTTACCAAGCCCATCAAGTCAAGAATAACTTCATCAGGTGGATTTCCATCAAGGACAACACATGTCAACAGTCGCATGTCTTCATCTTCATTCAGTGGGTTGCCATCAAGGACAACACTCTGCATCATATTTCCAAGACAATGATGATAATATTCCCATTGTTCTCCTTCTGCCATCATAGCTTCCAAAATATTTTCATCTGTCAAAAATGTTGAGGAAAATGGATCGGATGGAGTACCAAAATCTAAGGAGCGATCAACCCAAACACTCGGCGACGTTGATTTCGGATTTGCCACCCAAGCCAAATAGATTGATTGTTATGCCTGCTCAATAGGGCTGGGAGGTAAAACATCATCCAACGTAGAACTATCAAAAACACCTGTACTCTCCCTTAAGCTAGATAGAGTGGAAGAGATCATGTAGCAGGTCTCTATACTTGAAATTTCTGTCGACGTCACAGGCGGCGGTAATGTAAAGGTTCCCATAAGAGTGGAATCCTTTAAGAGTCCTACACCAATGTTCTAGATTTTTAGTTGGGGTAAGTGAACAAACAGAATGCTTCTAGTTACCTGCAAGGCAGAGGAAAATAAGGATAATTGATTAACGACTATAATTGTACCTTTACGTGGAAAGGAAATCATTCTAAAATATGCAGAAAAAATGGCAATCATTTCATATACCCATGGTCTTCCAAGTAAAATATTGTATTAAAGGGGTCCATCAATAACCTCAACATCAATACTTACTATTTTTCCCCCTAATTCAACATGCAGGTTATTGATAGTACCACAAGGTTTATATGTTCTTCCATCAAAAGCCTTAAACTTTGTTGATGATTATGATAATCATGACGATCCAAGTGACTTCCAACAGTTTAGAGACATAATGCACGTAGATTCTCCCCCATCAATAATAGTGTGATTAACAAGGTGATTGAGAACATTTACTTGGATGGAGAATGCCAATTCTGGGGGTAGCTACGGCACATAGCCCGTATGATTAAAGATGACAAGATTGAAATCAGTTGGATCAATTCCACCAATTGCTGACAATAAAGCCTGCTTCTGGGAGGGAAAATTTTGTAATACCTCAAGAGCAGACATAACTAAAGGGGATTGAGCCAAATATTCAACTATATTATAATTTTTTGCAGCTCTTGCTCGAGGATTATATGTCGATTTATGAATTAATACCTTTGGTGGCTTAATTGTCAATTCAAGAATAACACGAGGTGGTACTGATTCATTAGATGGATTCGTTGTCGAGGTAGTAGGTTGATCAGTGGCTAGACTACCATAGTCTTTATTTCGTGTCAACACCAAATTATCTTGTGAAGGTTTTGTGGTGGATAAAATTAACACTTGGGAACTAGGAGCTGGATCCGTAGCAACCAAATTTGTGTCTGGAATTGGAAATGGGTTAGTCAACACAGCTGATGCATGAGAAGTCTTGATGATTTTTGAGACTTCAGCACGGTGAGGACAATCCCTAACGAAATGTTCCTCGTTACAGATTATTCATGGATAACGAGGTTTCCGTGGTCTTGACGGTTGATTAGATAATCTTCCCTGCGGGTTAGAAGTTTTCTTTTTCTTTCATTTTCCCTTTTTTTTACCTCCTGGTTTCTTGTCACTTTTGCCTTCGTCAAATGACAGGGCATTAATTACGAAAGTAGGAGCAGGATCAGATGTAGTAGTGCTGTGTGTGTTTGCAGTGCCTATCAAGATGTCTCCGGCATGAGAGTCCTTTATTTGAGGAGGAACATTGAAATTAGATCGCGACACATTTGGAATTTTTTCTTGGGGTGTGCCAGACTGAGTATAAATCAAGTCCAAGTATTGGGCACGAGTGATAACTTGCTCTTCTGTGAAGATTCCACCTTTAGCTACATCCTTAGTTATAGATGGTAACATGGACTTAATGATCCATTCATCAAGGAGCTAATCAGGAAAAAATGTCTTAACCATTCGTCGACAATGACGCCACTCATGAATATGATCTGAAATGTTAGTAGCATTACTCTATTTGAAGTTGGTCAAGAGTTCCTTTCAAGTTTCGTATCTGATTGGTAACTGGAAATGGGTCAAAAAGATAGTAGCTAAGGTAGTGAAATTTCCAAAATAAGCTCTAGGTAATTCAATGTACCATTTAGCAGCCGAACCTGCAAGCGTATGTTGAAAAAGACGTAGTCGAACAGAATCATCATTCAAGGAATTTGATGAACACCATAAATGAAAAGTCATAACATGAGTCTATAGATCTTCTCCAGGGTTTCCATTGAATTTAGGAATGTTAGAGGGTAATTTATGAGGTATCACTGGCCACCAAGGAGCATAATTGATAGGATCATTGGTTAACCATTTTAAATCTTGTAATTCCAAGGCCGCAACAAAAGGAAACTATCTATTAAGGTCAGGTTGAGCATAGCTAGGGTAAGATGGAATTGCTTGGGAAACAATTCTTTGAGCACCAGCATATGGGATTTGATGTTGGTAACCCAGATAGGGGTTATTTTGCATGGCAAACGCTTGAGATTTTTGTTGACCAAAACCTGGATATGATACTTGTTGAAATGAATTTTGAGGAATTTTCGCCTGTGGCTGCTAAGGGATATGTCCACCAATATTATAACCAGAATTATTATAAGTTGGATTCAGTTGATATGTATAACCAGATTGCGTTTGTGACACCCCATAAAATGGTACACCGGCTTGTGAATAAATAATTCCTGATACAGGTTGTTGTAAATTAACCAAAGGATTTTGAGTCTATGGACACAAAATTTGATGATATTGAGTTGAAGAGCTCACCTGATAAGGTTGGTGTACAAGATTTTGATTTTGTAACAAAGGTATAGATGTATTAACAAGTGGTAATGAAGTGGGTGTAACAGGTTGAATTGGTTGATACGATTGGACAACCATTTGTGGTTGGATAGGCAGAGTGGGCTGCCATTGACAAACATTCATGTCAACATTATTTTGACCAAAATGTGACAGAGTACTGTCATATTGGGTGACCAAAGGTTTCCCCCCATCATAAGGAGGATAATAAGACAAAAATTATTTTTCCCCGAATGTTGGGAGTCCAGTTGATATGGTACTTAAAGGAATTGACCCATAAGGATTGACTTGATATTGCCCTGATGATGGATGTAATGATTCAAGTCGTTCAGTACTAACTATAGGAATACCAGTTAAAACACCAGATAATGACATTGGCGAAGACCATGAATGTAAAGGTGCACCAGAGAAAGTGCCAGATAATGATTTGTAGCCTGTTGGGACCGAAGGGCCACCATGAAAATATGACTGTGGTGAGGTTGTGAACATCGACGAAGTAGCGAGGGTAGGATCTGACGTATTTGGAACAGTGGACCCAACCGAAGATTTTGGTCCAAACATGGTTGTTTGACCAAATGTATACCCTCGAAAATCGACGGGTGATTGAATGGAAATAGGATCAACAAAAGCAGATGGAAACAATTGAGGAAAAGAATGGTATATGTAAAGGTCTCCCCCAAAGTGGGTTTGACTTAAAGGTGTATTAGGTTGTGGGATTTCTTCAATCACGATTAAACCAGGAGGAAGAACTTCACCATCAGGCCCAAAATATATTTCAGATGGTTGATTGTGCAATATGGGAGTTTCAATAGCTACAGAACTTTGTGGGATGACCAAGGTAGGAACAACTTCTGGTTGTTCAACTTTAGGATTCATATTTACTGGCAAAGAAGAGATAGGATTTGGATCTATTTGTGATTGAACAACGTCGGGTCCAGGAGGTATGGTCTCAGCGATTGAATGGATCGTGACCATGGGTAGATGTGAAGACTCCGTTTTGACAACACTAAATGAACTGGGATTTGTGGAAACAATTTGAGCTAACTTTGGGTTAAAAGATGATGTTTCACCAGAGGTACGAATTGTACTTGATTCGACAGATCGTGATCACCTTCGCCTACCAAAAGTAAATTATGGCGATAAAGGTGGTTTTAAAGCTAATCTACGCAAGCGATGAGGGATAGGATTATGTTCTTCCACGATTAATGATTTATTTTATCCAAAAACAAATTAAAAAAAAAAGAGGTAATGCTAGGCAAAAGGGTTTACCATGAAACTGTGAACTGCAGAATACCTCTTGGCCAACCAAGAAGTACGGGCAGTTAATATCCCTGAATACTGTGTTCGGTGTATCACAATTTCAGGGTGGCCAACTCAGTTCACTATGGATGGATAGCACCTAAAATTTGTCCTCCAAAATATACCCGAAGGTACGTGGATGCCTAAGCCCATATTAGCACTGTCTGATACGAAACCGCACAGTGAGAGCACCCCTTTATACTTATCGTACTGTAACACAGCCCGATATACCTGAGAGTATGTGGACGAGCTACGATATACTTACATATGTGGAGTGAGGTATCACACTTGGAATGTATCGCAAACAAGTTAACAAATTCTTCTATGTTTTACGACGTCAGAACACGTCTCTAGCCTAGACCTTCTAAATTTTATCATTAATGTTCCAAAGCATTGTTAAGTAAATTAAGATTTATTTTATGTTGATCTTGCTTAAAAATTTTCCTTTCAGGTTCACCACGATGATGTATATGAAATTCCTAAAATGCAGCTAAGAATGATAAACAAACTTTCACTTTCGGCTTTTTCAATGAAGAACCTAGCTAATAAGGGAAGAGAGAAAAATAATTTGAGAGCAAACAAATCAATGAGCAAAAACAAATCAATGAATCTCAAACTAGATGCAGATTTCCTAATGTTCCTTTTTCAAAACACACACAATCCTACATGCAAATGCAAGTTTTTCTTTTCAGTTTCCTTAATGTTATGAATGCAGAAAAGAAACTAGGTGCACTAGATCAATAATTCAAATGCTTTTTACTTTCAAGAAATGAAGAATACAAACAACAATTTCTCTTTTGAAGGAAAAACAAGGATTTCAACAACAATTTCTCCTATCAAGGAAATGAAGATTTTACGAAAATTTCCTATTTAGAAAGCAAATGATTCTTAATGAAACCGTAAAAAGTACTTTGAAATCAACTTTTCAATGATAAATAAAAACTTTTATAAACAAACATTGAACAAATTTTCAGCCAAAGGAGGAAGAAGTATATAGATTCATTGGTCAATTGAGCATCAAACTTTTCAGAACACAGCAGCAAACAAAAATGAAGCAAGTTGCAAAGTCAAATTCAAGGGAATTTGATCACTTTCAGGAGTCAACGCAGTCTCCAAGGGGAGAAAGTGCTCTGCAATGTAGGCTTGGAAGGGATACAATGCTCTGAAAAGCACTGTGTCCAGTCTAAGGGTGCGTTGGGTGCAGTAGACAAGGAAAAATACTACTGTTTGGCTCAATGTCTTTGAAAATTAAGTTCTGAAAAAGTTTAATCTTTATGTGAAATAACTACTGGGTGGATTTAGAAAGCAAATCAGAGACTAAAACACCTACACACATATTCATATTGGATCAGGTCGGCCCTAAATCAAAGTTGACCCATTATAAGGTTAAAAATACAAGTGACGTCTACCTCATTTAGAAACAATGATAAGACACTCTTCTCTCTTGGTTTTTGGCTCCCAAAGGTCTGAGGCTCGTCCACAGAGGTTCAAGTTCACTCTGAGGTGAAATTGCAGGTCTGAAGCTCGCATATCTGATTTAGAATTTTGGGCCGTAGTCACATGCACATAATAGGAATATTTTGACCCTATTATCTCCCACAGTAGATGATGAGTGCGACTGGAGCCTTCCAGTCACATGGATAACACTTTGTGCATATGATAGGGATATTAGGGTTTCTGGAGTCAAGTTTCGACCCCAGTCTCGCACTTTCCAGGCTTAAGGGAGTGACTGAGCAGCTATAGTCACATGAATGACTCTTCCTCCATGCAACTAAGGACTAACACATGATGTTTCAGTATTCCAAATATTCCGCCTAGTGACCGCAGGGTTCAACAATTGATTTCAGATAGTGACAGTTCATTACAGACTTCAAAATTAGATTTATGAGTATATACATTGTTGGATTCATTTCAGGGATGTTGTATTTGTTTTTCTAGTTATTTGCGTAAATGAAGATATGGATCATTGTAATATCTTTTTCTTAATAATTTTATGACAATCTAAGAAGAAGAATTTTCAAGGGTTTTCCCCATAGTGGGTTTTTCCCTGGTCTCTAACCAATCTGTTAAAGAAATAGCAGTTACTTATTTTCTCTTATCATGACATTATCTTGTGATGTTTCTCATTATCATTATGTGTTCTTTCATTTTATATTTTCTTATCATCAAGACTAAGTCCAAAAAAATAGAAGAGGACACAATATGTAGGCATGTTGTCAGGGAAAAACCTCACTCTTTGGGGAAAACCTGGTCAAAATTCTTCCTTCAATAGACTCAAGATGAGACAACCATGACCCTTAGACTATAGATTTCCTCCATCAATTCATCCCTTCACTGTGATAGAACCGAGATCTCCTTACACTAATATCTCCTTTGCTTGTGCCAGAACTTCATCATTATTACTGCAATAGTACTAGGACATTAAAATATTCTTCCTGAAGTAGCCTTGAAATCCATCGTCTCTATGATCATCATTGTAGTAGTTGCACCAAGAATCATAACACCATATAACTGAGCATCATCATAGTAACGAGTATTAAGGCAAATATTAACATCACATCTGAAAATGTAATAATAGGGAGAGATAACATCATCATAGCACCGAGTATATTAGCTGAGAATATCATCATCATACCACCAAGTATCTTAGCTGAGAATATCATCATCATAACACCAAGTACAAATACAGATATTTTCACCATGTCCAAACTGTTCTTGAAGGTATTTGAACTGTATTATCTTCATGTGATCCGAAACTTCAGAGAGATCTAAAAATATGAGATGAAATGTGAAAGTTGAGCTAGATATTTATAGGAGTTTTCTACAGTTATTTAGTTGACATGACAATGTGAAGTGTTGTGGCACTGTTTTGAGCTGACTTGAAGATATATTGAGGCAAACTTAAGGAGGTTTCTTTGATGACTTGTATCACTTGATTTGATGACTATATTTGAAGTAGGTTTTGTTGAAGACACCAAGGATGACCTTGAAGAAGATGACTTCATGGAGGAGCCTTTTGACAACCTAATATTACATGATTTAAAATCCCAAATATTGGATCAATTTAAATCTGTAACAACTAACCTAGAAGTCCACAATTGGGACATTAATCTAAATATGACCCAAGCATGAAACCCATGATTTAATAAGTCATTTAATAATAATAATAAATTAGTTTGACAAATTCATTAATAATGAAGACCGAACCTAGTTACATTCTTCTACACTCCCTCTTAACTAGGGAGACATTCATATATAAAATAAGTACATGGAAGATCTCACTCTATCTATTAATAAGTTTAGGAACCACAATGCCATGGACTAGATTCCTGACCAGGGTAATCTATCCATTTGGTCACTCTACAATTTAGGCATCGCAATGCCATGGACTAGATTCCTGACTAGGTCAATCTATCCGAGTGGGATTAAGATGGACTAAAGCTTTCAGCCTCTATAGGTACTATCAGGCTTACTTACTAACCATCGACCCAGGGAACTAGGTGCGTAATGCAAGGTCAGAGCTCTATGACCAACACCACCCTCCCTACTTTGGGAACTAGACATCAACACATAGTGCCGACCAGATGTCCTCCCAGGAAATGCTTCACTCACAAAACCTCAACACCCTTGATCCAACAGATCAAGGATAACCAATCTCTCCCAATCAAATTGATTGGTAACCAACATGCTATTAAACTCAGAGAGATTTGTTGAACCTAAAAACTGTTCTTACTTTGACACCCTTTTTCATCATAAATTCCTTCCTTTTTCAAAAATTCATGACTCCAATCAATGATAATTGACATATTCCATACCAGAGAAAGAATTTAATGATCTCTACTTTATATTATGTTGTTTCTTTTTATTTGAACAAATTTCTGTAACTAGCTATAGAATGTGTGCAGTTTTGCAACTAATCGTTGTTTCCACAACTAATGTTATGGTTTGACATGTTTCAAGAAGAAAATAAGGGAATGGGTCACATGGGTATCTCAGGAATGATCCACACATGGATCATATCCCATCCACCTGTTCAAATTCGAAAATAAAACGTGCCTATATTCATGGTCAAAGGTTGGTCAAGGAGCGAAATCAACGAGCGAGATACTCTCGATTTTCTCTGACGAGAGAAAAACACTAAGAATTTTTTTTGTTTGTGCTTCTAAAATCAAGTTCTAATCATTATCTGTAAGCGGAAACACCTCAGACAGTTGAATCCAAAACTTGTTTAAATATCGGTCATTTTGAAACCGGAGACAGACCTATTTTTTTATAATATAGTGTATGCCTTTGAAACTATGTTTTGATAATAAGAAGACCAGTTTGAGCCTTTGATGTGCACGTAGTCCATTAGATTTTCGACTCATTTTTTTGCAGAGGACCCCTGCATGGAAAGGAGGTTTTGTTAGTTTTTTTTGTAGTTTGAATTTCATTATTTCATTCACTATTAATTACCATTTATGCTTTTGTCAATTTCATAGTTAAGTTCACATTGCTTTCATAGATTAATTTACAGTCAATTCATAGCTTAAATTGTTTATTGCTTTGTAGATTAATTTTATGAATGCTTTCTTAGATTAAATATCCAATTAGCTGTGTAATATTATGCTTTCTAAAGACGTTGCAAGAAGGTGGATTTTCCATTTTTAAATTGGACCAGATCTGAGTATTTTCTCACACAACAGTCATAGTTTCATGCTTTGTATTTTTTTTCAATTTCAATTCAGCACTGTCATTTCAAATCTTAGAGATAGGATTTATGATTTCAATCCATGGAATATAATTAGATTAAGTTATGCTATGTTTTTCATAAGACTAGAAGCCTTCAATGAATACTATAGGAA
Organism: Pinus albicaulis; assembly: GCA_034641835.2. Taxonomy (NCBI): domain Eukaryota; kingdom Viridiplantae; phylum Streptophyta; class Pinopsida; order Pinales; family Pinaceae; genus Pinus; species Pinus albicaulis. The sequence continues at coordinate 867,951,852 of CM076569.1, forward strand.
TTGATTTCATCTTGTCATTTGAATTCAATTAGATCTAGAATGATGCTTTGTATTAACTAGCTAGATATTTTTCATAGACACTCTGCCGACCTACTAACATCACTCAAAGTATGATTTATTTTTATGCAATTTAGATTAGTTGATAAAAAAATTCCTTTTCTTCCTTCTTTTATATTTCATATTACATTAAAAATATTTTTTAATTTAATTTCTTTCTTTAGAATAAAAACAACACTTCCTTTTCTTCCTTCTTTAATTAGTTTGTCTTAATTAAGATACACTTAGGTTTAACTATTCATTAGCATTAAGATATTTCATTTCTTAGATACAAGATAACAAAAATCCCCCAAAACAACATAAACATACACAATGAAGTAAGAGAACAAGGTTACCTAAGCACATATAGTGCACCTCACTTCATCAAATTACTAACCTCAGTCGATAATTTATGATAGCAATTTGAGACATCAAATTGACTAAACATTTTGGCGTCATTTCTGGGGAAGTGAAATTAGGAATCCTTATTTCTTACAACATAAAAAAATAATTATATAAAAGTAAAAAATAAAAAAATGATATGCATAGAGAAAGAGACTCTAGGGGTAGATTCATAGCTAGAGGTAGAAGTTTGATTCCTACAACACCAATCACCCCATCAATACCATGTAGTGCCACTCCATAATCTCAAACTCATATCCCATTTTTCACCTCAATACATAGACTTCCTGAAGTCTTAAGGTATGAAATCCAACAAGGAGATTCTCCAACTTCATCTACTGAGGTAGTATTAGAAGAGGAAGATCCTAGATCTCCAACAGAAGGAGTAACCTTTTTCACCTCTACAGGAGAACATATTCTAGCTCAAGAGTTAGAAATCCCTAGTGAGGAAGAAGAAGAGGAAACTTTCTTCAATATTCCATTGATAGAAGAACCAGAGGAAGAACAGTGGCCTACGGTTATTTATTGTGGTCCTAGTAAGTAAGCATATGAAAAAATCTCACTTTAGGCGTGCATAAAAAAAATCCTAACATCAGATGGTTTGCCAATTTCTTTAGATATGTTATTGCTTCATACATCAAAATAAACAATACAATAATGTTTTTAAGGAATTTTTTATTTATGACACCTAGGAAGGGAACATAGAAACCCTCAATGGGATGGGTTCTTGTATGTCCTCAACGCTTCAGATCTAATATCTCTCTCTCTTGGTGTAGAAAACCCAGACAAAAATGGAACTCAAAGGGAGCTCACAAGCAAAAAGATAGAAAAATATGACAATGATGGAGGATAAAAGTCAGACCAAAAGTATAGATCCAGAGTGATCTTTAGGCAACAAAAGGTAGTGAGTGAATGGAACAACCCTTCTATTTATAACAAAATTTTGAGTTAGTCTAGATATCGGTGCATAGTTAAAATATTATTAACCAAATCTAAATCCAATTTTTATGGAATGTTTTATTATATTTGTTGGAGGGAAAAAGAATTTGAATTTGGTCAAACCCCTTTATTTGTAAATAATAAATAAATAAATGATTTATTTATTATTTTAAGGATGTGGTTGAGTAATAATTAAATAAATAATGATTTATTCAATTATTTATAAATGATTTAGTCAAATTTAACAAGGAATATTTAAATAATTATTCCTAGAAAATAATAAGATAAATAATGATTTATCTAATAATTTTCATGTTTTTTGGGTTAAATATGACAGGAATATTAATTAAATTGATATTTATTAATTTATCACTTGAGGAAAATAAAAAAATGAGGATTTATTCAATTATTCCTCATGGGGTTTCTTGATTTGAACTGTAAACAACTTAATAAATTAAGGATTACTAAGTTATTTTTCATAGTGAAAGCAATTTTACTTAGGGTAAAATTGAATGTACATGGTGTGCTAACGTTATCTATTATTAACGGGTTGAATATTAAATTAAAAGTGTCTTTCATTTATATTATTTAACGTCTGAAACGTTAGGAGCTAATTGTATGACAAAATTATGTTGTAAGAACTCAATCACCAAACACCGAAAGGGAAGTCAGAGAGAGAGAAATACAAGTTAGACTAAAGCGCTAGAGGAAAAGACCCTGAGGAGGCGAGACTTACAGGTGTGACAAGTCTCTTTTATGAGTGAGTACCTGTTCTACAAGAGGCAGGGGAGGCATACATATGCCCGTTGAGATAACAAAGTACAAAGAATAATGCATCCAGTAAACAAGGGACTGAACTATATAGTACATGTTGGCATAAGCATGAGCCAGATAAAAAACATGATAATGGATCCCACATACATACTATGCCTGGGATAGCATCCAGGACTTATACAATAATTTATGATTACATGATATATAAGTGCAACCAAAGAGGCCCTGTAAAATAAGAAAGGGCTCTGAAAATCTGAATGATACATGCAAACTAAAGAGGCGCTGCAAGGCGTTGAAACCAAAAACATCAAATATATGGAGCTGCATCTAAGGCTATAGTAGAGAATTCATCCGGGTATGTGGGGGGCTACCTGAAGGGCCACCCCCTCATGAGGTCTGAAACATCTCACACACACCCAAAAATCACTAGTACAATCTACTGCATCACTTAACCATCAAGTATACGGATATCGATCATGTTGTAAGGAGCTGGAGCTGAGAAATAATCAAGTCAAAGGGCAATAAACAATCCCTTTTCTTGATGTGAGGCACTGAACAAGAGTGGAAGCTGGAACCAAGGTACATCAGCCTTTATACCTATCATCTGGAATGAATGAGTTGATGTCGACATAAGAAGGTCCACCATAGGTGAGGCAATAAGGGGCCCTCAAATAATACATGATAGATAATAATAGATTGACTGGTAGACTAACACCAGGGATAATGGTGGAATGGGGGTACTGAGTAGCGAGCTGACGAATTCCCTTGTTAGAGCATGAAGGGCATGGATGACCTAGCAGCAACTGACACAATATCAAAGGGGATAGGGGATAGTATTATTGAAGGCCAAAGTGTGCGACACGAGAGGGGGACAAAGAAATGAAGGATGGAGGACTATGATGGGATACAAAGGGACTCAAGATAGACTCCATGAATGCAATGATGACTCAACTCGGATGCTCTAAACAAGGGCGACTCAATTATGCTACCACACATAATAGGCCCAGCTAGGACCATAAAAACGTGAGTACAAGGTGGGTACTCACGACGAAAATCAACACGAGCATGGACAAGTATGAAAGAAAATTGGTTCCCCAAGTACAAGTGTTGCAAGTGAAGAAATTCAATTTTGAAGAGTGGTGAAGTGACCCTATCGGAAAAAATGTGTCTTGGTGAAGTATTAAATCACAAAAAACTAACATATACCCATTTTAGAGCTCGATGAGAGCTTTCAAACGGTATGGACAATTTTTCAAACTGAGCTACGGTTTGGCCATAGTGGGCGAAAGAAAAATCTGGGGTTTCTCTTTTAATAGGCCATTTTCCCTCAAAATTCAATCATCTGCAAGTGTAGCTATGGTGAATGTAGAGAGGAGAAAATTCCCTAAACCTTGTGGCCATTGTAGTGGAAAATCCGACCATTGGAATCGAGATTCATCAGTTGTAGGTAAGAGGCCTAACCCTACTCTTTCATTTCAATGGATTGAAATTTTAGTTTAGGTGTCCAGAGCTCAGGAACAAACCCCTTCTCTGCTTCACTGTCGGGTCACACTTTTTGGGGCAATATCTGTGACCTGGGTAGCAGGTTTTGGGCATAAAATTGCGACCTGCCCCAGGATTTTTCCTAAAAAGTGCAACCTGATAGAGAGGGGTATTTCAGTGTTGTTTCTTGGCTGAGAGATGGGTTTTTATGGTTGAATGCATTCTTTCCTTTCTGTACATTGGAAAGTATGATGGTTTTGTGCAGTTATGGCAGATTGAGGATCAACTAGAGAGAGAGAGACTTGGACACATTACGGTGGGAGATCCAAGAGGATCATGGTGTCCGTAATGCATTGGCCAGGTTTGGGGTCCTAAAGTTTGTGGAGAACCATTTGATGAGAGCTGGAAAGCCCTTTTTGGCCTGGATTTTTAGTTATTGGGATCTAGAACATGAGGTATTTATAGTGCAGGGGCACCGGATCGAGTTGACGATCTAGGATATATATTTCTTGACTAGTCTCCCACCACTTGTGATGGTGGGAAATATGCATATAGTTTTACCACGAGGGCGGAACATCATGGAGTTTGTAGAGTGTCGTTGCCGACAAGGTCTCCATGTTAAGGAGACAGGATACCAATCGGGGATCTAGGGAGGTTAGAGACCCTTGGTGTGGCTGTAGTGGTGCTGCGGATCCTGGGAAACCAGGAACTCCACCACATCACTGGGGGTCAGATGATGCTTTTTGAGAGTGTTTTGAGTGGGACCTACTATGGGTGGGCCCAAATGATGTTGTCATCATTGAAAGGATAGTTGTCGCTATGCAAGCGATAAGTGAACCATGACTGTGCACATGGCACAGTGTTGTGCTCGCTCTTCTTTGAGAAGATCCCAACACTCTGACCTCACATACAGATCTAGGATGGGGGCCCGAGAGAGCCCAAGATGCGTCATTGGGGGCGACTACTGTGTAGAGGGGGAGGTGGGGTAGTCGGATAAGTGTTTCGACCTAGTTTTTTCACCCATTAAGATCAGATGCCACTATACATAGATGAATATCCCTATAGTGGGATGAGTTATCATGGGCACACAGACTTTCCACTGCTGCCTGGTCGAGTATGGGGGCTCGATGGTAAGTGACAAGTTGCTAATATTTTATGTGCATTTTAAAGTTTCAGAATATTTTATATGGTACTGATTCATTCACTTTTGGTATGAAGATACAACACTGATAAAACTGGACGAGTACATGGGACGACCTATAGTATTAGGGGCTGCAAGACCTAGTGGGTTGAGAACACCACAAAATGAGGATGCAGTGGCCCTCCTAAAGGACATCCGTCATAGATGTGAGAGGCTTCTGAATAATGTTTCAGAGCATGGTTGGCAAGACTTGGATGACCAGTACATAGAGCCATGTATTGGTCTACCCTCGGACTGGAAAGGGGTCATGTGGCGCATGGCGATGGCCGAAAAGGGGATGCATGATCTATGAACTAAGGGAGCAAAGCCATTAGCTTAGGATCCTCTAGATAATGATTAGGTGTAGGGGCATGTGGTGCCCCCAGTTTACATTTTTTTTAGTATGTTATGGGCATGTCATATGTATCAGAGTTGATGGACTCTAAAACATTTTGTATGACACATGTAATGGATATGCATCATTTTTATGATTTGTTTTATTTTCTTGTGTTAAATGCATGTGAAAAGTACCAATATAGAATATTTTTTGCAATGTTATCTACATAGTGATTTTTTGCTCTAGGCACATTACTGAAAGTAATGATTTCAAATTCACGCATAAAAAGTTTCACTCATAAATATCTTCTAAAAAATATAGGATTATGCACACGATAGGCACCATTCGATTGCATGAGAAAAAGTAGGGAATCTAAATGAACATTAAGGTGGAGGATGTGATGGGAAATGGAATTAGCTAATAAACCTCGCACTGCATCATATTCAGCCTGGTTATTGGTGGCAGTACCAATGCACATGTCGTTCAAGAGAATAAGTGAATGTAAAGGGGTAAAAATGGCCCAACCTACCAAGGCAAGATTTCGGGAGTAGCGACTTGCACCATCGACATAAGCGATATAAGGTGGAGACGAGGGGTCCATCCGAAAGGTGCCATAAGACAACAAATGTGAGGATGATGAAAAATGCTGGCAACCCAAACGCAAGGTAGAAATCAAACAAACACTGCTAGAGGGAGTGCATTGGGTAAGATGTCTACCACCCGCACACCGACGGGTAGGTGGTGTGTAGGAGGTGCCTTGTGGGCAGTTTGTGTTCAGGTAGAAAAAGTCACCATAGACACAGATGGTGCCATCCGACATATGGGCGAGAAAGATGAAGTCAGGGGTGGAAATGGATTCCATGATGTCATCATCACAGTAGAATATGGGGTGACTGGAGGAAGAGAGACTGCATGATGCAAAAAATATACCTAACTCATCATCATGAGAGGACAAGTTCACATGTGTATCATCGCGGGGGGTTATGGAAGGAAAAGCAGACAAGGGATCCACTAATGTTGAGCCCAAGGTGATCACTGAAGGGAGGTCTCGCGAAACAGAAGGGGAAGTCTCAAAGAGATTTTCCACCATGGATCTCATGAATGATGATAGGTAGAGGATGGTGGCCGAGGGCTCTGTCATCTCGACATCAAGAGGAGGAATGTCAATGGGAGCGGCTAAATCCTCAGTTTTAACCGTAGCATACTGCGAAAGGATGGGAGAAGCAGACTGGTTCTGTTCAATCTCGTACTCTCGAACTATCTCCAAAGAGGCACGGTAATGTGTGAGGCGGGGACAATGGTGGGTATAATGGCCATGGAGATCAGACAAAGCAGAAGGTTGGTTTGCATGAATAGTCTTAGGGTTCTTCCCTGCAGTATAGGAAGAAACAAAGGCTTCAGGGACTGTAGACTCAGGGAAAGTGACATTGACCATGGGCTTGATACGAGGCAATTCAGGACAATGGTGGGTGGCATGATCGACAACATCACACAAAGCACATGGGGGGGTATGCTTTGGAGGCTAAGGAGGAGTAGGGTTTGTTGCGGAATCCTTGTCTTTAGGTTCCTTCTTGCGATCTTTTCCCCCTTCACCCGAAGTTGTCGCAATAGGAGTAGGTTCCTGTTGAGGTGGTTGAGGCACGATAACAAAGGGCAGTGTCATGGGGACCAATTGAACCGAGGTCAAAGGAAAATAAGGTTTGGGAAACCATGCAGGATAATGGCTGTGGAATCATTATACGATACTGGGATCCCCAGGGTCATGTTAGGAAGGGATAAGGTAGCCATAATAGGTACCAAAAATAGTCCAGGAGCGGGAGCTAAGAATGATATCTGACCGGAGGGGTAGTGGCCAAGTGGGATAGCTCTGAGATGGCTAAGGCTAGGCGGAATTGTACCAGGATGGTAGAGAGGCTCATGGGCACTAGCTGTAGATGAGAGGCCTGGAGGAGGGGGTCATAAAGGCTGAGTTGAGGTGCTAGGAGTAGGTTGCAGAGGGCGGGGTTGTTGACTAGTCGAAGTGGGTCGCTAGAGGGCGGACCGGGATGATTGTATCATGCAAACATTCGATGAGCTGGGATCAGAGACAGGAGGAGAAAGACTAGGGAATGAACCAAGAAAAGAGGAGTCTTTGTAGACTCCAGGTGAAACACTAGTCAAAGGTTCTACTATTTGTTTATTGGCCACTGAAGAGATGATGGACTCAAGGGAGGTTTGAGACTTTGGTTCATAATATGTCAACTAGTTGATGGTGACAATATTTCCTTTGTAAGGAAATCATATCTTACGATGAACCATAGATGGGACAACAAACTTCGCATAAGTGTATCTACGACCCAATATAATGTTACAATATAAGGGGTCATCAATGACTTCTACGTCAACAAAAACAGTCCTACCCGCAAGAGTGATGCGACAACTGTGGAACATGCCAAAGGGCTAGGAAGAGTGTCCATCTCACGCTTGGAGGGTGATAGTGGAAGGGGTCAACCCAGGAGATCCGAGTTTCTTCCAAACCGAAGCGGACATCACAGAGGTGGATACCCCCTCATCGATGATATAATGGGAGACATTGGAATTCTGGATCTTGATGGGAATTTTGAAGGCGACTGAAGCAGGAAGGGGAGGATGCTCAACATAGAAGATGATCAAATGATCATCTAAAGGATCCATAATTCCCATGGAAGTTGGTAGAGATTTTCATTGTGAAGGGCACGACTGGAGGAGGTCTAGCATTGAGATTGCAGCAGGGGATTGCGCCAAATCATCTACTATACTATACAAATGGGAATCTTTGCTAGAAGCAGCATTTTGGCGTAATGGTCCCTTAGTGTAATGTTCCTACTTAGCCTTAGCTAAGAGGAGACATTCAATTTTGATTTAATTTATGTTTTATGAATAAATGAATAAAGGAGGACATGTAAAACTCCTAAGAAGTCTAAATAAATCAATGCCCATGTGAACAAAGGAAAATCAAGGCTATTTAAATAATCACTTGCAGGTGTGAAAGAGGTTTTAAGCCAATATTGGGTCCACCTTGACCAAGTCAACTGCGTTGTCTAGGTTCATTATATCTCCAAAAAGGGACTGCCCAGTTCTAGAAGAGAGCCTCTAATGTGAAAGGGCCAAATCATCAAAGTGGTTTAGGGTTTGCAAAGGCTTTCTTATGCTATAAAAAGGAGGAGAAGACACTTGAAGAGGTTGTTGATGAATTATATTTCTGAAGTATTTGTCTGCTTAGACAAATACCATTCTCTATTGTTTAGTGGAGGATTGTGATTGGAATTCCTGTTTAGGGGTTTCATCTCTACCCTTGAGGATCATTGGAGGAGTTCTTTTCTGAAGTTGGCCACTATCTGGTTGGAGACCAAGCTCTACTATTCATGAGCAGCGCTGGCCCATTAAGGGTTTTGCAACTGCTATCTTTTGTAACAAGTGGAATTCTAGATCTGCTTAGATCTAGCTTTTTTTGAGAGGATTTATCTATTGGAGTGTGTTCTTTAGCCTCCAAGGATATAGATGATCCTATTTTGTGTTAGATATGTACTTTCATTCTATTTATTCAGTCTCCTTCACCCTCTGCGTAGTTTCTTCTCCATACTGCGTTATTTTGTGAGAGGGCTTCCTTGTTTCAATTTGCTATTAGTTTGGAGGAATATCTCTTGGTGTTAGGCTTGCCTTCCCTTGGTGATCCGTGGATTGGGTTTCTGATCCATGTATCTTTATATATGATCGATTTCAGCAATAAAGGTTATCTTCATAAATTTCTGGGTTTTTTGCAGCACTGTAAATTGTGATTAAGATCTACAGCTTAATATGAAATATTTTGATGTAATTCCAATTGGATCTTGTTCTTAAAGTCTTGTAGTTTCCATATCTGTATTAGATCTGATGTTTCATCCATACATATGTCAGATATCTGAAATTTAATTTACAACAACTGAACCATATGAAAAATAATGTTGTCTATGTATTTATGCAGTTTATTTCTAGTTGCATCTCTAATTTCTAAAGGGATTTTGCCCTAGTTATTTTTGTAATCAGTTTTAAAGGCAATAAGCTCATGAGTAAATCTGATTTAATGTTATATCACTGAATTATCAGATCTTTGGCTATCCTCCTCTGAGTTTCAGTCAAATCTGTGCAATTATAGTAGCTGGGGTTTTCATATTGCAGCAGCCTTTCTCTTTGGTTGATTTCTAGCTAGTCTTGATTTAGGGAGATCTATTTAATGTGCTTAAACTTATTTTTTTTCTTGCTGAAATTTCATATGTAAGTCACATACAGCCTAAATAAGGGGATCCCAGCCCTGATCTACGTTATTCTTGCTCATATTTTCTTATACAACGTTTTCATTGAAGACCTTGTTGAGATTCCTAAAAGGGATTATTACAAGTTCTATAGGTAGAGTCTACATTTGGCCAAGTAGCCTCTAGTTCTCTCCCTTCTTTATAAGGAGACATAACTAGTAAATTCCTCTGTATTCCATCTCTGAAATAGAATCTTGAGAATCCCCAAAAAAGAATATTACACTTAGGGATCTTGGTATGAACCTCTGCCTTAGGCTGAGGGATCTGTAAAGGACCATTGGTTGTCGAAAGAGGCTTTGTGGAACCTGAAGAAGGGGGATCATGGGCAGACGTAGTGGGAGGCTTGTTTTATTGATGGGACTGAATATGAAGGTTGAGGTCAATGGTAATGGGTTGGGCAGAGTTCATCATGAGAATCTGGTAATCAGAGGTACCATATGGAGGAGTTTGAGTGGCCACTTGACCTTCAGGGGGTTAGGTAGCCACGAATCCTTGATCAAGGAAAGGATTAGTAAACACAGCCAGCTGGATAGGTGCAGCATTGGGAGGAACTGAAGGGGAGGCTTGATGTCCTCACGATGTTGCTTGAGTCTCCCACATCTGACGCATCTAAGGTAAAAGAGGAAAATCGTGGGTGTAGTGACCATCGACAATGCAACAAGAACAAGTCTTATTCGTGCGAACATGCCTGTCCTGCTTGGGTTGAGTGCACTATTGCTGGTTAGAAGTGTTATGTGAATTCCCTTGGGGATTAGGTCCTAGTGTAAATGGGATAGATTGATTTTGGTTTCCTTTCCTCTTCTTTTTGGAATTAGGAGGATCAGTCACACCCTAATGTGCATACACCTATCCCTAGGGGGTGGTGGCTGTTGTTGCAGGGGTTGAGAAGGAAAGGGAGGCGAGGCTGCTAATGTTGGAGGAGCTGGAGCACTAGGCTACGGATACAGATAATAAGGAGGTTGGGAAACATTGTGGTAAACAATTTGGTAAAAAGGAGGAGGCATGCCGTATCTTGGATACATGCTACTGGGAGGGGGAAAAGTGCTAGAGGAGTTGGCCCCTTCCTGAGGGAAAACATAACCCATGGGAGGATGAGTGTATGGATGAGAAAGGGCTCCAACGATACTTTTAGTGGCTTGGGATACCCTCAGTGCATTGGCACCATCGAGTCTAGGGATATCAAGTAAGATAGTATAAATAGAACCAGACTGTGCATATATTAGGTCATATTTCAAAGCAATCTGGAGAGCGGCTTCTTCGGTCTGAGGAAAATGAGATGCAACATATTTTTCGATAGCAGGAAAAAGGGATCTAAGAAACTAGTCCATGTAGACACGATCTTCAAAGGTAGGGGCTCGAAATAGGCTCTTTCTTCTTCGCCATTCCTGTACATGATCAGATGGGAGGGTCCCAGAAGATTAACATAAATAGGTCAAAAGTTCGGTACCAGTGTCATAACGAAGGGGAAGCTGGAATTAAGACAGAAAATCCCAAGCAAGAGTCGTAAAAGTAGTATGAGAGGAGGAGGTCTAGTCAACATACCACTTATAAGCTTCCCCAGTAAGCATACATTGGAACAACCAAAGATGGACAGAGTCATCAGTGATGGAGTTAGACAAACACCACATGTGGAAAGATCGAACGTGATTTGTAGGATCTTCTCCAACAAGACCTTCAAACTTGTGGATGTTGGAAGGGAGCTTGGTTGGAATAGTAGGCTAACTAGGATCATGGTGTATGGGTTCATTGATCATCTGGTTAAAATCGGGAAGACTGAGACTTGCCATATAAGGGAGCAAGGGAGCAGTCGGGATAGTTCCTGTTGCGGTCCCACTAGTAGTATTCCCAGAATTAGGGCCAGGGCTACCACCAACATTAGGTCCTGAACCAGACATGGTGAAGGTGACAGGGGGAGAGCCGAGGATAGAACTAGAGTGGGGACCCAATGAACCAAAAGCAGAGTTAGAATGGGGACTCGGTGGAGGACTAACTCGAATCCTATGAAAAGGAGTAAGTCTTCCTAATGGAAACTGAGGATGAAGGCCAAGAATTCTCTGGGATAAATTCCTTGGGGGCGCAATGATGGAAGAAAAAACACAGATCACAAAAGCAAGAGAGACCAACAAGGGTAAGGAGGTGCAGGATCAAATGATTACAATGTTGAAACAAGGGAAGAGAGGTGCAGTATCACATTATTACAATGTTATAGTCTTGGCCTGATAGTGTAAACCAGGTGCTCTTCACTTACGGTGTTTGTGTTAAAGTGTGTTAATTTTAATAATTAAACCCATACCTGTGTAGAGAAAAAATAAAAAGTGTGTTGTATAGCTGTAAAAAAATCTGCAAATTGTAGTAAAGTAAACTAAATATAACAGAAAATAAAAAACTAAAGATGCATCAATCTAAACCCAAGAAGGCGGGCTTCCCAACAACGAGACTATGGGTGGGAAAAAATCTAGTCAAAACACACAAAAATATCCAATAGATCTAAATTCGGGAGGGACAATGATCTAAAGGTCATATATGCTGGAAATAGGTGCAGAAAATAGAAAAAAAACAAAGGTAAAAGTGCTGCAAATGAGGTGGCGAAAGACTACAACCTGAAGGGAAATTGAGGGGACCCTAGAGGAGGACCAAGCAAAAATGAAAAAGAGGTATTTTTGATGGATGAATGAAAAATCTGAAATGAATCTGAAGGTATAGGATCAGATCTAAAAAATGGCTGAACACACTGAAATCTCAGACGACCTGCTTCAGCTAAACTCCTCCTAGAATGGTGGAAGCATACTAAAGCCCTAGGAGGCCATGTTCCTACTTAGACGAGTAAAAAAAAGCAAGCACAAGTCCAAAACAGGTGGAGACAGAGGTTAGACAACCCTGAACAGTAGCCTAGACAAACCCAAAAAAATCACAGAAAAATTCCCGCAAAAAGTATAGGTCGCAATTTCTGACCTGTTTTTAGCAAAGGTGATATGTTTTAGGAATTTTTCTGCATCTTGAAGGTTGAGGTCACGGGTTTTGGCCCAAAAAGTGCGACCTGCAATTACGGCACTCTTGGGAGAAGGTTTCAAAAAAAAGTGTCGTCTCATCTGCAGCTGATACTTGTCACCAGTGAAATAGGTCCAGAAACACACATAAGTTAGAATTTTTACTATTTTAGGGTTTTAAAGGTTAAAAGCAACATAAATAAAAGAAAAAAAAGAAGCTAAAGAAAAACCCTAGGGTTTGAAGCAGCTGGTCATTCAGGGATCTGAAAAACGATAGTGGTCATAATTATAAACCCTTGTGGAGTCACCAGTTGTTAGTGTGAATTCTAATCGCAAGCGTATGAAAAAAGATCACTTTAGCTGTGCATAAAAAGAAACCCTAACATCAAAGATGGCTGCCAATTTCTTTAGATCTGTAGTTAGTTGACCAAGATAAATGCTACAAAATCCAGATCTATGCAGTTAAAGACATTAAGCAGTAAATAAAAGCAAGAGTTGATCCATGCATCCAATAGACAAGACAATAATATTTTTTAAATAATTTTGTATTTATGACACCTGGGAAGGGAACATAGAAAGATACTACCAGTACCCCTCAATGGGATGGGTTCTTGTATGTCCTCAGCGCTTCAGATCTAAGATATATCTCTCTTCATGGTGTAGAAAACCTAGAAAAAAATGGAAATCAAAGGGAGCTCATAATAAAAAAGGTAGAAAAATATGACAATGATCGAGGATCAAAGTCAGGCGAAAAGTTTAGATCCATAGTGATCTTTAGGCAACAAAAGGTAGTGAGTGAATAGAAAAACCCTTCTATTTATAACAAAATATTGGGTTAGTCTAGATTGGTGCATAATTAAAATATTATTAACCAAATCTAGATCCAACTTTTATGGAATATTTTATTATATTTGTTGGAGGGAAAAATAATTTGAATTTGGTCAAATCCATTTATTTGTAAATAATAAATAAATAAATGATTTATTTATTATTTTAAGAATGTTGTTGAGTAATAATTAAATAAATAGTAATTTATTCAATTATTTATAAATGATTTTGTCAAATTTAATAAGGAATATTATTTAAATAATGTTTTAAATAAATATTCCTAGAAAATAGTAAGATAAATAATTATTTATCTAATAATTTTGTTGTTTTGGGTTAAATATGACCAGGAATATTAATTAAATTGTTGTTTAACTAATTATCCCTCAAGGAAAATCAAACAAATGAGGATTTATTCAATTATTCCTCATGGGGTTTACTGTTTAGACCATAAAAAACTTAATAAATTAAGGATTACTAAGTTATTTTTCATAGTGAAAGCAATTTTACTTAGGGTAAAATTGGTCTTACATGGTGTACTTTGGTCCATATAATAGTAACAGGTTATATGACCAAAAATTGGTGTAACTATTAGAACCTTATATTAGCTCTGAGGAATCTACAATGGCAGAAGAAGAAGGCCATGGAGAAATTATGAATAGAGAAGCCTTAAGAGGAGAAGGAAGAGGTAGAGGATGAGGTGGAAGAAGAGATGGAGGAACATGTAGAGGCATAAGAGATCGTAACTCTTTTGGATTTCCTATAGTTGATGAGGATACAAATTTTATAATGAAAAATATTTCAGCTTCTGTCCTTCCCAATTTCCAAGGATTAAGGACTGATGATCCTTAAAAAAATTTATTTTAGTTTGAAGTCGTATGTAGATGTTATGACTACTTACAAGACTCTAAAAAATCGAAGCTATTCCCTGCAACACTTAAGGGAGAAGCTCTAAAATGGCTCATGGGTTTAATAACATAGTCTATTAGGACATGGGATGAGATGAAAAGTGCATTTTTTCAAAGATACCTGGATTATTTCACACCTATTAATAAGAAGGATAAAGTATTTAAAATGATGCAGAGAGAGGATGAAAACTTAGAAGATCTGATTGAGAGATTTAACTATAGTATCAAGAGAGCTAAGATGGAACATCTAGATCAAGATACTTTAAAATCTCTCTTACTAAAATCCATTAGAGATGAATGGATTGATACCCTTAACATGATGGGAAAAGAAAATATCTCTCAATTACCATTAGCTGAAATTTTCTGAATTATGCATTCATCTCTCAAGAGGAAAATAAAAAATTGGGAAAAATACAATGGATCCTAATATCTCTAGAGTAAATAAATCTGCAACTGGAACAGTGATTAGGGAAGAAATTGGAAATATGCTTGATGAATTTAAGATAGATATATTAGGGAGTCTTAGTGAAAAAATCGACACCCTAAAATTACAGAACAAACAGAAAGCTAAAATTGATGCCTTAACTATTTTTTGTCCTAAATGCAGAAACAAAAATGCTTTGAGAGAGTGTCCTCTTGATGTGAAATTTATACATACCTGTGTTATTTGTGCAAAAAATCATGAAACAAAAAAATGTCCTTTTATACCAAGTCTTAAGCATGTTTTTCAAGAAGAAGAATTAACTCCATCTCCAGTAGGTCCTCTTTTTTTGGTCTCTAGAAGACCATGGTAAGGGCCACAAACTCAAGGTTTTAATAACTAGATGTATAATCAACCCCCACCAAAAAAATGGAATTCATCATGGCAACAAGCTTGGTCCCAGCCTCAACCTTGGACACAAGGGATGAAAAATCCTTATGGCAGATAATTTTAGTGTCACTAGTATCCACAATCCTATCCAAATTATCCTCCCCAAAATTTTCCACAACAAAATCAACCACTCCAAATCCAAAATTAGAATCCAAAACTATCATTACCATATCCACAAAGAACAAATCAACTACCTGCCTAGCCATTACCAAACCCAAACAACAAAAATTCTCAAAATGCCTATAATATAGAAGGACAAATCTTTCCAGCTTACACGAGTATTCCACTAGATCTTAACAATGTACAACTTATATCTGGTAGAATATTAGTAAGGGGGAAGCCTTCTATTGTTATTCGAGAAAAAAATTATTTTGATGAAGAAATTTCTCTACAGAAAAATAAAAGTTCTAAAGAAGAGACATCTCTTTAACAGAACCAAATTTCTAAAAAAGAAAAAGAAAAAATCCAATAAAATCAACCCCTATAATCGAGCAACGTTCAGCATCTATTTCTAACCCTCCTTTTCCTCAAAGATTACAAATTGATAGAGGGATAGAAAAACAAATTATGTTGCCCAATTATGATTTTCTAGATGAATTGAAAAATGTCTGTACCAAAATTCCTTTGCTACATGCCATTAAATAGATTTTGATTCTAGCTAAAACAATAAGAGAGTTGAGCATAAAAAAATAGGAAGAAGAAAAAAAGAAATAAAAAAGATTCAGTTAGTAGGAAAAATTGCTGACATTATGATGGGAAAAATAGCCATACACAAATATTTGGACCGAGGAAGTCCAGTTTTAAAAACACACATCAATGTCATTGAGATTCCAAACACATTAATTTACTTAGGAGCAGCCATCAACATCATGAGCAAATAGAATATGGAACAACTTAGGCTTCCAAACCTTCAATATACACCAACATTATTACAGTTAGCAAACAGATCAGTGATCAAGCCAGATGGTGTACTAGAAGATATATATGTATCCTTAGATTCTTACGAATATCTAGTTGACTTCATGATCCTAACTCCCAAGAACATCCTAGGGGTACATCCACTCATTTACGGAGGCCTTGGTTAGCTACAACTGATGCTTTCATTAGTTGTAGATCCGGTGATATTTTTATTTCTAATGGAAACTCAACAAACAAATTCACTCTATATCCTCCAACAAAAACAATCACATAATCACATAAATAGGAGATGAATAATGAATACATGATGAGAATGAAATTCAACCTCTCTTTACTATTTCTCATATTAGTGAAGAAATTTGAATATTAAATTCAATAGAAAACTTTGAAGATTCAATAGAAATTCAACCTCTCTTTACTATTTCTCACAATCTGAAGATGATTATAATTTTCAAGAGAAATTCAATATTGAATACTTATCATCTAGACAAATGTCTTTATATTCTATGGAAGAATTTGGTCACTCTACAATTGAAATCTTTCCAGGGAAATCTTTAAACATTAACAAAAACTTTGAAAAATTCCAACAAGAAGAGTTGATCAAAACATTACAAAAACATTCTTCTGCATATGCATGGAAGTACACCAACATGAAAGGAATTAGTCCTGAGACTTGTATACATCATATCTACATTAAGGAAAACTCTAGGCCTATTAGGCAACCTCAAAGAAGGATGAATAAAAATCTTAGGGAAATTGTGAAAGAGGAATTGCAAAAATTCCTGAATGTAAACTTCATCTATCCAATTTTAGATAGTCAGTGGGTTTCTCCCCTAGTGATTGTACCTAAAAAGAATGGTAAATGGAGGGTATGTATTGATTATCGAGAGTTTAATAAGGCTACTTTAAAGTATCATTTTCCATTGTCCTTCATAGCTCAAGTATTGGATACATTAGTGGGAAAGAATTATTTCTCATTTATGGATGATTTTAGTGGTTACAACCAAATTCAAGTAGCACCTGAAGACCAAGACAAAACCACATTCACTTGTCCATGTGGAACCTATGCTTATTGAGTACTTCCTTTTGGATTGTGCAATGCACATTTAACATTCCAAAGGGAAGTATAAGGAATTTTCTTTGATCTAATACAGGAGTGTGTGGAATTATATATGGATGATTTTACAGTTTATGGAAATTCATTTGAAGAAGCTCTTGAAAATCTGGAAAAAGTTCTTAAAAGATGCAAAGAAGCAAATCTTTCATTAATTCATGAAAAATGCTTTATGATGTTTACTGAAGGCATTTTTTTAGAACATCACCTTTCAGGAGATGGAATTAGAGTACACTCATCTAAGGTGGAAGTCATCTCCAAATTATCAATTCCAGATTGTCAAAAGGATGTTAGAAGTTTTCTAGGATTTATAAGATACTATATAAGATTTGTAGAAAAATTCACCAAGATAGCATCCCCACTCTTCAAACTTCTTACTAATGATTTTGAATTCAGTTGGAATCTTGATTTCCAATTGGCATTTGAAAACTTAAAAGCAAATATTTCTGAAGCACCCACCTTAAGAGGACCAAATTGGAAAATACCTTTTCACATTTCAACAGATGCTTTAGATATATATCTGGGAGTTGTACTAGAAAAAAAATATTTGATTCCCTATGCCATCTATTACATAAGTAAAAATTTGACTCCTACTGAGTTAAATTACATTGTAACTGAAAAAGAATTTCTAGATGTTTTCCATGCTACCAACAAAGTTAGGCACTACATCACCGGCTATGAAACCTTTATTCACACAGACCATTATGCAATTAAGTACTTAATGAATAAATCTATCACTAATAGCATAATCACATGATGGTTATTACTCCTACAAGAATTTAAAATCGCCAATCTAGACTGCCTAGAAAACAAAACGCAGTTGTTGATTTCTTGTCTAGAATTCAAAACAACAATAATGATACTCCAATAGAGGATAATTTTCATGATGAATATCTCTTTGCAATAACTAGTAAATCTCCATGCTATGCAGATATTTCTAACTATTTGGCTACAGGAAAATTACCAGCATATTTGTTTCGTAGAGATAAAAGAAGAATTATTCAAACAAGTGCATTGTACTCATGGGTTAATGATAAATTTTATAAAACAGGTCTATATCTCATCATCAGAAGGTGTGTTCGAGAAGATGAAATGCCTAAAATTTTGAAGGCATGTCACGATGAACCCTATGGAGGACACTTTGTTGATAAGAGGACTGCCTATAAAATCCTTCATTTAGGATATTATTTTCCATCCATATTTAAATATGCTAAGGAGTATGTCAAAAGGTGTGACAATTGTCAAAGAATAGGGAAACATTTTTCTACAGATGAAATTCCCTTACATCCTCAGGTACTCATCGAACCATTTGAAAAATGGGGCCTAGATTTTGTTAGACCAATCAATCCACCATCAATACAAAAGAGGTACATTCTAGTTTGCATTGATTATGTCACTAAATGGGTAGAGGCTAAAGCACTTTCTAATGCTACTTAAGATGATGTAGTTTCATTTCTCTTTAAGGATATTTTCACTCATTTTGGTGTCCGAAGGGAAATTGTGTCAGATCATGGATCTAAGTTTACATCAAAGGCGGTGAAAAATATTATGGATGAATACAAGGTCAAACATATAAAATCCACTCCTTATCATCCAAAATTGAATGGTAAAGTGGATTTCACCAATAAAGTGATCAAAGAAATCCTCACAAAGACTATATGTCTACATAGGAGGGATTGGGCAGATAGGCTTCCTGAAGCCTTATCGGCCTACCAGACTACATGGAGAAATACAATTGGACATACTCCATATGAACTTTTTATGGGAAGCAAGTCATATTTCCTATAGTATTTCAGATGAAAACCTTCAAGATTGCAGTAAAATTGGGACTTACTTTATCAGAAGCCCAGAATCACAGAATGGAGCAACTTAATGCGCTTGATGAGATCAGGTAAGATGCAGTTCAAAGAACCAATCTAATCCAACAAAAAAGGTCTATATGGCATGATAAGTACATAAAAGAAAGAAAATTTCAAGCAGGAGATTGGGAACTTTTGTTTCATTCAAAGTTCAAAGACTTTCAAGGAAAATTTCAGACTCATTGGCTTGGGCCTGATGAGATTGAAAAATTCTTTGACAATGGAGCAGTCAGGATAAGGAAAATTGATGAAGAAAAGGTACCTCTTATTGTGAATGGGCATCGATTAAATGTCTATCATAATCCAATTACAAAGGAGGAATTTATCAAACAATTTCAAGACAAGACTGATATGAAGTTGGTGAAGAAGAATCTCTCTTCCCCAACTTAGTCTTCTTTTTCTATTTTCATATCTAAAATAAAAATAAAAAAATTGTACAAGTATGAAAACCAATCTATGATTGGCATCTTTATACAAAAAATATAAGATGAAAATCAGATTTATGACATCTTATATTTTCCCCAATTCTAAAAATCCCAAATTATTTGTTCCCTTTCTTTCTCTAAAGTAATAAAAGAAGTATTTATAGAATTTCTACCATTTTGCAGCTCTCAGGAGATTCTACAGCTGGCATCACATTTTCTAGATCTGTTACATTTTCTACAGCCTACTGAAGAAAACATACTGAACAGAAAGGACTCTATTGAAGATCATGCTGAAAGGATACCTGAAGAATCAACACAAAGAAAAAAAGCAAAAAAGGTTAGTTCCAAAGGTATGTTACAAAAAAAAAATTAGATAATAAGACCAAGGTGATCATATGTTGGCTCAATATGTCATCATTATATTTGATTTAGAATCACATCACAAATTCATAGTCCAACCATAGCATCCATATCAAATCTCATAATAATTCATAATCGTTTTTCCTATTAATGGTTAATGGTCATGTCTTACTTCCGTAACCCACTCATCCACATTCCTTTAAAACCTTACCAAATATCTATTTCACCTGTACTTCTCTACAAATCCTCAATATCCTTAAACTTGATCCACAACCTCAATTCATTTGATCAAAGAAGAATAGTTCTATAGGGAAAACTCCTCACGACAGAGACATGGATCTGATTGTGAGAATTGAACCTGTGGGAGAAAAATTCATGGAGGATTATCCTCAGGTAAAGGAAATGTTGTAGAAAGTACAATGGCTCCAATTTATAAAGAAATTTGATAGATTCCATAAGGAGGTTACCAAGTATTTCGCAAGATCTTTCGACAGGGCAGAGGTTGAGATTGGAGATATAAAATTCTCAATGACAGAAGCCTTTATGGCCAAAGCTACAGAAGTCTCGAGAGCTGGCAAGAGATGGTTTAAAAACAAGGAATTTCATAGTGAAGAACGGAAATTTTTTCTAAAGAATCCAGGTATGGACACTTATGTTTAAAAGAAAGGAATTCCCAGTTCAACACTCAAAAATAAATGGAGAAATATGATCTTAATTTTGCAAAAAAATACTACTTTTCGGGGAAGATTTGGCTTCATGTTTGTTTACCATGCTCGATTATTGATGAACTTTTTGGAGGATGGAGAAGTAAACCTCCCTTAATTCTTTTTTAATAGTCTAAAGAGAATGTCAACAAATCTCCAGAAAATAGTCCAATTCATAGATAATACCATGCACCATCATGGACTTATAAAAATACTTCTTGAATTCCACCTAAAAAGTGTAGGAGACTCCTGGGAAAGTTTCATAATAAAAAATCACTTCCAAGATGAACCATAGCAGCCTAAGGAGGAAAAAACTAGAAAAGGTAGAAGGAGGAAGACTGATGTATGCATTGAGAAGGAATCCTCATCTAAACCTCGGCTAGAAGAGGAAAATTTCACCATTTCAAAGCTAATGAATAATCAGAGATAGAGAAAAATCAAAAAGAGAGGAAATGTAGAGAAAAAGAGAAACGTTTCAGAAGAACTAAACCCTACACAACCAAGGAGAAGCTCTAAACTCTATAACCCTTTGAAGAAAACACCATTACATGAGGCGTACTTTTTCAATTTAGTTGAGGAGCCCCAAGTAACTTCACCCATCACTGTCTCTCCCGCGCACAGTCCTGTGCACAGTCCAAGAAGGAAATATCTAGAAATTAACCCACCACAACAAGAGATATATGAATATATTGAGTCATTGGAGAAGAAACCTGCAGAAGAAAATCCAAGTGTAGAGGAGCAGCCAGTCCGTCCACAAGAACCTTTGGTAAACACCCTCAAGCAAGAAATTTATGAACTAGAGATACTGAACAGACACCTTAAACAGGAAAATGAAACTTTGAAATAACATAATCACTTAGAGAAGGTCATCATTGATAACACCATCCTACATTTGGGGCAGTGGTATAAGAAGAATAAGAAGCTAAAGGAAAAAAATAAATCTCTAAACAAGAGAGTCATCAACCTCAAGTACAAATTCCTTATGGGAAAACCTAGAATGGCAGTCACTACAAAGAAAGGGACGAAGAGAAAGTTGGATGTATTAGCAGAGGTATCAGAAAAAATGCAATAGGAGGGGGTAGCTCACATTTTTTTAAATTTCATGAGGACATGCAATGGTTTCTTAGTGGGGGTATGTTGAACCTATAAAATGTTCTTACTTTGACACACTTTTTAATCATATATTACTTCCCTTTTCACAAATTCATGACTCCAGCCAATGATAATTGACATATTCCACACCATAGAAATAATTTAATGATATCTGCTTTATATTATGATTTTACTTGTTATTTGAATGAATTTCTGTAACTAGCTACATAATGTGTGCAATTCTACAACTAATCATTGTTTCCGTAGCTACTGTTATGGTTTTATAGGTTTCAAGAAGAAAATAAGGGAAATGGGTCACATGGGTATCTCAGTTAGGATCCACACATGGATCATATCCCATCCACCTGTTTGAATTCGAAAAGAAAACATGCCTATGTTCATGGTCAAAGGTCGGTCAAGGAGCAAGATCAATGAGCAAGATACTCTATATTTTCTTTGACGTAGAAAATTGAGAGACAACCACTAAGATTTTTTTTTTTTTTTATGCTTCTAAAATCAAGTATTGATCATTATCTGTAAGTGGAAACACCTCAGACGGTTGAATCCAAAACTTGTTTAAATACCAATCATTTTGAAACCGGAGATAGTCATAAATTTTTTATAATGCAATGTATGCCTTTGAAACTCAGTTTTGATAATAAAAATACCATTTCAAGCCTTTGATGCACACGTAGTCCATTATATTTTCGACTCATTATATTTTAGAGGGCCCCTGCATGGAAAGGAGGTTTTGTTAGTTGTTTTTGTAGCTTGAATTTTTTTATGTCATTCGCTGTTAATTACCATTTCTATTTTTGTCAATTTCATAGTTAAGTTCGCATTGCTTTCACAGATTAATTTTCTGTCAATTCATAGTTTAAATTTTTTACTGCTCTGTAGATTAATTTTATGAATGCTTTCTTCGATTAAATTTCCAATTAGCTGTGTAATCTTGTGCTCGCTAAAGACGTCGCAAGAAGGTGTTTTTTCCATTTTCCAATTGGACCAGATATGAGTATTTGGTCACACAGCAGTCATAGTTTTATGCTTTTTATTTTCTTTCAATTTCAATTCAACACTGTCATTTCAAATCTTAGAGATAGGATTTATGCTTTCAATCCATGAAATAGAATTAGATTAAGTTATGCTTTGTTTTTCATAAGACTAGAAGCCTTCAATGAATAAGATAGGAATTGATTTCATCTTGTCATTTGAATGAAATTAGATCTAGAATGATACTTTGTTTTAACTAGCTAGATATTTTTCATAGATATTCTACCCACCTACTAACATCACTCAAAGTCTGATTTATTTTTATTCAATTTAGATTAGTTGATAAACATTTCCTTTTCTTCCTTATTTTATATTTCATATTACATTAAAATAGTTTGAAATTTAATTTCTTGCTTTAGAATAAAAACAACATTTCCTTTTCTTCCTTATTTAATTAGTTTTTCTTCATTAAGATACACTTACGTTTAACTATTCATTACCATTAAAAGATTTCATTTCTCTTATATAAGATAAAAAAAATCACCCAAAACAACATAAACATACACAATGAAGTAAGAGAACAAGGTTACATAAGCACATATAGTGCACCTAACTTCATCAAATTACTAAACTCGGTTGATCATTTATGATAGCAATTTGAGACATCAAATTGACTAAACAAGATTCAACTGTACAAATACAACCCGAATCAACAATACACATTCAAGTACATAATCAAGAAAACCTTCGAGTTTTCAATGTTTCCCTTCAATTAGTTTTAGTAGGACTATTAGTTGAATCTTTGAGAGAATATTCCTTTTCCTACTTCACATGTAGCAACATTTCTTACAATATATATTCTCCAATCAGGACTTATGTGGTGCCCTCCCTCTTAACTAAGGAGATTTATTTTATCCATGCTCCCTCTTAATGTAGGGAGATTAACTTCTTCCTTTATGGTTGGAGAATATTTCATGGCTTCCATTCTTTCTCATCATGTTGATCATGTCAGCTTCTCTTACATACTTCTTCACCAATATGATGTACCTACATAACTTATATAGCAATTCCAACCAATTCTATAGAAGCATGAAGTTATTCATAAATTTTTTTTATAGTAGCGGAAGCATTTAGACTTAACATAATCAACAACAAACTATACTTAAAATTATAGCCAAGGTTTGATACAAACCCTAAATCATATTAGAAACTCAATCAAGATGACACAAGGTTAGTTATGTCATATAGTGATCCCTAGAAATAACTCAAAAGAACAATTTTCTAATATGTTTTATAATTTATATTAGACTTCCCACAAGGATCCTAGAATCAATCAAATTCAACCACATATTAGTCATTAAAATGACCAACTTCCACTAGAGTTAGTTGCAAACCATATATCATCAAAAAATAACATGAATAGATTCAAATAGGTTTTTATGTAAACCATAAATTTTCCATCTATAAATTCTCAAAAACATCATATCGATTCAGATGAATACAAATACTAAATATTTCAATATTTACTAGGGCTTATATGTAAAACCCTATACTTTTTAAACATCAAACTTTGATTAGGGCTTGTCTCCAAACCCTGGGACTTATGACCATTCGAAATTTAGTCAACTCATATATCTAGGAGATTACCATCATCATATGATTAGACAATTTTCAATCTATAATACATACATTGACATAGACTAAGCTAGGGACTCAATCAAAGAAATATATACCTAGGGTTTCATTTGTAGGACTTTACATAACAAGGGCTTTGCTTGTAGACCTAACCAAAACCTAGGGTTTCGGTTCATGTCAAATCAAAACCTTATTATTTCAAGACTTCAAAGGCTTGATATTTCGAATAGAGTTATTTTAACCCTAATATGTTAGAGCTTCCATGATCATATCACGATCCCAAACACAACATTATCAATATATCAATTATTACAACAATTTCTTCATTAATAACCCTAAATATTTTTAGGGTTTCACACATTATCAACATACCCTTAGGTTAGGTTTCTAGAGAACCTTTTAGGGTTACTTTTATGCATACAATTAGAGATTTATAAGGTGGGTAGATTCATCAGATGATGAATCACCCCAAACAATAATATTTTAAGATTCAAGAGAGCTAAGCACAACAAATGTTAGTAGAATAGATTGGATTTGTCAAAGAGATTAACGTGGATTTATAATTTAAGACATAACTTAGCTTTTATACAAACCTTTTTAGCTTCAAATATTTGTGATTCCTTCCTTCAGACTCCTTGAGAATATATCAAGTCATAGTCTTCTATACCTGTAATACATACTTTCAAGCAAGACCATGATACCAAAAGAATAATTTAGTTTTCTCAAGTTAGATATTTTATGCAACCATGAAGGTTGGAATCCTATGATGTATAAGATTAATTAATTGAAAATAGGACATTGAATTGACATCCTATAATATATGTAAATCTTAGAGGACATAGATTAAGTTTCTAACATGTATGCTAACTAAGGAACACAAAATTTTATCCTAAACTAGCTATTTATTAGATATATTATAAATATATGAACATACATACCTTGTAGTTACATACCTTTGCTATGAAATATTGTTTGCATTTGAAATAATACTTACTTGATTCCTTTTACTTCAGATCTTTGAGGAACCCTTTCTTCTAGTTGGTTCTTCCATTGTCAACTTCATAGGACAAAATTTGGATCCATTTCAAGCTCAATATAGGAAGCTATTCTAAGATCCTTGAATTTACTATTTCACAGTTTATACATATTACCACTTTGATATTATTTTGTGCTTTGACTGTAAATAGTTCACTGTACATGTCTCTTGATTCTATTGACCATTTGTGTGAGACCTTATGTGATATCATCAAACTAAAATGGCACCCTTCTCGTCGAACTATGATGGCATCGAACTAGTGAGAACCTTCTCTCTGTGGTATCACAAAACAATGATAGATACTTCACTTTGATAATTCCTAATTTTAATTTCATACTTATCATGTTATTTCATCATACCCTTATCGCTGCAATTTTACCAAAATCATGACTTCACCGAGACTGTAGTTGACCTGTGATTATACCACTGAAGATATTCACTGTATTAGGGATTACATTGATATCTTATTGTCACATCGAGCCTTAACTTGGACCAAATCATTACTATAAATACACCTTTATCACTTATTCTCCTCATTGTTGTGGCACTGAAATAAGGTTATAAGAGTATTTCTGAATTTAGGCATAAGTAATTTTGACACTGTGATGTCAATGAGACTAAGGTGTTACCGATATCCTTCCTTTTATAGTGACACAGAGATATTATATAATACCTTATTATCAAGAACTTGTTCTCCGAATTGTTAATATGAATTTATGTTTCTGAATTTAATCAATTCGAAAACTCATCTTTTCAATATCAATGTATTTTTATGAACTAATATGATATGATTTCCTACAGTGATTGAACTTTATTTTGAACTTGCATCTAGCTCAATTACTGGGTTGTCTTACTATGATTTGGGAATTTTTGACACAGGTATTTCAAAATGTCTTTGAGTCCTTTCAAAATTACTTTGATCATGACCATAGCTCTGATACCATGTTAGAGAAATGATAGTTAATTAGTTTCTCTTATCATGACATTATATTTTGATGTTTCTTGTTATTATTATGTGTTATTTCATTTTATATTTTCTTATCATCAATAATAATTCCAAAAAAATAGAAGAGGACACAAGATGTAGGCATGTCGCAAGGGAAAAACCCCACTCTTTGGGGAGAACCCATTCAAAATTCTTCCTTCAATAGATTCAAGATGAGATGACCAAGACCCTTAGACTATAGAATTACTCCATCAAGTCATCCCTTCACTATGTTCTCACTGAGATTTCCTTTTCTTGCACTGAAACTTCATCCTTATTACTAGAATAATACCAAGACATTGAAATCTTCTTCCTGAAGTAGCCTTGCAATCCATCTTCTCTATGATAATCATTGTAGTAATTGCACTGAGAATCACAACATCATATCACTGATCATCGTCATAGTAATGAGTATTAAGGAAAATATTGGCATCATATCTGAAACTATAATAATAGCTAGAGATGACATCATCATAGCACCGAGTATATTAGATGAGAATAACATCATCATAGCACCAATTATCTTAGTTGAGAATAACATCATCATAGCACCGAGTATCTTAGCTGAGAATAGCATAATCATAACACTAAGTATCAAGACAGATATTTGCACCATGTCTGAACTATTATTGAATGTATCTAAACTGTATTATCTTCCTGTGATCCGAAACTTTAGAGATATATGAAAATATGAGATGAAATGTGAAATATGAGTTGGGTATTTATAGTATTTTTCCATAGTTATTCAACCGACATGACAGTGTGAAGTGTTGTGTCCCTATTTTGAGCCGATTTGAAGACAGAATGAGGCCAACTTAAGGAGAATGCTTTGATGACTTGTATCACTTGACTTGAGGGTTGTCTTTGAAGTAGATTTTTCTGAAGAGAGCGAGGATGACCTTGAAGAATATGACTTGATGGATGAGCCTTCTGATAACCTAATATTACATGATTTAAAAGCCCAAATATTAGATAAATTTAAATTTTTAACAACTAATTTGGAAGTAGACAATTGGGACCTCAATCTAAATATGGCCCAAGCATGAAACCCATGCTTTACTAATTAATTTAATAATAATAATAAATTTTTTTGACAAATACATTAATAATTAATACTAAACCTAGTTACATTCTTCAACATAATCCTGGTGTCTCTATGTGTGCATTCTTTTCTTCTATTGTTCCTTTATGTTTCACTGCATTGTTGATGAAGATATTGTTCTTTTTACATAATTTCATATGCTGATGAATAATTATGTAAATATGAATAATGTTATGATGTCATTAGGTGAACTTAATTTTTTAATTAAGCAATGAAATTATCAAATAAAATAACATTATAGCCCTATGAAAAATTAACAGCCTGGCAGCTGGCAAGTCGACCTAAATTAAGGAGCTATGTCCACCTTGAGAAGCCTACATAAAGGAGGAAAGTAAACCTACTTGGAACATATTCATCACTCCCTCATTCAAGCGAAGAAGGAAGAAAAATAATTAAACAAAGGAGGAAGAGGATGAAGGATACTTGTCTTTGGGATTTTTCTCTCTCACGCGTGCAAAGGAAGGCTAGGGTTTCTGCAACTGGTGTAGGGTTTTCTTCTGCAAGTTCGATCTTAAATAAGGAATGGAAATAAGGTTAGAAAAGGTCACAATAATTCATCCTCAAGCTCTAGAAGGAATATATAATCCAAGAAAAGGTTTGAGGAAGCCTTGGCAGGCTAGAATAAGTTCACACATGTGGCAAAAATTACTGCAAGAGGGCCAAAAATTTCAGACCTGTAGTAGAGGTCGAAATTCTGCAATTGGAAGTCGAAGTCATGCTAATGGAAGATATTTGACTGGATTTGAATTGGAGGAATCACATCATATGGAAGGGTTGGACTTGGTGTTGGAGGCTATTTGTATTGGTATTGGTCTATAGGTCTTGGAATTTTTTCAATTGAAGAATCTATAAGAAGATAAGATATTTGTGGGTTTTCTTCTTAAGTGGATAAGTTTTTGCCTTGGCTTGCAACCTATATTCTGCATTCTTTTTCTTATTTTTTTGATAGTTTTTTGTTGATATACAAAAATAATAATAATTAAAGAAACTAATAATTAAGAAAAAGTAAAAATACATCAGAAGCAGTTATCAAAGAAAAGAGAAATCACTCTGATCATTTCCCTATAGATTTCTCAACATGGTATTAGACCTAAGGTTGGAAAAGAGAATTATGAAGGTATATACTACATTAAAGAAGTTTCTAAAGAATTTTTCAAAGGTGAGAGAATTTGGGTGATCGATAGTGGAGCATCAAGACACACGAATGGTCATCACAAGAAACTAAAAATATTGTCAAAAGGAAAGTCTTCTTACTCCATAGATATTGGTGATAACAAGAGCTATCCCATGAGAGGAAATAGATCAACATCGATAGAATTGTAAAATGGAGGCAATATTCATCTCAACAACATCCTATTTTTTCTAGGTTTGCATAAGAACTTACTTTCCATTTCATGTCTACAAGATAAATGTGATAGAGTTTAATTCATCGATGGAAAAGTTGTAGTATGGGGTAAAAACTCAAGCATAGAAAATTCTAGAGTGATTGAGATTCACGAAGGAAGACTTTAGAGATTGTTATATCCCCTTTCTCAAGCTCTAGTTCACACTAAAATCAACCCTTATGAACTTTGGAATAGAATTTGACCATCTCCATTTCAAAATTCTTCCAACCCTGAATTCAAGAGTAGATGTGTGCCAGGGGTCCTTACCCAGGCTCGGAGTTGAGGTTAACCAACAAAACCCTCTTACTATTGGCCCTTTCGAAAGTGACCTGCTTACGCAAGTCAAAGTATCACCCTAAGCAGTATGGGGGGGTGTTGGAACCATATTTCCAGACCCTGAGAGAGATTTAAATGATGTCGATGCCCTTAGATCTAAAACAACCACGAAAAGACCTCCACAACAGAATCCATAACCAGGTAACCCTTACAGATAGATTTAGGTCAATTATGCGGAATATCTTGTGCGCAGGTTAAAACGGAGTCCATAAACCAAGTAATAACTCTTAACAGATAGTACCAGAACCCAATAACACTAGATCCATTCAATAACCATTTATCTAAAGCCAGAAGAAGTTGTGCAATTGACCTAAACACAGTTAACATAGGAATAAAAAATAATATGAAAAAATGATCATAAAGTAAACAATAGATGCATTTCAGACTCAGATATCACCAACAATAGTTATTTATTCATAAACAGTCAAATCTTCCTTACACAACTTTCAGTTCACCCATGCACACAGCCAGCAGGGTCCGCACACAGTAGGACTAAGGTCTTCGTGCACACAGCCAACAAGAGCCTTTTACCCAGACAGATCCTCACAAAATATCAAACCACATCCATATATATCATCAATCGTTTTCTTATTATCCAAAAACTGACTTATCTGACTCGATCTAGACTCTTATTTATACTTTTAGCCTACGCTCATCTAAGGTCTGTAAACTGTGGTTTTCACCTCCTTGTTCTACCCTTTTTACCCATTACAGCTTATGAGGGGCTTTGACCTAGGGGGTCAATGCCCCTTGAATTATGTTGCGCATGACTAAACTTACAAAATATTTTACAAAAATATATCAAAACTGTCTTCAAAGCTCGGACTTAGGGGACCCCGCTCCAACAGGCCCCCAACACAATCTTGTGACTCGTCTCGAATCACAGCGGTACTGGGTTCTTCATATCATTTTCGAGCTCTTCAATGGAAGAAGCAAAGGGCGCCAAGATGACCACACTCTGATCTGTTGTGCTCTGTGCGATCTCTACAAGCTTCTACGAAGTCATCCCTTCTACAGCTAGGGTGACACTCTGCAGGGTCTGATTGAGGGTCCTTACTATAGCATCCAGGTCTTGAGAGAACTTCATTTCCTCATCCTCCCATGTATTCATGTGATCAATGAAAATTTTCTTCTTCTAGAAAAGCTCCTCGACTTCATCCCGTAGTGCCTGAATGGTCTGAAGGAAGGCCCTATGCTGAGCCAGAATGGACATAGGTAACACCTCCTGCAGATCTTCGAACTCCTGCTCCTCGATGCGCAGCTTCTGAGTAATCATTTTGACGAGTGGATCTGTTTGCACTAAGTTCCACAGCCCCATGGTGGTTTCCAGTAGCTCCGAGCCCTTGCCGATATTTGCTAAAATGCTTGTAGATGTGTCTTAAACTAAGGCGGCCCACTTTGCGTGCACCTCCAGGGGAGTCTCAGGTTGCAGCTTCACCTACAATGCAGCAATTTTATATTCAAATTATACCTTCACCGTCTGTATTTCAAATCTAAAGGCTTTGAGCACGAAAACCAGGCTTTCAATATTAACATGCAGTGCAGCAGATGCCGGGATGACGACTTCAGGAATATCTCTACACAATATGTCTATTAGGTTCTCTAAGTTTGCCTGTTGAGCTAGGGCTGCCTACTACATAATTTTTTCTTGGAGCAATTATGTTGCTTTTGTGGTAGTTATCTTCTCGGCTTCGTTTAATTACTGTTGTGCATGCACCTCCCGACACTGCAATTCGATGGAAATAAATATGTGAAGAGCATGTAACTTTCCACTGGGCAGCTTTGTGTGGTCAATTCCGACCTCAGGGTATGTTTTCACCTGCGAACACAACTCTGGTTGTTCCAGTGTCACGGCAAAGCCCGATCAGGGGAATATTCTACTCTCGTACATTGTCAGGATTGTGGTGGTTGGCAGGCTCTCTTGTACCAGCCTCGCTTGATCTACACTCACTTGCATAGTGTTCGTCTTCACTTGTAAAACCTGTAATTCGGATTGCAAGGCTTTCATTGCAGCCTTGTATTTATCCTCCAAAGCAGTCCACCATTCCTCAGACACAGAAGCGACTACGTCCGCGATCTTATTGAGGTCCTCTTTTGTTAGAGTGACCTCTTCATCCCAAGTCTTTTCCTTCTACACTTCCATCAACATGGCCAGGTGCTTGCATGGGTCGCCCCAACCACAGAAGAGATCAGTTGGTAGGGTAGCGGGAGGATCAAAGTGTAATGTCATCATCTTGCCACATTCCTCCCAATCCTTAAACACACCCTTTTGTGTATCCCAACAATGCTTCGGGGTTGCGCAAAGAGCCAGGTTAAGCGCCCAGAACCTTCGCACTTCTCGGACAACCTTTTCCAATTCATCTAAAAATACTTTGACACTACCAAAACCATCAAAATAGGGTATTTATATTACCTCTGAGGAGATGCACCAGAAATTCTTAGTGATATTGAGGTAGCATAGAGCAGAAACATTATGCAACCGATTCTTCCAGTTCTCCATCTCTCCATCTGAATCTGAGAAACACGAACTATCCTTCTCCAAATTCAAAATCCCATTAGCTGTAGGTTATCCAATATTTTTCCCACGTATTCAGCTTGTAAATATGGTTGACATCATCTCCTTTACGCACTGGCTCGGTATATTGTTCCCCTTCTGTTGGATCTAGTGGGACTATCACCCGCATATCATCATTCTCAAATATCATGCTTCTATGCTTCAAGTTGATGATGCCTCCGATGTCGATGGCCCAATCCAAGCCTAGCAGCACAAGGTAAGGGTCTATGATATATATCACTTCAAAATATTCACGTACCTTCACTCCCTCGATGTATACACTAGAAAATTTGGCGGAAATTCCGACGGCGAATTCGTCGCTATTCTGACACAAATTCATCGCAAGAGTGACAGTTCATGGGCGGGAAAAATGTGGTTTACCATACCGTCGCAGTTCTGACGCAATTAAAAAGTGTCGCACTATCGACACTTTTTCTGTTGCTTCCAAACAAGCGTCACTCTTCTGACATTTCCCAATCTGTCGCACTTCCGACCTTTGTAAACTGTCGCACTTCCAACGAAATGTGGTCCAACATTTTGAACATCACTCTTCTGACATTTGTAAACTGTCAAAATTACGACGAAATGTGGTCCAACATTTTGAACATTGCTCTTCCGAATTTTGTAAACTGTCGCAATTCCGACGCAATGTGGTCCGACGTTTTTGACGTCGCTCTTCCGACGGTTGTAAACTGTCACAATTCCGACGAAATGTGGTCTGACGTTTTGGACGTCGCTCTTCCAACGTTTGTAAACTGTTGCAATTCCGACGAAATGTGGTCTGGCATTTTGAACGTTGCTTGTCCGACGTTTTTATACTGTCGCTCTTCCGACGTTTCTAATCTGTCACAATTCCAACGCTTACAAGGTGTCGGTATAGCGACAGCAATTTCAATTTAAAAAAAAAAAAAAAAAACTTTAAAAGAGGAAAAACGTTGTTTTTAATATATTATATGAAGTAAAACAGTCCATGAAGTCATTACATTTTCACATCTGAAGATTGGAACCCAAATATCCATCCAGAAAAGTTGAAGTCCCACCCTAGACAATGATAGAAAAATACCCCATGTCACATATAGGGACATGATATAAAACCCAGTAACGGTCCACATGAAGATTATCGACAATCTGAGAAAGCATCCAAATATGCCCGAGGCATCTATAAGAAAGTGAAATAGCAGTATGTAGAATAGTAAAGCAACAGATAGAGTACCGACGTCCATTGTTCCAATTACAAATTAAAGTACCCAAAATCCTTGAACAGAGAAAAACTCTAATCATGTGAGGAGTGTGATATGTCCAAAATATAAAAATACCATCAGACCATATCAATAAACCAGCAACATAGACCAACATCGCTAGTTTTGAAGGCAGAGTGATAAACATTAATCATTTTTTTTTTCACAAGAGAAAAAATGATGTTTTGAATATATTATATGAAGTAAAACAGTCCATGAAGTCATTACATTTTCACATCTGAAGATTGGAACCCAAATATCCATCCGGAAAAGTGGAAGTCCCACCCCAGACAATGATAGAAAAATACCCCATGTCACATACAGGGACATGATATAAAACCCAGTAACGGTCCACATGGAGATTATCGACAATCTGAGAAAGCATCCAAATATGCCAGAGGCATCTATAAGAAAGTGAAATAGCAGTATGTAGAATAGTAAAGCAACAGATAGAGTACGTACCGACGTCCATTGTTCCAAATACAAATTAAAGTACCCAAAATCCTTGAACAGAGAAAAACGCTAATCATGTGAGAGTGTGATATGTCCAAAATATAAAAAGACCATCAGACCATATCAATAAACCAGCAACATAGACCAGCATCGCTAGTTTTGAAGGCAGAGTGATAAACATTAATCATTTCTTTTTCACAAGAGAAAAAACATTGTTTTTAATATATTATATGAAGTAAAACAGTCCATGAAGTTATTACATTTTCACATCTGAAGATTGGAACCCAAATATCCATCTAGAAAAGTGGAAGTCCCACCCCAGCCAGTGATAGAAAAATACCCCATGTCACATATAAAGGACATATTATAAAACAAATGTGGATTGGGGATATAATCAAAACTCAAATATGTAGAATATAAAGAATAAATAGTATAACATAATACTTATGGATGAAAATCTGAAAATTATTGACAATACAGTCCATTTAAATCTTGATGACATTCATCCATGTGAGGAGTGTGATATGTCCCAAAGACCATGAGACCATATCAATAAACCAGCAACATAGACCAGCATCGCTAGTTTTGAAGGCAGAGTGATAAACATTAATCATTTTTTTTAACAAGAGAAAAAACGTTGTTTTGAATATATTATATGAAGTAAAACAGTCCATGAAGTCATTACATTTTCACATCTAAAGATTGGAACCCAAATATCCATCGAGAAAAGTGGAAGTCCCACCCTAGACAATGATAGAAAAATACCCCATGTCACATACAGGGACATGATATAAAACCCAGTAACGGTCCACATGGAGATTATCGACAAATCTGAGAAAGCATCCAAATATGCTCGAGGCATCTATAAGAAAGTGAAATAGAAGTATGTAGAATAGTAAGCAATAGATAGAGTACCGACGTCCATTGTTCCAAATACAAATTAAAGTACCCAAAATCCTTGAATAGAGAAAAACGCTAATCATGTGAGGAGTGTGATAACCATCTACAGAAACCCAGGCTCGCTTGTAAGATCAGGCTCGCTTGATTCCAAAATTGGTAACCATCTGTTGCATCCAAGATGTAAGGTTCAGGCTTGCTTGTTTCCATTAGTAGCCTGCTACAGCATCCACCCTGTTCATAGCAAAAAGGTTCCTGTAGATATACAGAGAAAGAGTATAATACATAGACCATATAAAAATGGCTCTGTATTTCAAAAAACAGGTTTAAAATAGAAACAGGGAAACATTTTTTTTTCTAAGTAAAGTTAATCTATTAACAGTGGGAATAAAAATTTCACCGAAGTCAAAATCATTGCCTAGACTCATCGCAAATTTGTCATCAAAAAATCAAAAACTTAAGAAGACTGCCCTCATAGGGGGAAACCAGTCTTGAACGTTTAATTTACAGAATTCAAAAATATTACAAAGGTTCAGCACAGTAAAATAATCTAAAAGTAGCCCAATTAAGTGGGTCGCAAAGCAAGAAAAACAAATTAACCAAACTACTCCTCCGACTCCTCGACGATTCGGCACCATCCTTCAGAAGGTCCAGGATCGCTAGGTGCTACCTCCACATTCATGCCACGGCTCCCCTCCTGAAGGCCCAAATGCTGGCCGGATTTTTCCGAGCTTAGACCCGCCGAACGGGTGCATTCTTCCTCCGTTTGGGCCTCCTCGCGGAAAACCACAGTGACTGAAGTTGTAATTCATGGGCGGTTGAGAGAGCAATTAAAGGAAAATTGTGCAGTGCGCGTTGTGGGAGAAGGTGAACTAGCGGTGGGGAAACGAGGAGCAGGGGAATCCATACGATGGCCAGACCCTACAACCCGACCCCGCCCACTCCTAGTATTTGGATAGCGACCTGCATAATAATCACTGGACTGGCCGGAAGACAACTCGATTGAGGGGCTGGGGGGAGCGCGCAGGAGTTGACCTCTAGTGCTCCCCCTGCAGCAACGCATCCTTTGATGCACGCGAGGCATGGGTGCAGTCTCACTAGCAGTGGGCACAAGAGGAGACGGAGAAGCAGAATTCCAAGAAACAGAGGAATACAGACAAGGACCAGACCGAGAGAAATGAAGATATGAAGCAAGGTCTATGCAGCAGTTCAGCTGGCCACTTCTCCTTCTTGTCACAATGAGCAGGCAGTGTAACCCAGCAACTGGCTCATCTAAAAAACCATAGAGAAATGCCATTTTATTGACCCGACTGCACTGCAATCGAAGGATGCCCGTCATAATTAATCTCTGATCATTAATGAGAGCCAAAGGCCGGATCATATTGGAGCATGCGGAATCGCTCACAGGAGTGGAGGTCCGATCTTGAACAGTGTTAAAACTTAATGCGATTAGATGTGAAAACCTTGGAACTTAATTGAACAGCATTAAAACTTAATGCGATTGATATGAAATTGCCACATACATGTCCCATCGCCTTAAACGCCATCGAATGCACCCGCAGCCGAGAGCAAGGCAAGTTCTAATTGAGGACACGTGGCAGAAATTGATTGGAGTGGATATTTGTTTGGGCC
Source organism: Pinus albicaulis (assembly GCA_034641835.2). Lineage (NCBI taxonomy): Eukaryota > Viridiplantae > Streptophyta > Pinopsida > Pinales > Pinaceae > Pinus > Pinus albicaulis. The sequence continues at coordinate 867,987,621 of CM076569.1, forward strand.
GCTCGCGCAGTGGAAATCTGGACCCAAAAAATATTAGGGCGAATTTGATAAGAAATTCGCGTCACAACTCTCCCTCCGTACGCCAGCCCAACTTCAGACCCGAAAAATATTAGGGCGGAATTCATTTGGTTTTCGTGTCACAAAATTGGCCGACGTCAGCAGGCTATTTTGGAACGCGAATTTGGTTTGAATTATGTTTTATCGCCGTTTGAAGTCCGGTGGGCTCGACTTAAGAACGATTTTGTTTGATCCCATCTTATAAAATTTGTGTTGGTTTTCTATGATAATACACATATTTATAATAAATCATGGGAATACCACACTAGTAAACATGTGGAAAAGTTATATAAATTATTGAGAACAATCATTTTTATGTAAAAATATCCAAATGTGCTTTTGGGAAATAAGAATTTGATTATTTGGTTCATATTGTTTTAAAGGAAGGAGTGAAGTTGGAGCCTCAAAAGATGCAAGCTATTACAAAATGACCTATTCCTAAGAAAATCAAGGTTCTTAGAATATTTTTTAGACTTACATGACATTATTGATCATTTGTTAAGAATTATGCATGCATTTCAAGTCCACTCATAATCTCTTGAAGAAAATATCATTTATATGGAATGATGAGGCTACTTTGGCATTCTCTCTTTTAGTGGATGCCATGTCTTCTACACCAACATCGGTTGCACCTACTTTTGGTAAAACATTCATAGTAGAGTGTGAGGCACTAGGACAAGGAATTTACGTAACATTAACACAATAAGGGATATCATTGGCTTTTAAAAGCAAGGAATTCAAAGAAAATATTTGATGAATTCTACGTATGAAAAATAAATGGAAGCAATATTACATGCAATAAAAAATGGGGATAGTATATCATTGGGAGGTACTTTAAAGTCAAGATATACCATGATAGAATAAAGTATTTTTTGAAGCTATGGATTTCATTGGAAGATTAACAAAAATGAGGAGAAAAAATGCAAGGTTTTAATTTTGAGATAATCTGCAAAAAGGGTAAGGAAAATTTAGTACATGATGCTCTTTCTAAAATAGAAGAGGCCTCAAATTTATATCCAATTACATTTTCTATTCCTAGTTGGCTAGAAGAAGCTTGCCATAATGGAAAAATGACAATAGTACTAAACAAAAACTAAAATTTATAAAGGATGGGATGAACTCTATGGAGCATTGGGAGTGAAAGAGATATACTTTGGTGCAAATGTAGAATATTTTTATGCACGCAAGCATATTTGAATAAACAAATATTAAGGGAGTCCCATGTCTCTCTGATGGTAGGACGCAGGGTTCCTTAAAACATCTCAAAGGATCAAAAAATATATTTTTGTAAGGAATGAAGAAAGATATTCAAATTTTGTAAGAGAAGGTCAGGTTTGCATAATAAATAAAAGAGAGATAGTAAAATCTCTAGGGTTACTTCAACCATTCCACATACATATTCAAAGACTAGAAGATATATCAATAGACTTTATTACAGGGTTACTGAAATATAAGGGTAAGTATTACATTTTTGTGGTCATTTATATAGACAAATTTTGTAGATTTTTTTTGTAGAGCTCAAAGTACATAAACAACAAGCCAAGTGGCAGAAGTGTCCGTGAAAGAAATTCATAGTCTTCATGGTTTTCCTAAAGTAATAGTAACAAGAAACTTTTGGAAATAATTATTTAATATGAGTGGAGAAACACTAGCTGCCATGAGTTCTACATATCAAACACAATCAAATGGTAAAACAAAAATAGTTAACAAATGTTTTTATGGTTATCTACAATGTTACTCTTTAAATTGTAATTCCTCGGATGAATAAAAGTAGAGAGGGAAGAGGAGAGTAGAGAGGGGATTTCTGCAATAAACCTCTGTGTGTGAACAATTGTTTCCAGTTAAATGATTTCCAAGCTTAGTTGCCATTGAATTATCTCAAACTGCTAATTGTGAAGAATTGTTTAACTGTGAGGTGATTGGGTTCTGATAATTCCATTCTTCTATCTTTGAATTCCCGTAAATTGTTGGATAACCCTGTGAACTCACCCCACCCGAAGGCGAGGTCTGTGTAGAGAACCGGGGTCGTGAACACTGTTCAAATATAAAAATCCCGCTTAATAAAGAGAAAAAATTGTTGTGCTTTCAGAACCTAACCCGGGGATTGGACATGAGTTAACAAACAAAAGGATAGCAGAACCAGACTTGCACCCGTGGTCAAGCCCTATACCAAAACCACGAGCGGAATCACAAAAGCAGGTTGCCCATATCGCACTGCTTTTGCAGAGTAGGCGGTATTTCCTATTCGCAAGCCTTTCCATAGGGAATGCGACACATGGTGAAGTGACCCCCAGAAAACCACCATTTAACCCGCGCCATCGCACATTAAAGCCCGACGTTGGAAGCCGAGAGAAATTTCCAAGAGTCGTTGATTTGGAGAAGGGCCATCGGCCGGTGGTCGCACGTTGAACTTTCCCGGAGGTTAACTAAGGTGTGCGGAGGATAGCCAGGTACGATACGAGTGTTTGATTGGTTATTGATATATATAGGTGGGGCCGGAGTATAATGAAATTGTTTAATTAAAATATTGGCGGATAATTAGCATAAGTCTGGAGCGTGATTGTTGTAAGGCAGGGTGGTGAAATATAGAGCTGAAATTTCATTACAAGTTATTTATTTAAAAAGAAACGTGGAGTATAAATACAAAATGTTGAAATTTAAACATTGGTTATAAGGCTTGGAGATAATATAAAGTCGGGAATATAAATTAAATTCCAACCATTGTGGATAGTATTTATTTATCAAATTCTACGAATTTGATAAATAAACCCGAAGAAAGAAGAAGTCAATTAAGACTCGGGCTGGAGGAAAAGAACGGGGTACACCAAGGGAAAATGCTGATAGAGCGATTGTAGACACACCAGCTCTCCTTGGGGGTCCAATTTCAGTTTTGTTGCGTCACACGATGATCTCTCTTCTATGGCATTTACTTGTATTGAAGATCACTATTCTAGGAATAAGGAGTTATTTTCTCCAAAAATAACCCTAGCCAAACATTGACAATGCATCAAGGATATCTTTCTATGCTTGATAAGTACATATGTTCTACTTCTAAATCATGTCTTGGAAGTGGTTGTTTTGCTGGAAATTATTTACCAGTTAGTTTCATACCAAAGTCTTTTTCACATTTTCAGCATCCAATACATGAAAAAGATAATGGTTTAAAACAACATAAATATTTGAAATTTTGCAAGAATTGTTCGGCACACTTTGAATATGAATTTTGAAGTCAAGTGCATGATGCTGTATAGGATCAAGTGTCATTTTTAATACCAAATGTTTCACAAGAAACTTCTCAACATGCTACCTTGCATTAAGGATTAAATGACAATATTGCATCAACTATTTCCATAATAAAAGTGCACCTTGGCCATAAGACTAAACAACTACAAATGTTGTAGATCTAACAAGACCACACAATCAAATGTATTCCACAAGGCCAATACTGTATGAAAAATGAAAAGGAGTTTGCAACCAAAAATACCTTATGCAACTAATTCAATTAGATACACCAAACCATCAGCAAAAAGGAAAACCAGCCTACTTGGCCCCAATATTTTCAACTGGGTCCTCTAATTCAACCAATAAAAAGGCCAAAACCATATCATTGAGATACATTTCATTACACTATCAATAACAACAAAATTTGACTCAGCCATAACCCTTTCCTTTTATTGTTGTGAAAAGATTTATGCATTACTCTAATGTGGCTAGTCCATAGGCCAAGTAGACCACTGGGTAACAAATATGTTTCCTTTCACCTTTGAGTTTTCAAATTATGCCTACCAAATCTAAGACATTTAAGAGGGGGAACTAATGCAACGTTAAAAAGAAAACCAGAGCACACATCTACAAATTACCTCCTTAGCTACTGTCACACCATCATTAACTATTTTCGGAGAACCACGCTTGCTCTCCAAGACTCACATTTTTCCCTTCGCCCGAAGGGTGACTCCAACAAGATCAGCAAGTTTGTTCACACCGCCTACAAGACAAATTGACAATGCTTTCAGTAAGTCTGCAACTGAATGCCAGACCATATGCCAAAACAACCCTCCATGAAAAATTAAAATAACACATTAAAATCAAATATAAGTGGACAAGGAAAGATCCACCACAGTGAAGTTTCACGTGCAGGTGACCTTCCTTTAAACATAATTTTTTCTCTGACCTGCAATTTTTTTGTCACTGAGCCATCCTTGTTGAAGTACAAATCCTTTTCCATAGCTCTTGTATTAACTACCTTCTCTCTGTCGCGTAATCTCAGAGTCCCTCTTCTACTTGAGCGATTAAAGGAAATGGGTGAAAAAACTGAAAGAGAAGACAATTGTCTGCCATAATTATCAAAAATTGCACCCAACTTCTTCCCCTTTCCATTGTTACCCAATGAGGTAGATGTGGCAATTGTTGTCATACTGCCCAAAGCAGAGGCCATCTTCTCTTATCTTGAATATAGAATTACAAGATCTTCATATTAGTATGAACCTTAAAAAACATGACTCCCATTGCTAAAAACCACTTTTAAGTTGTAACAGGCAAACTAAACAACTATCGCAACTTTTGGAAACTTCTGGAGCATTAAGAGAGAAACAACCAAAGAGAAATACAACCACAATCCTCATTTTAATGATACCGGACTATATATTTGCATTAATATAATAGAAATAAATCATGACTATATTAAGGCCAACACAAAACAATATTTAACCAGTGTCTCTTGCGGCCTTCAGGTTGCCATGCTAGAGGTTGCATATTTTTAATTTAAATTCTTGACCTCTCATGCCCATCTATGAATGCATCCAATGGGATATCTACATCAAATGCTCCTTTATATCCCCCAAAACAAATTCCCTACTACAAGAGCACCAGTATTGATGGATCACCCCACACCATCCCACCCACTAGAAACGGTGAAAAAGGAAACCCGAGAAACCTTCTGAAATATCTCAAGATGACTATATGGGTGGTTCTTATGAATCAACCAACCATTCAGAACATGATCATCAATCCAAACCATGAGTATTATGTGACAATATTCAAGCAGGCACTGAATCGGATTTCTGAAGCTATGTTAGAGAAACCCTAAACTCTCACTGAAAATAGGTGAAATGTGGCACCACTCAGGGATTGGCATGTGCCAATTGGTACAAGTGGTAGACAATTGGCATGCTCAAACAACGAGGTGATGCAGGAATGACATGAGGGAGAAAATATCAGAAAAGCCCCAAATCTGGAGAGCTAAAGCTCATCACCAACCTGAGATTGACAACTTTACATGATGTAACCTATGAAATCGTAAATGGAGAAATCATAGTAACAATAAAGTAACCTATGTAACAATAAATTCGGATTCATCCTGGGAGTGGTAATGGGAGAAATCATGGTGAACAACAGGAAACATGCAGAGTTGCTTACAATCGAATAGATGAAAAAACACATACAAAAAACCTAGATAATAATCATGAACAAGCTTAATATTGAATTATGAACTGTAAAGGAACTTACAAAATGTGACATTACGAACCTGGTCAAGCGCACAAGCAAAAATATCCTGGACATGACCCTGGTTGACAGTTGTATTGCTCATGATGCAAGAGGATTTGTACCTGCACTACCAATTCAATCAAAATCCATCATTATCTATACAATAAATACAAGTAATTGATGTAGTATTTTTTACTCTAAGATGCATTCTTATGATAATGTTAGAACATATGTTGAAAATGTCAAAACATACCTCAATAAGCTCCTCTTCGTTTCAAGAACAATTTATTGGAGTCGCATGAACTTGGAACAAGCCTCCCACGATCTGAAAGAGTAGCAACTAAGTCAATAGTGACTTTTTTGTTGCTACGCTGGATCAAGGGAGGTTTGCTCCAAGATTAAATCGCTCCAATAAATTATTCTCTACTAAATAGGGCCAACCACGTGAAGGTGGAAGCTCTTATGGCCCCTCCCCCCCCCACCCCCCCCCCTCACATCACTCTCAATTCCCCAATACCCAATCTATATTTCATTTTTTACTTTCATGAGCATAAAAAAAAATATTCAATAACTAATAAAAAAACAATTCAACAAAAAGTACGCAAGGAAACATTGCAATTAATGATTGACATAAAAATAGTATGATAAATGAGTTTTTTATATAACGCAAAAAACATTCCAAGTATGGTAACGTTTGTCTTATAATAATACAATATTTTACATTATCGAATTTTCTTTTTCTTCTTCCTATTTCTAAAGCTCCTAATTACATCATCAATATCATCATGCCCTGCTCTTGTTTCGTGCCTTTCGACCCGCACTACTGACCTACTTGCGTAGTCACGATGTCTGGTCTCATCCAGTGATGGGTTATCGCCTACAAAAACAGATAATATTAAATTTTAATTGTCAGTTTTTAAATATCATTGAACTAGTTCGGTAATATTAATAAAAAAAATTGCAATGAGATTATTTACCTGGTGCACCAGTTGTCTCTGCTGACCTAGTTGCGTAGTCACGATGTCTAGTCTCATCTAGTGACGGGGCATCGCCTAAAAAAACAAATAATATTAAATTTTAATTGTCAGTTTTTAAATATCATTGAACTAGTTTGGTAATATTAATAAAAAAAATTGCAATGAGATTATTTACCTGGTGCACCAGTTTTCGTCGCTGACCTAGTTGCGTAGTCACGATGTCTGGTCTCATCCAGTGACGCGGCATCGCCTATAAAAATAGATAATATTAAATTTTAATTCTCAGTTTTGAAATATCATTGAACTAGTTCAGTAATATTAATAAAAAAAATTGCAATGAAATTATTTACCTGGTGCACCAGTTGTCGCCGCTGACCTAGTTGCGTAGTCACGATGTCTAGTCTCATCCAGTGATGAGGCACCGCCTACAAAAACAGATAATATTAAATTTTAATTGTCAGTTTTTAAATATCATTGAACTAGTTCGGTGATATTAATAAAAAAAATTGCAATGAGATTATTTACCTGGTGCACCAGTTGTCGCCGTTGGGACTGTTGCCCTGTCTTCCTCTCTGGTGGTAAGATCCTCAAGGGAAACATTCTCTGTCATTTAAACAAAAAATGTTATAAGGACAACCATCAAGGTATAATTAGAAAAACTTATAAGTGGAAATTAATTACCGTCACGGCCCTCACTGATAGTAGCATTGTCGGCCTGGTCCCTACTACAATGATCAGGTTGCACGTGAGGATCATCTACATTTGGCTCTAAAACTGGGTTATTTGTGTCGTCGGTAGTGTTGCTCCCCTGATTTAAAAAAAGTTGTTAGACATTAAATTTATGGATGAAAACAAACATATTGAAAGGTTAATGTTTTACCTTATCAGGCATTCTGGATCTTGGGACCTGCCCCAAGCTTCTGCGACGTTCAACTACAGCTTGATAGTCGAAATGGAAAGTGATATTTTTATCTTCCTCTGTAGTTTCTATTCCGAAGTCATCACCCTACATTACATATGATTGTGTATTTTTAATCATATTTGAAAGGATTACAAAAACGTTGGAAGGTGATACAATTAATTATAAGATGTTTAGCTACTTAATTACAATTCTTGCAGCTAATTTCAAGTAGCCGCCCTGGCCTAGCTTGTCATGGCCCTTCTTCTCAATCCTAGCTTTGGTTTCCTTTGAGGTGTCAGGAAAACTAGCATCAACAAAATTGAAGTCAGATATGTCGTAGCACACTTTTATTTTAGACATAGAGAAAATTAAAGCTATTGAATTAAAGTTGTAATTTACCTTGCGGGTCCAGTTGGCATTTTTCCTTCTTTCTTTTCCCTTTTCTCTTTTCCGTCATGGATGAGTGCTCTCCACTCACTCTTTGGAACTACGAGATGGTGCTCATATCTAGGGTTAAATTGCAATTGTGTCCTATAGGTGTCCCTGGTATATTTCAAATATTTTTCGGCTACTCGAGCCACCGTTGTTCTGTCAAATGTGCCGACCCCAAAAAGGGCTTCTAGATAATCTAGAAGTTCTTTTTTCAGGTTGGAATTTTGGGAATTCCACCCTGTGCGTATGGTTGGGCCAAAAATTACCAATGCATGGCTCTCCAGAAATCTGTAGAACTCATTGTTTCCTACACAGGAAAAAAGAAGAAGAAGAAGATGTTATCATTAATTTAAAAATAAAAATCATGATAAATATGTTTTAGATAAAGTACATGAAATAGTTAAAATATTAAAATTTACCTGGCAGTTGTACATGCTTTATAGGGACACCTTCATCATTCGCCAACAACGTGCCATTAATGGTCCCTGTGGAGCTGACACGTGTAGCTCCAGGAAACGCAATAATGTAGTTGGCCATATCAGCCTCATCATTGCCAACACGTTCAGCGGTTGGCTAGGTGTCTGCTTGGGTAGGGTGTGTTTCTTGGCTGGCACCTAAAGGAGTAGAAGGTGTACACTAAGGTGAGACTAAGCATACATATGATTATGTATTTTTAATGTTATTTGATGGGATTACAAAAATGTTGGAAGGTGATACAATTAATTATAAGATGTTTAGCTACTTACAATTCTTGCGGCTAATTTCAAGTAGCCACCCTGGCCTAGCTTGTGATGGCCTTTTTTTCAATCCTAGCTTTGGTTGCCTTCGAGGTGTCAGACAACCTATCATCAAAAGCTTGAAGTCAGATATGACGTAGCACAATTTTATTTTAGACATAGATAAAATTAAAGCTATAGAATTAAAGTTGTAATTTACCTTGCGGGTCCGGTTAGCATTTTTCCTTCTTTCGCCCTTTTCTCTTTTCCGTCATGGAGGAGTGTTTCCAATACTCTCTCGGAACTCGTGAGAGGATGCTCATATCTAGGTTAAATTGCAATTGTTTCATATAGGTGTCCCTGGTATATTTCAAATATTTTCCGGCTACCCGAGCCACCACTGTTCTGTCAAATGTGCCGACCCCAAAAAGGGCTTCTAGATAATCTAGAAGTTCTTTTTTCAGGTTGGAATTCTGGGAATTCCACCCCGTGCGTATGGTTGGGCCAAAAATTACCAACGCATGGCTCTCCAGAAACCTGTAGAACTCATTGTTTCCTACACAAAAAAAAGAAAGATATTATCATTAATTTAAAAATAAAAATCATGATAAATATGTTTTAGATAAAGTACATGAAATAGTTAAAATATTAAAATTTACCTGGGAGTTGTACATGCTTTATAGGGACACCTTCATCGCTCACCAACAACGTGCCATTAATGGTCCCTGTGGAGCTGACACGTGTAGCTCCAGGAAACGTAATAATGTAGTTGGCCATATCAGCCTCATCATTGCCAACACGTTCAGCGGTTGGCTGGGTGTCTGCTTGGGTAGGGTGTGTTTCTTGGCTGGCACCTAAAGGAGTAGAAGGTGTACGAGAGGGTTTTTGGGCAATCTCTTGCCCTTGTGTCCCACTACCACCAACACTGGGTTCAGCAAGTGCCAGAAAACGCTACATACAAAAGAACTTTTTGTTAGTTTAGTCAATGTAAAAATTAAAAATCAAACTATCACAATTCATCTCATACAGAACAAAAAAAATATCCTTTTGACTTTTTATTATTACCTGATATCTTTCTAGCTGGCTCATAAGATGTTTTATCCTCTCTTCTGTTTCAGGTGTTTGAGGCATGTCTATCAAAGTATTAAATTCCGACCTTGCATCTCATGCCTTTGTTTGCAACAAGAACACTAGAGATAGGGATGAAGAAAGCTCTTCCTTAAAGAGGGAATCATCAGGCGTACCATGGCTAGGTGTCTGCATATTTGAACAAAATTAATATTATTTCAATTATGTAAATAACTAAAATACCTAAAGATAGAGCAATGCTGGCACTTTACATGTTCTTCCGCCGGCCTCTTTCCGCGATCATCCTGTCTCGGGGTTGTTCCTGCACTGCTCTGATCAGTCTGCCACATTGCAATAAAATTATAAATGTAAAAACTTGAAAACAATATCTAACTTGAAAACACAAAATGAAACTGAAATAATTTCTAATAAGACACCGGAAGACAGAGTTAGAGTTTCAAATATGCCTTGCATTGAATTCAGTCCTGGAAACATGTCATTGCACATTAAGGCACCCAAACAAGAGATGAGTTGACATTTTTAGAGCAACATTGTTGAAGCTGATGGTATAGCATTATTGGAGACAATCTTGAAGGGCCTTGAAGTGAAGCTTCTGGAGCAACTATTGAAAAATCCTTAGATCATTTAAGTAAGGCACTTTCTATCTTCCATCACCTTTTTCCTTTCAATATCCTTTAAACGATTTTTTTGATATTTAACGTTTGAAATCACGTTATAATTCCTTGATTATATGTGTTTGGGGACTTTCCCTTTGAAATTACCCAAAAATACACTGGCAATTTTATCTTCAGGATGCATGTTTGACCCTATTGTTCAATATTTTGATTGATAGTAGTAAACATAGAGAGTTAGGGGGCTCTTGACTTGGTTTGGTTGGGCCATTATATCCCTAACATCTACTAGGGAGAACCCCCCTTGAGTTGGAGGAGAGCTAGCCCGAAGTGAAAAGAGGTTGGTGAGGAGACAATGGGGCTATTGAATTACACATGGTATCACACTTCAGCTTTAGGACTTTATCTTGAGAAGTGCGAGATTTTGCTATATCAATTCTACAATTGTTTACAACACTATTGTTAAGAACTAATAAGAAGTGATGTTGAGAGGTTTTTGGGTATAAGAAACTATACCATTTAAAAACTAGGGTTCTCAGTCCTTGGCATTCCTTCACCTGGGCCTAGGGGCACACTAGAATAATTTCACACTAAACCATGCAAACTTAAAAGTAACTTAACAGATACATAAAGTAATAATAATCATAATTCCTAATTTCCTATTGTACGATATGATTCAAATTATTCAAACATGAAGCAATGAGGACATGCAATGTCTGAATTTCAAGATTGATGAACCAATACAAGAAGTTAGAAACTACAATTTTGATTCAATACTCTGTGTCCTAACTCCAGGAAGGAATCTAGTTTGTAGTATAGAACATGCATCGTGTATTATCAATTCTTAATTGACAACAAATAAAGGTCATCTACCTCATCAATTCATTCCCATTTTGTGTTTTTATGTTATATTCCTTATAAAAGTGTGAAATTTCTCTCAAAGTAAGCAACCAATGAATAAAATAAAAAATAGTTGAGATATGATTGAGAAATGGTCATTTATTTCTTGAAAGGATCTTCACAATTTCTTTGGTTGTTTTTCATCTCAAGAAACAAGAAATGACCTAAGAAACTATCGTGATGTAATATAAGAAACAACACGGTGCAATGGCCATTTTGAAAGCCAAATGATGTCCATTGAGGACATGGCCTTTATTTGGTTCCTGTTTCATAGGAGTTTCGGGTAGAAATGGAACTTTGTTGTACCATTTCCAGTAGTAAAAAGGGAAAACCTTCTTTTTTCCATGGGAAATAATTTACCTTTCCTTTTTCAAGATAATCTAAATCACAAAAAATATGAACTATACTGCACACATTCTTGGATAATGGGAAAGTGGAAAAGGAATACCCTACACAAGTGATGCACACATGTACATTTGAACACTAATAGATTTTTGTAGTTGAAATGCAATGCTTGTTTTCATTTAAATGTAGGGTTTTTAAAGCAGGGAGAAATAATGGCTGCCAAATTAATAAGCGTTTCTTTGGGAAAATTTAAATCTTGTATTGGGTGATGAAGATAATAGAGGGTATTGAATCTTGATTCTTGACATCTAGAGAGAACCCTACAGCCTAACACAATCCAATGGAATTGACCAAAAAAACCCAAATAGAGTCAACCCTACTAAGGAGGAAGGGCCTGCAGTAATAACTACCATTTTGCAAGAGCCGAGGGCGAACGAGTGGCGACGTCGTTCTCGCATGATCAACTGCTAACGGCCGTTTCTGCAAGAGCTCTGGAGGGCGAATGTCGAGGGAGAATACAACCTCGTTCAAGAGTTGAGGCTTATAAGCCGAGGGCGAATGCGCGCGTGATATCAGACGTTAATGTAGCACACATGTACATTTGAACACTAATAGATTTTTGTAGTTGAAATGCAATGCTTGTTTTCATTTAAATGTAGGGTTTTCAAAGCAGGGAGAAATAATGGCTGCCAAATTAATAAGCGTTTCTTTGGGAAAAATTTAAATCTTGTATTGGGTGATGAAGATAATAGAGGGTATTGAATCTTGATTCTTGAAATCTAGAGAGAACCCTAAAGCCTAACACAATCCAATGGAATTGACCAAAAAAACCCAAATAGAGTCAACCCTACTATAGGAGGAAGGGCCTGCAGTAAGAACTTACCATTTTGCAAGAACTGAGGGCGAATGCTGTTCTGCAAGAGCTGAGGACGAACGCTGAGGGAAAATGCTGAGGGTAAATGCTGTTCTGCAAGCGCTGAGGGTGAATGCTGAGGGCGAATGCTGTTATGCAAGAGCGGAGGGCGAATGCGCGCGTGATATCAGACGTTAATGTAGCTATTGCGATGGATACGAAACAATAAAATCATTTTTATGTAGTGCGCATATAAGTTTCGTTATATCGACGACGGAAAAAGCGTCGCTAATTGTGACGGGTGTCTCCCACTAGAAAATTCTATGAAATTGATTGCCACCTGCCGCTATTTCGACATAGTTACGCAGTGATAGCTTGAGGGCGGACAAAACGTGGTTTGTCATGCCGTCAGCCTGACAAGACTCACAAAGTGTCGCACTACGACACTTTTTTTCGCTTCCGAACAAGCGCTACTCTTCCGATGTCTCACTAAGCTGCCGCGCTCGACGCGAAATCCGCCGCACTCCGATGAAATGTGGTCCGAAGTTTTGAACGTCGCTCTTCCGACGTTTGTAAACAATGCACTCGACGTTACAGCGGTGGTCCGACGTTTGGACGTTGCTCTTCCGACGTTTGTAAGATGTTGCAATTCCAACGGAATGTGGTCCGATGTTTTGGACGTCGCTCTTCTGACGTTTGTAAGATGTCGCAATTCCGACGAAATGTGGTCCGACGTTTTTATACTGTCGCTCTTCCGACGTTTCTGATTTGTCGCAATTCCGACGTCTACAATGTGTCGGTATACCGACGGCGGGTTCAATTTAAAAAAAAAAAATGAAACTTTAAAAGACGAGAAATGCTGTTTTGAATATATTATATGAAGTAAAACAGTCCATGAAGTCATTACATTTTCACATCTGAAGATTGGAACCCAAATATCCATCCAGAAAAGTGGAAGTCCCACCTAGACAATGATAGAAAAATACCCCATGTCACATACAGGGACATGATATAAAACCCAGTAACGGTCCACATGGAGATTATCGACAATCTGAGAAAGCATCCAAATATGCCAGAGGCATCTATAAGAAAGTGAAATAGCAGTATGTAGAATAGTAAAGCAACAGATAGAGTACCGACGTCCATTGTTCCAAATACAAATTAAAGTACCCAAAACCCCGCAACAGAGAAAAACGCTAATCATAATCATGTGAGGAGTGTGATATGTCCAAAATATAAAAAGACCATCAGACCATATCAATAAACCAGCAACATAGACCAGCATCGCTAGTTTTGAAGGCAGAGTGATAAACATTAATCATTTTTTTTTTCCCAAGAGAAAAAACGATGTTTTGAATATATTGTATGAAGTAAAACAGTTCATGAAGTCATTACATTTTCACATCTTAATATTGGAACCCAAATATCCATCCAGAAAAGTGGAAGTCCCACCCCAGACAATGATAGAAAAATACCCCATGTCACATACAGTGACTTGATATAAAACCCAGTAACGGTCCACATGGAGATTATCGACAATCTGAGAAAGCATCCAAATATGCCCAAGGCATCTATAAGAAAGTGAAATAGCAGTATGTAGAATAGTAAAGCAACAGATAGAGTACGTACCCACGTCCATTGTTCCAAATACAAATTAAAGTACCCAAAATCCTTGAACAGAGAAAAACGCTAATCATGTGAGGAGTGTGATATGTCCAAAATATAAAAAGACCATCAGACCATATCAATAAACCAGCAACATAGACCAGCATCGCTAGTTTTGAAGGCAGAGTGATAAACATTAATCATTTTTTTCACAAGAGAAAAAACGTTGTTTTGAATATATTATATGAAGTAAAACAATCCATGAAGTCATTACATTTTCACATCTGAAGATTGGAACCCAAATATCCATCTAGAAAAGTGAAGTCCCACCCCAGACAATGATAGAAAAATACCCCATGTCACATACAGGGACTTGATATAAAACCCAGTAACGGTCCACATGGACATTATCGACAATCTGAGAAAGCATCCAAATATGCCTGAGGCATCTATAAGAAAGTGAAATAGCAGTATGTAGAATAGTAAAGCAACAGATAGAGTACCGACGTCCATTGCTCCAAATACAAATTAAAGTACCCAAAATCCTTGAACAGAGAAAAACGCTAATCATGTGAGGAGTGTGATATGTCCAAAATATAAAAATACCATCAGACCATATCAATAAACCAGCAACATAGACCAGCATCGCTAGTTTTGAAGGCAGAGTGATAAACATTAATCATTTTTTTTTTCACAAGAGAAAAACGATGTTTTGAATATATTATATGAAGTAAAACAGTCCATGAAATCATTACATTTTCACATCTGAAGATTGGAACCCAAATATACATCCAGAAAAGTGGAAGTCCCACCCCAGACAGTGATAGAAAAATACCCTATGTCACATACAGGGACTTGATATAAAACCCAGTAACGGTCCACATGGAGATTATCGACAATTTGAGAAAGCATCCAAATATGCCCGAGGCATCTATAAGAAAGTGAAATAGCAGTATGTAGAATAGTAAAGCAACAGATAGAGTACCGACGTCCATTGTTCCAAATACAAATTAAAGTACCCAAAATCCTTAAACAGAGAAAAACACTAATCATGTGAGGAGTGTGATATGTCCAAAATATAAAAAGACCATCAGACCATATCAATAAACCAGCAACATAGACCAGCATCGCTAGTTTTGAAGGCAGAGTGATAAACATTAATCATTTTTTTTTCACAAGAGAAAAAATGCTGTTTTGAATATATTATATGAAGTAAAATAGTCCATGAAGTTATTACATTTTCACATCCGAAGATTGGAACCCAAATATCCATCCAGAAAAGTGGAAGTCCCACCCCAGACAGTGATAGAAAAATACCCCATGTCACATACAGGGACTTGATATAAAACCCAGTAACGGTCCACATGGAGATTATCGATAATCTGAGAAAGCATCCAAATATGCCCGAGGCATCTATAAGAAAGTGAAATAGCAGTATGTAGAATAGTAAAGCAACAGATAGAGTACGTACCGACGTCCATTTTTCCAAATACAAATTAAAGTACCCAAAATCCTTGAATAGAGAAAAATGCTAATCATGTGAGGAGTGTGATATGTCCAAAATATAAAAAGACCATCAGACCATATCAATAAACCAGCAACATAGACCAGCATCGCTATTTTTGAAGGCAGAGTGATAAACATTAATCATTTTTTTTTTCACAAGAGAAAAAACGTTGTTTTGAATATATTATATGAAGTAAAACAGTTCATGAAGTCATTACTTTTGAATATATTATATGAAGTAAAACAGTCCATGAAGTCATTACATTTTCACATCTGAAGATTGGAACCAAATATCCATACAAAAAATCATACAAAATATCTCATAACAAATTGAGATATTATCTAGGATAACTAATAAGTATTTTACAACAATATAGAGACATATGGTCTCGTAGATAAGAAAAATGATAACTGACGTTGTGTTGTTTCCTTCTTTTAAGAAGGCAAAAATTTATGTAAGGATAATTTTTTACAAAAGTTCCATCATTTCTTCCCACCATTTTCTTCCCACCATTGAACTTCTGGCACTCTGGTCCTTTGCAAATTTCTTAGTGTTTCATCAGCCTCAGTATATCTGAAGAAATTAGACTGATTTGGGAACAAATGATTACTTCATGCTCAAGATAAAATAAATTCTCCAATCTGTCATGAAGGTTTTTCCCTGTAGGCAATGATGCTGTTGATGAACTGGTTGAAGAACTAGCTTGATTATCAGCATATTTGTCCAATTTTTCAACATAACTATCAAGGTCCATTAGCTTATCTTCTGCAACTATAGGACTGGGCAATCCTCTATTTAACAAAAAATTCAATCTTTCTCTGAAGGCAATGATTTCTTCTTGCATATCTGAGCACCTTCGTTCTAAATTCTGTACCAGAGTTCTTTTAGTAAAAACTCTCTTTATTTCCAGAATTGTTCGGGTCCTGTCCTGAATACCAATTTCTGCAAGTTGATTCTTAGTTTGAGTATTCAAAAAATGTACAAGTCTATTTGCCTCTTATGGCATATTTCCCAACTCTTTTCTTGATCTCTCAATCTCATCCAGAGCCAATTTAACTAAGTTATTATGTTCATCCATTATTTGAATTGAGGACCAAACATCCTTTATTGATTGAATGATATTATCCCAAATAATTTCATTTATTTCTTTTAAAGGTTTCTCCAATGTGAGATCATTTTCCAATGCTTTGACTGTTTTTTCTAATTTGTTCACTTCTCTTGTTTTATCGGAAACACTCATTTTTGAAAGATCATATTTATGTTCTAGAGTGGCCAGTTGTTCCTTTGTTCTGTGAAGCTCTATGGCCTGAAGTTTCATATCTTCCATTGACTTTGTTAATTCATTAGTGTTCAAATTTGCAGTGTTGCTCTGTGACAATTCTTCTTGCTAACCTGTTGTTGCTATACCTGTCACTACTCCTGCTGTAGATACTGGAATATTTGCCTACTTATCTTTTAATGCATTCTCAAGCTCTTTTTCAGTTGCAGTAAGTTTCTCATTCAATTTTAAGAGAAAATCCATTAGTTCTTCCTCATAATTTTGTTTGATGATTTCTGCAGTCTGTGGATGTCTTGAGGCCGGTAACTTTAATTGTTTTCTCAGAGCTGCAATATCATCATCTTTTCTCTTGATCAAAGCTTTAATACCTTTCACATCTTTAGGATTATGACCCAAACCAATGATTATTTCCTCTAAAGTTTTGATTCTATTATCCTTAGCCTGGGAGGAGGCTTTTTCAAGCTGCAACTGTGTATTAGTATTATCCAAAGAATCCTGCAACTTATGGGTCATCATTGATTTATCCGTCATAGTAGAATAAATCATCTCACCTGTTTGCTTGTGTAGCTCAATTTGATCTAAAGGATGGATATCCTTTACTAAGACTTCAAAATTAGTCCTAACGTAATCTGCAGCTGTCTGAGGCTGCCGCACCTTGGGCTTCAAATGGCTCATTAACATCTTACCCTGTTGGATGTCATAAGCTGACATCAATCTTTCTTGATTTTTTGGAGCCATCTTCAAATATTGGCTGTATACTTGAAGTCTAAGTGGATCGTTCCTGGCCTTTATATTGGTGAATGTTCTTTTGATGTCCCAGGCAGTTTTTACCGGAGGTTTGAAAGAAGATATTTCTGCACTTTGTTGCCTCTGTATTCCTGTCCCACTACCTGTATCTGTTTGCTGACTGTCTTCTGTTCCCTGGCTGTCAGAGATTTCCTGAAATGATTCATCTTCTGGAAGGGGAGTTAATTTCTACCTTTTAACATCTTGTTGTTCAGAAGAGCCACCAATAGGAGTAGTTGTTTCAACCTCTCTCTTTTTTCCCTTTTCTATATTCAGAGGAGTTTGTAAAATAGAAATTTCTGGCTCACTGATCTGAGTAGGAGGAATTTTTCCTTGACCTTGTTCTTTAGAAGTCTCTGGTTGCGCTGTCATTATGAATTTTTCAATTATTTGTATATCAGGCTCCTTTTCTTTTCCTTTAGATTCTACTGCTACTGTACTAATCTCCTGCAAATTTTGTTGTAAAGTCCTGGCTGAAGAAGATCCCTGCACTTGTCCAAAAGATTCTAGGTCAAGTATCTTTTCAAGATCTTTCATTACATTTTCAACATTGACCTGCTCACTATCTTTTTCAACCAATGTCCCTTCTGTCCATTCATCCATATTATCATATTGTTCTATTTCTGGGATTCTTTGATGGATGTATGGTGACAGTTTATTTTTCATTCTTCTATCACAGATAAAGTTGTTCGGATCATAAGGCACCCAGTAGAAACTCTTTTGTAGTCTGAGATAGTCTTCTAAAATCCTTTCGGCTTCCTTTCCAGCTTCCCTAGAGTTACAAATGAAGGGACCTAATTGGCTCTTGATCCTAAGTTGAGCCTTTTTATTTGCATTGCAAAAATGGATTATATCTGAATTATTCATCTGCCTGAAATATTCTAATGCAAAGAGTCTCATTGGGACATACTTGGGCAGTTTGAATGGGCATAATTCACATCCATATATCCTGATCTCTGTGTAGTTTTGATATAGGTACCAGTCACCTATCTTGTAATGCTTTGAGAGCTAAAGGATTTTCTTGATTTCATTGTTAATTCTAGGAGGAGAGACTCCTGTCAACAAGGTAGTTGCAGGATGAACAAAAAGGTTGACAAACTCATTATAGGAATAAGGAGAATCAGAGGAATTGTGAGTAATGGCAGACCAAAAGATGACTGACCTAGGCTTCCCTTTGGCATAAAGTTTCTTAACATAAAAATGGAAATTTTTTGACTAAAAGTAAATCATGAGATGATATATGACAGAAGAATATTTAAATACTCTCTCATTCTCAAATCTCATGAACTGATCATGGATTTTGTTAGCAATATAAGATGCAAAATCGTACTTGACAGCAGGAGGCTGTCCAGGGGTAAAAATGGATAACAATACTAGGGTTAACTGATCAACATAATCACTAGTATTGAAGCCCATTATGGAAGATATCATGTTTAAAATAAGTCTACCCTCATCAGTAAAGAAAGTATAACCATAAGGGGGAGGGTTTTTAGGCTGATGCTCTGGTAACATGAAGGTTTGGCATAGGCGTTTAACTCTTCATGGGATAACTTAGTAGATTTCTCAAGTAATTCAACCATGGACAGGGGAGTGAGAGCTTAACCAGGTTGGAATTGTAGCATTTCATTTATGGACTGAGCAGTTATTGGGAAAAGGACATTTTGACTTGGGGATAAAACTGCTCGTTGGTTGGGATCATAATTTGCGTAGCAATAATGGATTAACTCGGGAAAAATATGGACTGAGGGGAGAAGGTACATAGGAATATTTGATTCCCAAAGTCCAAAGATGTCAGAACCATTCAAATAATTTTCTCTGCAGCGGCAAAATATTCGAAGAGGATTCTCACTGAGAAGCAATTCCTTAATTTGAAAATCCATATCGATTAAAGGCAAATAATCCAAGTCCTTGTGAGGGGCATTGATGGGCACGACATTCAGAGCTACAGGAACTTCCATTTCTGGTTCTTGTGGATTCAAAAATGGAATTTCGGGGTTTTTGTGGAAAAGGGGCACAATTACTAGTTTTGGGAATATAATTGCAGTTCTGGGAACGAAAAAGACCAAACTGAACTTCTTTTCAGACCTTAGTGCAGAATTAAAACTAAAACCAGGATTTTTTATAGAGTTTAGCGGGGAATTGGAATAAATACCTGTTTATGTGAAATGAAACGTGTTTAAACAGGCGCTGGTTATGACAGAAGAACCCTGAAATACTCGGCTTCAATTCTCTTCAGCAAGGTAACGGTCAGCAAGCGTTAACAGTTGGTTTTTGAATTTTGTTGCATGGAAGACTGGCTAGCGCACAGAACAATGAAAATGACGCAGACACAATTTGTTTTATTTACAAAGTCAAAAGGGTGGCGGGTTTTGATTGATGACGTCAGCATGTACGATGGTTTCGTCACAGAGGGATAGGAGTGGATATTTGTTTGGGCCGCTCGCGTAGTGGAAATCCAGACCCGAAAAAGATTAGGGTGAATTTGATAAGAAATTCGCGTCACAACTCCCCCTCCGTACGCCAGCCAACTTCGGACCCGAAAAATATTAGGGCGGAATTCATTTGGTTTTCGCGTCACAAAATTGGCCGACGTCAGCAGGCTATTTTGGAACACGAATTTGGTTTGAATTATGGTTTATCGCCGTTTGAAGTCCGGCGGGCTCGACTTAAGAACAATTTTGTTTGATCCCATCTTATAAAATTTGTGTTGGTTTTCTTTGACAATACACATATTTATAATAAATCATGGGAATACCACACTAGTAAACATGTGGAAAAGTTATATAAATTATTGAGAACAATCATTTTTATGTAAAAATATCCAAATGTGCTTTTGGGAAATAAGAATTCGAGTATTTGGTTCATATTGTTTTAAGGGAAGGAGTGAAGTTGGAGCCTCAAAAGATGCAAGCTATTACAAAATGACCTATTCCTAAGAAAATCAAGGTTCTTAGAAGATTTTTTAGACTTACATGATATTATTGACCATTTGTTAAGAATTATGCATGCATTTCAAGTCCACTCACATATCTCTTGAAGAAAATATCATTTATATGGAATGATGAGGCTACTTTGGCATTCTCTTTTTTAATGGATGCCATGTCTTCTACACCAACATCAGTTGCACCTACTTTTGGTAAAACATTCATAGTAGAGTGTGAGGCACTAGGACAAGGAATTTACGTAACATTAACACAATAAGGGATATCATTGGCTTTTAAAAGCAAGGAATTCAAAGAAAACATTTGGTGAAATCTACGTATGAAAAATAAATGGAAGCAATATTACATGCAATAAAAAATGGGGATAGTATATCACTGGGAGGTACTTTAAAGTCAAGATATACCATGATAGCATAAAGTATTTTTTAAAGCTATGGATTTCATTGGAATATTAACAAAATGAGGAGAAAAAATGCAAAGTTTTAATTTTGAGATAATCTGCAAAAAGGGTAAGAAAAATTTAGTACATGATGCTCTTTCTAAAATAGAAGAGGCCTCAAATTTATATCCAATTACATTTTCTATTCCTAGGTGGCTAGAAGAAGCTTGCCATAATGGAAAAATGGCAATAGTACTAAACAAAAACTAAAATTTATAAAGGATGGGATGAACTCTATGGAGCATTGGGAGTGAAAGAGAGATATACTTTGGTGCAAATGTAGAATATTTTTATGCACGCAAGCATATTTGAATAAAAAATATTAAGGGAGTCCCATGTCTCTCTGATGGTAGGACGCAGGGTTCCTTAAAACATCTCAAAGGATCAAAAAATATATTTTTGGAAGGAATGAAGAAAGATATTCAAAAATTTGTAAGAGAAGGTCAGGTTTGCATAATAAATAAAAGAGAGATAGTAAAATCTCTAGGGTTACTTCAACCATTCCACATACATATTCAAAGACTAGAAGATATATCAATAGACTTTATTACAGGGTTACTGAAATATAAAGGTAAGTATTACATTTTTTGTGGTCATTTATATACTAGTTATAGTCAGAGAGCTGAACAGCTCAGTTAGTTGAATTATTATAATTAGACCTTTTGATTTCTAGAATCCATTTCTCTCGTAGTGAACCGAAGAGCCATATGTTATGTATATAAATTCTAATTCCTGATGAATAAAAGTAGAGAGGGAAGAGGAGAGTAGAGAGGGATTTCTGTAAACTGTAGCAGAACAATTGCTCTGCAATGATTTCCAAGCTTAGTTGCCATTGAATTATCTCGAACTGCTAATTGTGAAGAATTTTTTAACTGTGAGGCGATTGGGTACTGATAATTCCATTCTTCTGTCTTTGAATTCCCGTAAATTGTTGGATAACCCTATGAACTCACCCCACCCGAAGGCGAGGTCTGTGTAGAGAACCGGGGTCGTGAACACTGTTCAAATATAAAAATCCCGCTTAATAAAGAGACAAAATTGTTGTGCTTTCGGAACCTGACCCGAGGATTGGACATGAGTTAATAAACAAAAGGATAGCGGAACCAGACTTGCACCCATGGTCAAGCCCTCTACCAAAACCACGAGCGGAATCACAAAAGCGGGTTGCCCATATCGCACCGCTTTTGCGGAGTAGGCG
The DNA here is from genome assembly GCA_034641835.2 of Pinus albicaulis. NCBI lineage: Eukaryota > Viridiplantae > Streptophyta > Pinopsida > Pinales > Pinaceae > Pinus > Pinus albicaulis. The sequence goes on from CM076569.1 coordinate 868,009,742, forward strand.
GTATTTCCTATTCGCGAGCGATTCCATAGGGAATGTGACACGTGGCGAAGTGACCCCCGGAAAACCACCATTTAACCCGCGCCATCGTACGTTAAAGCCCGACGTTGGAAGCCGAGCGAAATTTCCAAGAGTCGTTGATTTGGAGAAGGGCCATCGGACGGTGGTCGCACGTTGAACTTGCCCGGAGGTTAACTAAGGTGTGCGGAGGATAGCCAGGTACGATACGAATGTTTGATTGGTTATTGATATATATAGGTGGGGCCGGAGTATAATGAAATTATTTAATTAAACGATTGGCAGATAATTAGCATAAGTCTGGAGCGTGATTGTTGTAAGGCTGGGTGGTGAAATATAGAGCCGAAAGTTCATTACAAGTTATTTATTTAAAAAGAAACGCGGAGTATAAATACAAAGTGTTGAAAGTTAAACATTGGTTATAAGGATTGAAGATAATATAAAGTCGGGAATATAAATTAAAGTCCAACCATTGTGGATAGTATTTATTTATCAAATTCTACGAATTTGATAAATAAACCCGAAGAAAGAAGAAGTCAATTAAGACTCAAGCTGGAGGAAAAGAATGGGGTAAACCAAGGGAAAATGTTGACAGAGCGATTGTAGACACACCAGCTCTCCTTAGGGGTCCAATTTCAGTTTTGTTGCGTCACACGATGATCTCTCTTCTCTGGCATTTACTTGTATTGAAGATCACTATTCTAGGAATAAGGAGTTATTTTCTCCTAAAATAACCCTAGCCAAACATTGACAATGCATCAAGGATATCTTTCTATGCTTCATAAGCACATTTGTTCTACTTCTAAATCATGTCTTGGAAGTGGTTGTTGTGCTGGAAATTATTCACCAGTTGGTTTCATACCAAAGTCTTTTTCACATTTTCAGCATCCAATACATGAAAAAGATAATGGTTTAAAACAACATAAATATTTGAAATTTGCAAGAATTGTTTGGCACACTTTGAATATGAATTTTGAAGTCAAGTGCATGATGCTGTATAGGATCAAGTGTCATTTTGAATACCAAATGTTTCACAAGAAACTTCTCAACATGCTACCCTGCAGTAAGGATTAAATGACAATATTGCATCAACTATTTCCATAATAAAAGTGCACCTCGGTTGTAAGACTAAACAACTACAAATGCTGTAGATCTAACAAGACCACACAATCAAATGTATTCCACAAGGCCAATACTGTATGAAAAATGAAAAGGAGTTTGCAACCAAAAATACCTTAGGCAACTAATTCAATTAGATACACCAAACCATCAACAAAAAGGAAAACTAGCCTACTTGGCCCCAATATTTTCAACTGGGTCCTCTAATTCAACCAATAAAAAGGCCAAAACCATAGCATTGAGATACATTTCATTACACTGTCAATAACAATAAAATTTGACTCAACCATAACCCTTTCCTTTTATTGTTGTGAAAATCTTTATGCATTACTCTAATGTGGCTAGTCCATAGGCCAAGTAGACCACTGGGTAACAAATATGTTTCTTTTCACCTTTGAGTTTTCAAATTATGCCTACCAAATCTAAGACATTTAAGAGGGGGAACTAATACAACGTTAAAAATAAAACCAGAGCACACATCTACAAATTACCTCCTTAGCTACTGTCACACCATCATTAACTATTTTTGGAGAACCATGCTTGCTCTCCAAGACAACATTTTTCCCTTCGCCCCAAGGGTGACTCCAACAAGATCAGCAAGTTTGTTCACACTGCCTGCAAGACAAATTAACAAAGGGGTCCGATGTAGTCTAGGAACACACCGGCATTTTCACCCTGCTCTGGGGAGCAGTGCGTCTCACCCGAGGCGTGCCGCAACCACATGCAGAAGGGGATGAGATCAAATGGCAAGGAACAAACCCGCAACCCATGAAGGACAGTGCATCGATTACATATACAGAGTTATATACGCGAGATCACTTAATAAGCATTCAGACATTTGCAAATAAAATTTTAAACCAGCATAAACACATTACAAGCACATAAACATCTTAATGAGACAGCAACCTTCCATTGTATTAATCTCTTGGCAAAACACATGACTACATGGCATTCTCACTGATAACTTACAAATCTGATACAGATGGATTTCGGAACAGAAAGGCAGAATGGAGAAGATGAGGAACCATAGGAAGGACATGCATGATTCTTCCACAATCGCTCTGTGCGTCTTTCCCTGTCTCGAGCCTCGCAACCTCTTTAGCCTTCTCTTTGTTTCAGCCGGGTGACTATTATTTATTCACCCGCTCCTGCGACTATCAGTTCCTCTGTGTCTTTACTTCAGCTTCTCCCGGATTCTCTCCTGTTATCTGCGTGTTCCACTTTGTCTTCTGCTGTGTGTTTCCTTCATCTGCACTTGTCCCTGTTCTATCTCCAGCTATCGCATGCTTCCGCGCCACCTTGATAGCTCCGCGACTCCTGGTAGTTGCGGCGCGGTCGCTGTTGCCATGTGTATTCATACCGCAACTCAAAAAAGGGTCAAAATTCAAAATTTCTTAGCCAAGATTTCAAAACTAAACAAAAACAAGGGCCCCAACAGGCCCCGACCACAATTCCTTGACTCGTCCCCGAGTCAATCACAAATAACAGTCTCCATTTCCATTGCCCCGCTGGCTCCCGTGCTCTGTTCTGCTGTGCCTTCACCCCGCGCCCTTTCCTGCTGTGCTCCGCCAAGTGGTTGTTCAAACAAGGGCCCCAACAGGCCCCAACCACAGTTGGTTGTGGTGAGGTACCCGCAACTGACCAGTTATTTGACAGACTGCCTATGAACGGAAAAGACTCCCTACGCTCATCCCGGTTGCGGGAGAGTTATTCGACTAAGCTACTCTACGGGTTCTCTCGGTTGCGAGATTTATTGATGAAAAGTGAAAGTGACCTACTCCTGGTAGGGTTTCAGGCGTGCGCCATTCACCCACCCAGGGAGAACTGTACCGTCCAGCTGTGCCAACCGAACGGCTCCTGAGTCGCGGATCTCGATGACAAAGTAGGGTCCCAACCAGTGCATCTGGAGCTTGCCTGGAAACTTCTGGAACCGGCTATCATATAGGAGAACTTTGCCGCCAACTTGGAAGGCTTTGGTTTTGATGTGGCGGTCGTGCCACGCTTTCTGCCTGGCCTTCTGAACCTTCTGGTGGAATTCCGCCAGGAATCGGGCCTCGTCCAACTCCTGCAGCTCCTGGAGGCGTTCCCGAAGTGACTCCTCTTCTGAGAAGTGAAGAGACGTTGCAATCAGAAGACTGGGTACCGTGAACTCGGCGGGAATCACAGCTTCCCGGCCATACACCAACTGGAATGGTGTCTGGTTGGTTAAACGTTTCACCGTGGTCCGGTAGGCCCACAACGCCGCCGGGAGACGCTCGTCCCAATCGTCGCGCTGAGCATTGCAAATTTTAGTCAAGCCCTTTTCGAGAATCTTGTTGAATGCTTCCATAGTACCATTTTCCTGTGGGTGGTAAGGGCTGCTTTTATGATGCTGAATCATAAATGTGTCCAGTAGTGACTTGACCGTGGCATTAATGAAATGCATACCCTGATCGATGGTCAAGCTCCGTGGGCAGCCAAAGTGGCTGATGATGTGTTCAAAGATGAACTGGGCAGCGGTCTCTGCCGAGCAGTCACGTACCGCTGCTGCCTCAGCCCACCGAGTGAGGTAATCTGTGGCGGTAATGATGTACCGGGCCTTGGAGTGTCGAGCGACTGGTGCGATGGGACCTACGAAATCAACAGCCCACTTTTCAAACGGCCGCAACACATGCACTGGGTGTAGCGGAAGCTCGTCCCGGTGCGAAGGCCTTCCTGTCCGCTGGCAAACATCGCAACGCTTCACATAGGCCTTACAGTCAGCATGTACCGTCGGCCACCACAGGCCAGCTTGGACGACCTTCCTTGCGGTGGGTTTCGCACCCACATGCCCTCCCGCAACACCACTGTGACATTCCCACATCACCGCTTCCCGTTCGTGATCAAGAACGCATCTGCGCAACACCTCATCAAGGCCTAGTTTGTAGAGCTGCCCCGCGATCAATTGGTAGTCGGCCGCCCAGACAACCAGGTGGCATTTCTGGAGCGGGGTGTAATCCTGATGGCATTGTCCCGTGGTCAGATAAGTGGCAATGTCATCTAGGTAATCTGGTACTGCTTCTACTCGGAAGAGGTCGGCATCCGGCAGCTGGTCGTCCAACGAGCCTTCATTCTCTCCTGTCTCCAACCTGGATAAATGATCGGGACCAACATTCAACCTGCCGGGCTTGACAATCACCTCAAACATGAACTCCTGGAAAAGTAGAAGCCAGCGACAGATCCGTCCTTCCAACACAGGCTTATTCACCAGATACTTCAATGCAGAATGGTCCGTGAAGAATGTGAATTTGCCGCCCAGAAGATAGTGGTGGAACTTCTGGAGGGAGTACACCATCGCCAACGCCTCCCGCTCGGTCGTGGTGTAATTCTTCTCCGCATTCGATAACCGACGGCTGGCGAAGTATACGGGGTGGTCAACTGTCGTCTCCCCAGGTTGCGCCAATACTGCCCCGAGTGCAATACTGGACGCATCAATATGCACATGGAACTGCTTTTCCCAGTCAGGATGCACAAGTATGGGTGTCGTCGCCAAATTCTCCTTCAATGTGTCAAGTGCCTTCCTGCACTCCTTCGTCCACTGAAACACTTCTGACTTCCGCAACAGTTTCTCCAAAGGGGCCGTAACTTTTGCATAGTTGCAAATAAACCGTCTGTAGTATCCTGCGTGCCCAAGCAGTGCCCGCAACTGCTTCACGGTCTCGGGGGCCTCCATGTGGACGATGACCGCGACCTTGGCAGGATCAACGCAGACCCCTTGCTTGCACACCACGTGGCCCAAGAGTGTGCCGAATGGAACTGCAAAAATACATTTCTTCAAGTTCAAGGAAATCTGCAGCTGACGACACCGGTCAAACATAACACGCAACAGGGAGGCGTGATTCTTCAACAGGCTGTAGACAGTCCAGTCGTCCATGTAGACCTCCAGGAACTTGTGAATGTACTCCCGGAAAGCAGCAATGACAATCCGGGAAAACACAACCGGTGCATTCTTCAGACCAAATGGCATAACGTGATATGCGAATGATCCCCACTCAATGGTGAATGTCGTCTTTGCTTTGTCTTCCTCGGCAATGCGCACCTGATGGTAACCCGAAAACCCATCAGTGAATGAATAAGCTTCGTTTCCCGCAACTTGATCTAGGACTTCATCGCTGAAAGGAGTGGGAAACGGGTCGTGGATGCAGGCATTGTTCAGGCTCCGGTAATCTACACAGACACGGATCTCCGATTTGTCCTTCTTGTTCTGGATGACAATGGGACTCACCCATTCTGCTTCTTCTACTGGAAAGATGAGACCTGCAGCCAGCATCTTGTCAATCTCCATCTTGACCTTCTCTTTGATATGTGGGTTCAACCGGTAGGGTCGGTGCTTCACCGGCCTGGCCCCCGGTTTCAACGCGATGCGCATTTCGCCCAGATCCCCCTTGATCCCCTTCAGGTCCGCAACCGAAGACGGGAACAAATCTTCGTATTCCCAAAGGAGGCTAAAAATTTCTTTTGTTGTCTCCTCGTCCCAGTAATCTCCCACCGTTGCGAGCTTGGGTCTCTCATCTGTTCCAATGTTCAGCTTCTTTGTCTTTAGGGGCTGTAAATGGACTCCTTCAGTCGTCGGCTCTTCACTGATGCTCCACTCGCCTTCCCTTTCGTCAAAATAGAGATGCCTGAGGTCCTCCAGACTATCGTCATCCAGATCGCCGTCAATCCGGTGGCAAACCAACTCGCGCCTGACCTCAGGTCGTGACACCACCGCTCGAGGTGGCGGAAAAACAAGACCTCCTTGACTTCCTGTAGGGCCTAAGACTCCTGCGTCGTCTCCCTTTCGAACAAGAAGCACCGCACGAACTTGTCCGTGACAGCCTGCCAAGAGCCAGTGCCCCGTTTCTGCTCTTCCTCCAGGTACCAGGCCTGGGGAATTGTACCCAGGGAGTGGATAAACTTGTGGACCCACAGCTCCTCAGGGTACCGGGTTCTACGCCACTGTTCCTCGCAGGCCCGCAAATGGTGTCGCGGGTCGGAAGTTCCATGATACTTAAGCGTACTGCAGGGTCCTCCGTCCTCTTTAAAGCATGCCCGCAGAGCATCTGCCACGCACTCCCATCGCAACAGAGTGTTGCGGTGATTTTTCCACCACCGTGCCGACGTTGACTGCAAGGCCACATCCAAAAGTGGCATCCGGCTTTCAGCTGGGACCATGTCTTCCACCTTGGTAATAAAATTATTGACTGCCCGCATGTTTGACAAGGTGGGATATCCGCGGATCTCAGTCCCTACCCATCAGACTTGGGCAATGGAGGCACATCTCCGCGTGGTGGTCTCATACCCCCCTTGCTGCTAGTCTTCCCAAGCGAGTTCGGATCCGAGCTCCGAGCTCTGCACACTCCGCCAACTGACAGAGCCAGTCGCGGTCAGGTTAATATAATCGTCCCACTTTCCTGCGGTCATCTGATAAAGGTGGTCCATCATCTGAGCATCCTCCCGATTGTCCACCGTTTCTGTATATCGCGGGCCCTGATACGGTTCGAGAGGCTGGGTGACCCGTACCTCCCCATCCTCAAAGATCATCAGCTCCTTCTTAAGGTCGATAATGGCATAATTCTCAAAAGCCCAATCAATGCCGAGTAAGGCAGGATAGGGATCCTTGTCGCCCATGATATCAATAACCTCAAAATCGGTGTATGTCTTCACCCCCGCAACGTCGACCTCGACACCCTCGAGCCGGCCGATTGGCAAAATGCAATACTGGTTCGCCATCCTGAGTTGGATTGGTGAGTAGGCTAGCCGTGGCCTTCCAAGAGCCTCCCATGTCTTTCGTGGCAGAATGTTGACGTCGGACCCCAAGTCCAACATGGTGTCGCTGATTTGGAACCCTGCGACCTGCGTGTTAAGCCGGAATTCTTTGCCTGTTCGTTGCTTGTTCCGCTTGACACGCTGCACGTATTGAGGGCCAACGTCCGCCGGATCTCTAAGTTCTGTGTGCCCCTGCAGTGCTCCGTCCAAAGCATGCTTGAGCTGCTGCCGCAGCGCAGCGCTGTCAACAATCCTGAGGAATAGCCGGAGCCAATCCTCGACCACCGTACCTGCGACGTTCTGCGCACCAGATTCCAGCAACACGGGCTCCTCCAAACCTCCCTCGTTCCGCAACTGGGCGAATGCCTCAACTGCCTCCTGGAAATACTTCTTCTGGACTTCGGGCCTGATCAACTTCTTCGATGATGTCGGCCGAACCACTAATGCTGGCTCCTTCCCGTGGGCATCCTCTCCAGCCTTCTTTCCGCCCCTCGTCACGATTGCGACGTTCTGCAAGTCTGGGGCGGCGGTCCCTCGCGGCTCTGAGTTTATCAGATTCACTCCCCTCTGCCTCGCCCGTTCTTCCCACTTCTTGATGAGCTCCGGACAGTCTTCTGTAGCGTGGACATTGACCCGGCACTGGGAACACCAGGGTCGTCGCGGAAGGGGACATTCTCGAGCCACATGACCCTCCTGGTCACAGTTGTAACATTTTACCGGACCGCGTCCGCCTGTGCGGCCTCCCCGCATGCCTCCGCCTCTTCCCCTCGGAGCCTCGTTCACCCTGTAGGAGGGACGATCCAGTCGATCCACAAGTGCGTCGAGCGCCCTGCACTGCTCAGTGTTGTGAGTCGTGGACACGCAAAATTCGCAGTACACATTATTCGGGACCGTGGAGTACTTCTGTAATATCGGGCACATCCGAGGAGGATGCCCCATCGTCTGGCAAATCTCGCAGTACTCTGTGGTGGAGGAACCCGGTTGCGGTGGGAACCTCGCGTAAGTCTGTTGCGGCTGGTAGACCCCCTGCGGGTTCATCGCCGCGCCACCCCCTGGTGGTGGACCCCCCTGGATTGCTGTGACCGAGGGTCCTGCTCCTGTGCCGCACAACCGAGGACACTCGGTTGCTACGTGGCCCTCGACCAGGCAATGAGTACACCAACCATTCGGTCGCGCTGGTCTCACTGGATGAAGCTCCTTGAGCTTTTCAGTCAAGATGGCAATTTGGTGTTGCAACCCTATCAAAGAAGGATCTTGCGGGGCCGCCCTGCCCACCCCCTCCCCCCCGATATTCCTGGGGGTAGCCCGCCATGGCTTCAATCTTCATGGCCTGCTCCAAAGCGTCCTGCAGATTATCAATCTTCTGTTGAGTGAGAGGGGTTCGTGTCAAGGGGAGCAGAGCCTTGATGAACCAGTCCCTCTGGTGGTTTGGATCGATCGGGTAGCTGAGTTTCCCGATCGCGTCCTTGAATCGCCGCATCAACTCCCACGCGGTCTCACCTTCCTTCTGCTTAATTTCCCACAGCTCTGACAGGCCCTGCTGGTCTGTCTGGGGAAGCTTGAATTCGCGGAAAAAATCTCGCTTCACGTCCGCAATTACGGGGTTAGGATGAGCCTCGGACCACTTGATAAACCATCGCAGAGCCCTCTCTCTGAGCGTGGTTTGGAATTCTATTAACTTCCCTGCATCTGGCATCTGGCGAGCCCTCCAGATGGCTTCGCACAAGTACCAATGTTGCTCTACATCATCATTGCCCCGGCCAGAGAACTCTGGATACCGGGTGAAAGATCCAGCCATGTGTACTTGCGGAGAATTGACCAGGATAAAGCCTCCAGGTCCTAGTTTCGTAACGGTCCCACTAGGAAAAATACCACTACTAGTAACGTTGTTGTTACCGGACGTTACTAACATTGATGAACTATTGTATGACCGACTCAATGCTTGTAACTGAATAAAAATATTACTTAAAGGTTGATACAGTACCAGGGGAAGGTCGGGATCCTGGCCATGCAGAAGGTGAGAAGTAGGGCTGCCTGGAGGGGTGGGTGCCGTCTGATCTTGAAACATCCGCTGCATCACGCCGTGCCATTCATCATCGGAACTCTCTTCGGGCTGCATCTTTCTGTTATCTTCGCTAGTCACAATCTCTCTTTCTCGCGTTGCTGAGCTCCCATGCACCCACTGCACTTCCACTGCTGTCCTGTTTTCTTCCCGGGTATCCAAACCCATAACTCCTGTCCTCTGAGGCGCCTCCTTCTGATTTTTCCTCTCGATCTCTCTTCTCTTCAAATCTCGCATTACCCTTCTTCGCCACCTATCGGCGATCTGTGCCCGCCAATGCGCACGTCGCTCCCGCAACTTGCATGCGGCCTCAAGATCCATTCCCCACCCCCCACTTTCACATTCTACACAGCATTGGTTCCCTCAACCCTTCCCCCAGCACGGGAGGTTTACGCTTCCATACTCGTTTTGTGGAATTCAATCAACCCTTCGTCCACCATCAGAGCTTTGACCCATAGCGGAATCTCCTTCAACAGCTTCCCTCTTAGCCCTGAGTGGAAAACAGCCTCGGCTTTCGAGAAGGATTGATAACACTCAGCAGCAAACTCCACAGTGTATCCTTCCAACGTGGTCCTTACCCAGAAATCCACCGCGCGGGTTAGTTTAGTGTCTACCCGATGCAGTGCCACCAGATCTTCGTGCGCCCACCTGCGGTTTATCTTCTGCAAGCCTTCTTGGGGCACCGTCGCATGTAACCTCCGCAACCAATTGTAAAGGTCCGTAGGGAACCTTCCCCTGAAAATTTCGTACGTATCACTGGCTGAGTCAGAGAAAAGAACAAGCTCCTTGATCGCCGCCTCCTTTTTCTTGGTCAGCTCTGCTTGCTGAGCAATGAACTGGTCAAGATGATCATCCCACCATCGCCGTATCACTCCTTCAAAAATCCTCGATACCATGATCTAGATCCCCTCAGAACATGCAGGTCCTGGCAACGGAACCATTTGTTGGCGAGGAGTCAGGTCTCGCGGACAAGACCCAGGTTCAAGATTTGTGGCCAACAAAGGGGTCCGGTGTAGTCTAGGAACACGCCGGCATTTTCACCCTGCTCTGGGGAGCAGTGCGTCTCACCCGAGGCGTGCCGCAACCACATGCAGAAGGGGATGAGATCAAATGGCAAGGAACAAACCCGCAACCCATGAAGGACAGTGCATCGATTACATATACAGAGTTATATACGCGAGATCACTTAATAAGCATTCAGACATTTGCAAATAAAATTTTAAACCAGCATAAACACATTACAAGCACATAAACATCTTATTGAGACAGCAACCTTCCATTGTATTAATCTCTTGGAAAAACACATGACTACATGGCATTCTCACTGATAACTTACAAATCTGATACAGATGGATTTCGGAACAGAAAGGCAGAATGGAGAAGATGAGGAACCATAGGAAGGACATGCATGATTATTCCACAATCGCTCTGTGCGTCTTTCCCTGTCTCGAGCCTCGCAACCTCTTCAGCCTTCTCTTTGTTTCAGCCGGGTGACTATTATTTATTCACCCGCTCCTGCGACTATCAGTTCCTCTGTGTCTTTACTTCAGCTTCTCCCGGCTTCTCTCCTGTTATCTGCGTGTTCCAATTTCTATCTTCTGCTGTGTGTTTCCTTCATCTGCACTTGTCCCTGTTCTATCTCCAGCTATCGCATGCTTCCGCGCCACCTTGATAGCTCCGCGACTCCTAGTAGTTGTGGCGCGGTCGCGGTTGCCATGTGTATTCATACCGCAACTCAAAAAAGGGTCAAAATTCAAAATGTCTTAGCCAATATTTCAAAACTAAACAAAAACAAGGGCCCCAACACCATCCACATACATGAAATCATTAGCCTTCACCTTTTCTTTTATAAACACAGACCCTTTTCCTTTAATTACAGCAGGAGTATCATTTCCAAAAGTAACTTTCTTTTCCTTTTCTAGAGCACTATATGCATGAAGTTTGTGTTTATCACCTGTCATGTGTCTTGAGCATCCGCTGTCAATGTACCATTGATTTTCTTCACCTTCCGCAAATAACGCTATGCCACAATTTTCAACCTGTGGTTCCTTTTTTTTCCATATTTTGGATTTTGAAGGAAGATGCTCTCTTGGCTGTACTTTGCTCCTGCACTCAGAATATTCATGGCCAAATTTATTGCAATAAGCACATTCAACTTCATTTAGAAGAGGAGAAAAGTTGTTATAGGTATTCTTCTTTGTTTCAACATCAATCCTTTTCTTTCTTGCTTCTCTTGTCATGATGGTTTTATATGCAACACATTGAGCAGTTTTATGACCAAAATTGTGACATGAGAAACATTGTCCATTGAAGAAGAAATTTATGCGATCATGAAATATTCTATTTGAATTTACCTGTTGATTGGTGCCCTTTTGAAAGATATTCCTGTTAGTGTTCCTTGCATTAGGATTATCATGCTTTACCTGTAAAGATTATTTATTCCCTGGTTGAGTGGCAGAATTTTGTAAACCAGTTGTAGCTGCTTTTAGATAATTTGGTGTTGAAGCTTGAGAGGACTCTCCAGTGTATCCAAGACATGTCTTTATAAGAGGAGAACGTTGAACCTTGATAATCTCATCTAAGGTTTCAGATCCTTTAGCAAATCTAAAATTCAGAGTCTTTACTTTCTCAAATTCTTTTCTTACACTTACCACTTCACATTCTAATTTCTCATTGTGTTTCTTTGCTTCTTCAACCTGCTTTTCCAGAGTCTCGATGGTTATTTTTCTTTCTTCTAAGAGAATTTTTCTTTCTTCTAAGCGTCTTTTGAGTTGGTTGTTCTCTTCAAGAAAATCATTGTCCTCTAGAGCATCCAAAAAAGTATCCTTTTCTTCTTTCGATTCAAATGCCATGAGAAGTCTAAGATATTGTTCACATTCTTCCTCACTATCAGATACTCCATCACTGTCATCATGAGTATAGTAACTTCTTCTAGTGCTAGACCGGTTCTTATTTCTAGCTACTTCCTTTCCTTTTGCAGGTGTTTCTTTGTAAGGACACTTAGCAGCATAATGATCAACTCTACCACAATTAAAACATTTCAAAGGAAGCTTACCTCTAAACCGTCCTGTACCAAGTTGAAGTTTCTTTACAAAATTTGCCTCATCTTCTTCCGAAATATATCCTGATCCTTCTGCTTCTTGCACTTCTTTCCCTTTTGTAGAAGCTCTAAAAACAGCTTCTTTGACTTCAGACAGTCCTCCTCTTCTCATTTCATATGCGGTCAGTATGCCATGAAGTTGCACCACGGAAAGATTTTGAATATCCTGTTTTTCTTCAAGGGCAGAAACTTTTGATTCAAATTTTGCCGTTAGCGATCGTAAAATTTTCTCAACCAAAGTAGTGTTGGATATTGTTTCACCCAGATTTCTCATACGATTTACAACATCATCAATACGTAAAAAGAAACTGGCAATACTCTCATCACTATGCATCTTTAAATTTTCATATTCAATTCTGAGAGTTTGGAGTTTTGCACTTTTTACCTTTGCATCGCCTTCATAACTTAGAATGATTTTGTCCCATATTTCCTTTACTGTATTCATCTGCATGACTTTGACAAATTCTGATTCAGTTAGACTTCTTGTTATAGCATTGACCGCTTTTGCATTTGATTCATAATTCTTCCTTTCAGTTGGATCTGTTGGTGTAGCAGCTGGATATTGATATCCTTGTTCAACAATGGCCCATACATCAGCTCCCATACACTGAAGATAGGATCTCCTCCTCATTTTACAGAAGATTAAATTGCTTATGTTGAAGAGCGGGGGCTTGATAGATGTTGTTCCCTCATGATTGCTCATCTTGCTTGATCTTCGTTCTAGCGGCTAAGCTTTTTCAGAAGGACCTGCTCTGATACCAATTGTTGGAAAAATACTGAGAGGGGGGGTGAATCAGTATTTAATGCAAACAATAAAACTTTTTACTTTTCCTTTCTAAAACCCCATACGCGACTTTTCAGAAGCCAACTAGCGTATATACGTGGATATCCTTTACAGAACTCGCGTATGCACAGAGATCTAATTATGCATTCAATTCTTAACTCAGATCATTGCATTATTCATTTATCAGATATTTCAGGAAACAGTAAACAGGTGCAAAAAGAACAGAATAATCATCACACATAGGCAACACACATGAACACCAGGATTTTTAGGTGGAAACCCAATTCGGGAGAAAACCACCGCTGCCGTCGTTTCAGTCTTCAATATTTATTATAAAGAAAAACTTCTTACAATCATGTACTGGTGCAGACTTATACCAGCACGCAGGCACCCACCTGCAGAAGGCTACAACCTTCTCTCGTTTACCAGCCTCACCTGGAAGGGAGCTACAACCCCCTGCTCTCGTTTACCAGCCTCACCTAGAAGGGAGCTACTACCCCCTGATATTAGCACCAGTCTCTGCTGACAAAAATCTTCTACTATCAGACTGAAGGCTTCAACCCTTAGATCCACTGCAGACCATGTTTCATTAATTTTCACACTGGATCAAACAGCTTCAACACAATTCTTCACTTATCAACAAACATCCCTTTTCATTTCATCAGTTAGAACAGTGAAACCACTGTAACCAGAATATCAGAAATAGCCCAGACTTCAGAACAGATATGCAGAACCTCAATTATCTTTTGAGCAACCATCAACTCAAATGCCATACACGCTTTTCCTTAAATAGACCCGCGTATACACGCGCTTTTACTGAAGCGAACCTGCGTATACATTTGTGTAACTTATTAGAAAAACCCTAATAGCCCATACGCGCTTTTGTCTGAATAGAGCTGCGTATACACGCGCTTTTCACGAAACGAACCTGCGTATAGATCTATAAAAGATAAATTTTGCAGATCAGACCAGATCTATGAACTTACCAGATTTCTTCAACTTCTTCAACAGATTTGCACCAGGTCTTCATCACTTCTTTTCATATCATCCATGAGATTCACCATTTCAAGATCTAGAGATCTTGAACCTTCATTATGTTCATGGATGCATCATAGAATCAGATCTATCAATTAAAGAGAAGAGTTCAACCATGTAGATATACTTTAGAGTGAAGTATTCATTAAAGCCCAGACATATGCACACATTTTGCACAATGAAGTTCTTCTTCTTATATAGATTTAGCCTTTTTCAATACCATGAGTCAAAACCACATTACTTCCGATGGTTTTCCTGGACGAGATCAAATAGACAATCCAGCGCTCAATACAATGGGTCAATACCATGGTAATGCCCCTTGGTATTCTAATTTTGGAGCGCAAAAGACCATACGCTACTTGGCACGTACTTTTCCGCGTGCATACGCGCTTTCTCCTTGACAAACCTGCGTATGCCTTGTAACACACATTTTTCATCATTGCTTTGGCCCTCACTGATATTTCCTTCTCTGGTACTTCTGAGCTACTTGTAGAACATCAAATTTACATCATTAATAAAATCATCAAGCATCAAGAACATCTTCAATAAGAGGTTTCCATCATCTTCATCAAGTGGGTTGCCATCAAGGACAACATTTGGCATCATATTGCCAACATCAACCCCTTTTTTAAGAAACAATCATCTTGAGTATTATTTTCCATATATATATGATTAAAAGCAATGGATGAGAAAGTTCTTTTTAGGTCATTAATTCTTCCAAGCAGTCTGAAAGGTGCCCAGGATTAAGTGCTCAATGAGTACTTTAGAGTCTTTGAATGCCCATAGCTTATCTATATATAACTGGTTGGAAAACCAAAGTTAACCCCATAGCGCCAGCATCTCAGCTCGCTTGTTAGTGCCAACCCCCTATGCCAGTATATTTTGTAATGACATATTGGGGATATCATGAGCCATGCTCCACATCCACAACGTTGATTCTGTGAGGCCCCATAAAAAAAAAATATGTTGGGAAATGTATTTTAAATGGATGCATTCTATTAGAAAAATTAGTCGGAGGCTTTTGTTTTATCTTGAGACTTTTCCAGGATTAAGTAATCTGTAAACAAATTTTTCCAGGGGTACTCTCTTATTCCTCAAAAATCCTTTTGTTCCTACAACACCAGAGGTAAACCACCATCGGATGCAATCCTATGTGTTTCCATAATCCGGGGTTGTAAAATTAAAATGATAACACAGTAAATTTAGGGTCTTACTGGCAAAAGGGCAGAAATAAAATAAGTGAGAATTACAATTTTACAATTTCACATACAATTACAATTACAATTTTAGAATTTTACATACAATTACCATTACAATCATTTCACATTAATACAATTAAAATTTTACAAATATTTTACATACAATTACAATTTTACAATTTCACATACAATTACAAATTTAGAATTTTACATACAATTATGATTATAATTTTAGAATTTTACATAAAATTTACAATTACAATTACAATTTTACATATATACCATTACAATTACAATCATTTCACATGAATACAATTAAAATTTTACATATGATTACAATTACAATCATTTCACATTAATACAATTAAAATTTTACAAATATTTTACATATAATTACAATTTTACAATTTCACATACAATTACAATTTCAATATCTACAATTATAGTTTTTGAGTTTTACATACAATTACAATCATTTCACATTAATACAAATAAAATTTTACAAATATTTTACATACAAATACAATTACAATTACAATTTTACAATTTCACATACAATTATAATTACAATTTTAGAATTTTACATACAATTACAATTACAATTACAATTTTACATATATACAATTACAATTAAAATTGCAATTACAATCATTTCACAATAAATAAAATATTACAATTACAATTATAATTTTACAAAGATTTTACATACAATTACAATTACAAATACAATTACAGTTTTACAATTTTACATGCAATTAAAATTAAAATTTCAGTTACAATCACGATATAATATTTAATAAATATCATGATTTAATATTTAAAATAAACATCACTATCATGATAATCATTGAACAAACATCATATTCGACTAAAAAACACATTCAAATTCCCTAACATCATCTAATCATCGTTATCATGATCATCTAACAAAACACAAGCATTGTATAACATCATCACAACATAAACATAAAATATACATCTCATGTCAAATAACTGCTATCACATACACATCTATTTGCAAGCTACACATTAAATGAACATATCTAACATGACCTAACAATATACACATCATGATGATCACCAATATGTAAATTAAGTACAGCTGCAACATGAACATAAAATACATCGACCATATATATATATATATATATATATATATATATATATATATATATATATATATATATATATATATATATAATGTCAACAATATACAACTGTAATATAAATGTCAAATATCAGTTGGTCATCATCAATAGTAGTACTAGTCGAGGCCTGCTTAGTCAATGGTGCAACCTCGAAAAGCTCAAATAGATGTCGATCATCACCTGCCTGCTGATCTGGTGATGCCTCATGTTGATCAAGATCAACTGTCGACCACTCATGATGACTCGACATGGATGGTCCAGCCTGCTCATGATCATGAGTACTGATGGATGTTGTAGGATTCTGATCATGATGACTCAACGTGGATGGTCCAGCCTGCTTATGATCATGAATGTTGGATGATGCAGGCTAAGAAGGCTGACTCGACGTGGATGGTGCATCCTGCTCATGATCATGACTGTTGGTTGATGTTTTAGGCTGCACATCTCCAGTGCGAGGTGAACAATGATCACTCCCCTGATCGTGATCATCATATGATGTTTCGCCGCTCAACTGTTAACATACTGTGTCTCGACCACGCCTACGTCGAAGGGCCCTCCTCAACCCCGTCACTAAGCTAGTAGCTCCTACAACATGCCGCATCAGGTTCAAAATGTCACGTGGCATGCCTCTCCACATCAACCTATATCTCTCCCATAGTGGGGGGCCTCACTCCCCTCTCCACAATCAGTCCACAGATTTGGTCGCCCAACTCCATCCTAAATCTAGTGTCAGGCCTACGCCTCACACCAGCTGGTACCTACGCAACATGAGGTCCAGGTCTGTTCACACCGGCCTGATCCTTGATATCTTCCATCCCCTGATCTTCATCAAGATCTACACCTGCATCATTTGGTGGCAGTGGAATCTCATCGCCATCAAATGACCCAATGTCTGCAAAATATATATAAGTACACAACAATAATTAGACAATTTCATTAAATAGTTTAATAAAAACAAGTTAAAGAACATGTTAGAATAAATTTAAAGAAAACAGTAATATTATCTCTATCATCTGGCGGCTCATCATCTGTGAAGAGGATGTTGTCACACCCTCGCCAATCCAAACCAGAATATAGACAGGGGACCAGAACGAAGGGATTCTCATCAACACTAGCTAGCAACTCTAGTGCATCATGTGATATCCTTGCGGAAAACTCTGGCTCACCCCTCTTGGGCATCATCTGTACCCACATCTGCATCCATACATGTAGCATTGGCCTACAAGGCTACCAAACAAAAGTAGGCCTCGTCTCTGGAAACCTCTCAAAAAATAAACAAAATAGCTCTGAAGCAAAAGGGAAGTTCACCTTCCCTTGTGCCTGAGCATGACATCTATCTAAAGTTGTACAGAACTGCCGCATAAAAATGGCAGACCACCTCACAAGTCGTGGCACCTGTAATAAATAATCAACATAAAATAGAAGCGGGCAACTAATGCATTGCCCGTCGTTGGTATGGTGTGCAATGGTCGAAATCAGTAGTGAGAGGCACCTCACCTCCTCTCCACCAAATGAAGCACTACGTAACTAAACACCAGAGACTGAATATTTGCAGGAGACAGTATATCTGCGATAATGTATCTCTTGGAGTACACTAACTGACTCCCTGCTACATAGCCAACGGGGACCTCTAGGAACAAGGGAAAATCCACCGCTCTCCTCTATAGGCCAGTAATGAAATAGATGTCCTTCTCAGTGGGCGTGTACCATTGGTTAGGACCAACCCGGAAATCCTGTCGGTGGGAATTCCACTTGTGGATAAGCTGTCGCAAAAACCCACCATGGTCCTTTAGGGATGTAGGCCTATCTCCCTTAGGAGCGCCTCAGTGGTTGTTCTAATAGGGTGAGGGTACATATCTCTTTCCCTCTCTTGTGCTTCCCACAGGAGAACCACATTATACTCGTCTGCCCGTTGTTGTTGTTGTTCCCTCTCTTCTCTCCTTTGGCATCACTAAACGATTGACATATTAAATACAATTTTTTTTATTAAATGAGACATGTATTTTGAAAAAAAAAATAGTCAGTGCACGACAAAAAATAGGCATGCACTGGTAATGGTGCATCTGTTTTATTGCGCATTGGATGCGGTGCACCTGGAAATTTTCAGTGCACTGCAAATCATGACTTGTCCTATCTCAAGCGATGCGTTGACTAAACGCATTGCTAAACATCAACTAGTGGTCAACGGTGTTGTCGTTTAACCGATCTCACTGTTGACTATGAACAAATTCAGGAGGGCAGTGCGCTGACGAAACTACTCACCCCAGGGCGGATAGTTTCGTTAGTGTACCACCCTCCTAGCATTGTTACACGGTCAACGATGTAGTTGTATAACCGACCGCATCGTTGACTATGTAGCAGTATCGGGAGGGCGATGCGCTGACCAAACTATACGCCCCCGGGGCGTATATTTAGGAAACGCACTGGCCTCCTGACATCACAATATAGTCAATGGTGTGGTCGTTTACATGACCGCAATGTTGACTATGTAGTGATGTCAGGAGGCAAGTGCACTTCCTAAGTATACACCCTGGGGCGTATAGTTTGGTCAACGCATCACCCTCCCGATACCGACCACACCGTTGACTATGTCCAATTCGGGAGGGCGGTGTGCTAACAAAAATACCCACCCCGGGGCACATATTTCCGTCAACGCACCTCATTCCCGCAATTCGACATGGTCAACAATGAGGCCGGGTAACCAACCGTACAGCAATTTTTTTAATTTTAAAAAGCACGGTGCGTCATTTCAGTACCGCCCCGCAACCGGTGCGGATACCGTTAGCACCAGTCACAGTGCAGCCTATAAATTTATAGACATCACCACGAACCGGTGCGAGCCGAATAGCTTGAGCGCACCGCACGGGAAAAAAAATATTTTTTTTTAAATAAGGTGAATTTTAAGTTATTTTAGAAAACTAATCCACTAAAAGGTTTAATTATAGAAAAAAAAAAAGTAAAATACCTGTACATTTTGCCATCGAGGAGGCATATTAGCTGTAGAGTTTGCAAAACTAAATTTTCCCACCATTTTGCAAAATTAAAAATGGAGATGGTGGGCAATGGACAACAGTTGTGCGTGCAATGGGAGCACCAATGGCAGGGCACCTCACACAAGGTAAATTTGCATCAGTGCTTGAGAGCTCTGGAGCACTGAAAAGTGAAAAATGCGGATTTTTTGCCGTAATTTTTTTTTTTTTTTATTTAACTATGTTCCGATGCGTGGGTTTTCGAGGTGCACCGGTGCTGAATGTGTGCTAGAGTAATGAGACGCACCGGGCGGGTTTGTACCAAGCGCACGATGTCCCGGTGTGCCAATTTTTAGTACGCACTGGTGCTTTCTCTAGTGGAACGCACCAGTGTGGTTTAGGGTGAGAAAAAAAAAAAAAATCCACCAAAACCTCGACCCGCCAACCTCCTCTAGTAACCTCCGCTACAAACGAATGCCTAGGCTATTTTTATAAGGGGTTCCTCAAAAACATCCGCTAGAGGGTCTTGTCCTTGTAGTGCAATTGGTTTTATCAATATTTTTTTTCTCCTTCCAACTATTGTCATGATGCAACAACTAGCAAGATGCAGACGAGGTAGTGGAGGTCATGGCTCTTCAGGTAGTTCAGGGCTCACTTTCATGCCGAGTCTTGTACTCAACTCTACTGCAACCAAATTCCACCTGAAGTTCCATAAGATTTGGTTGACATGGAGGATTAAATAAGGTTTGAACACTAATGATATTCATACATTGAGTTTAAGGGGGAACTTGATGCCTGGGTGTTAAACACCAAACAAACCCGACGTAGAAAGAATCAATATCTTCATACAATTAATTTATATTGGCATCTAAAGACACCACTTGGTAGGGTTTTTTCAGATCATCATGCAGCTCAAAATATGATTACGTTGGTGCTCAAGAAAATTCAGCATCAATTGGCAAACATAGAAGGGTGGCATGCGTGCATAGAGGTAAGCATGACTTTTGGTTCAATGTAGTTCCTAAAGTCAAGGCAAGATCCAAACCCATTGATATGGAAACCTTGCCTTCTCCTTATTTTACAGTATGTGCTTCATCTAAAAGTTTCCATTGGTTATGGACTTGGATTTGACTTAACAAGGAAATGCAAGCACTTAAGTATGATAGCATATAGAGGATTCGATGGAGAGCCTCAGGAGAGGGAAATGTTAGATGGAATTTAAAGCATAGGTGGGCACGTGATAGAAATGTGGCCATGACTCATGACAAGTGGGCACTCTGCCCTTAGTTATTCATTTGGTTAATAAATAAGAGATCAGACGATTGCAGGCATTGTACCATCGCGGTTCAATTCAAGTGGAAATTGGCAGTGATGGAGAGGGAGGAAAGTGGCTTAAAAATGTTGCAGAATTGAAATGAATTTATGTTGACAAGATGGTAAGGAATGCTGGAAAGAATCTGGCACTAATTTATAGTTGTTGGTTGAAACAGATCAATCATCGAATTTCTCTCGTGCATGGGATAATAGCAAGGAAAATGGCTTTTGCGAGTAATGGAATCCGCAATGACGCTGAGGAGTCTGGGCACAGCGGGAATCTAGGGAAAATTATTGATAACTCTTGCAAGCAGGTTGTCAAGGAGATTGTCAAGAAGATCAATGAAATTATGGTTGTTGTGTTTACTCATTTATTTGGCCTCGGAAAGGATATGGAGGTGATCCAAAAATCAATGGAACATTTGAATATTGGTGTTATGAATCTGAGACATAAAGTGGAGAATATCGAATTGCGAGTGGAGATGGCCATTGTGGGCATTCTAAAGGAGGTCTTTGGGATATCTGATGGTTCTGCTCCTTAGCAGAGGGAAACGTTGTCACTGTGAACCGAGAACTAGATCCTAGTGCAAGTTGGAGTGTGGAACCGAGTATGCCTATTGAAGAGGCACAGGAAGAACTCGAGTCTGGAAGTCACGGGTAGTAGCTGCTTTTTATTTTCATAATTTTATTTTTTTTCGAATAGTAGTGTATTGTGGATTTTTTTGGAAGATATATAGTATAAATTATGTAAATATTATATATATGAATAATATAGGTAGCAATAGGGTCTCTTTGCTTGAATATCTGCACAATTCTGAGACTAAGCTCTCCATGATTGTAAGGGACATAGCACGTTTCAGCTTTATTAATGAAAATCGCTACCCGTTTCATTGAAATAATAACAATAATAATAAACCTTAAAATTATAATAAAAATAATTTTAGCTATTTATTATATAAATTTGTCTTCTTTAAAATGTAAAATCATAAAAATTAACATTGTAACATTTAATTTAATTATGATAAACTTTAGATATGAAAATAAAGTAGACATTTAACAATATATGTTGAAATTGTAGCAAGAAAATACTTCATTTGACTAGTGCCTTAGTCAAATGGAGAAAATTCGATTTTCCACATCAGCAGGATGACTTTGATTGCAGTTAGCTAGAGTGACATGGCCTTGTCTACTATTTAAGTCAGTAAATCTGAATTTGTAGGCTTGGAGTAGAGTTGTGCATGTAGTTATTTCTAAACTTTAGCAATCTAGTTCAGTTATTTTTAGTTGAACTCAGTTAACTGAGCTCTAATCATTAGTTGAGTCAGTTGAAGGTCAATTGAGTAGTTATGACTATTGTTAACTCACGGCTCTCTCAATTAACTAGTAAATCATCTAAAAATAGACCCATTCATGCATGGAAATAGAATTTCCTATTTGATTGGACAGAAAAGGCACATTTGTACATATATTTGTATATTGTTAAGTGTAAAGTGCTTTTACATTAAGCAGGTTATCAATTCCCTTTGGATTTGCACAAGGAAATAGGGAATTTCCTTATTTTTTAGAGCTTAATTCCTCCATGAGTGTGCAAATAAATAAGAGGTTGGTTAAGGCTTGGATTATCTAAGTGTTTTTGTTGGAGAGGTAAATCCCCTCTGCGAACAGAGGCGATCCCTACTAGCCCAGATCGGGTCTAGCAACAACCGAGTCACGCTAAGACGCAATTTCCTAATTGAAAAAGACCAATATGTGACAAGAGGCCTACCTTAAGTCCTACGTTGTTGTCGTTTGTAGAGGAGATGGCATTTTCGTCCCTTTCTCTAGCAGATCACAATTCTCCCGCTCGATGCGATCGAACACCTGCACATACAATAAGAAACAACAAACAAACAAGCGTAAAACCTAATACATGAAATTATGTATCAATCAGAGAAGATACAACTCATAACATAAAACATGAACATCTGAATGGAACCATAATCGAAGTCGCTTATTATTAATTAGAACAAAGAAAGATACAATCTGAGCTCTGACGCTGGATCTTCCTTCGGCGGGTCGACAGATGAGTACGTCTCAGTAAAGCTCGTCGGGAAAAGGACAAGTCTCTCTCTCTTCGGCTGTCTGACGATAATATCCTTACAATTGATTCAGCTCTATTCGGGCTACCAAGACTACTTTGCTCAACCATTTAGCCCCTTCATCAATGGAAGATGGCTATATTTATAGAGGAGAGGAGGAGGTTGGGATCCCTACAATAATGGAAGGGATGCCTTATCCCTTGGGAGGTTCCCCATAAGGTGGAAACAAGAGGCCAAAGGAGGAAGGTCGTGGTTATTCAGTCGAAACCACTCCTCATGACTCATCCACGAAGTTGTTGTAATTGAAACTTCGCCTCTTTTTTTTTAAAAATTTCCATAAGAAGATTGGCACGGGTGCTTAACTGGGACAGAGCACCAACTGGCGTGGGCTCAGTGTTAATTTTCCTCATTGGCATGAGGACATAACGGGCTACCAGCGCCAAGGAAAAAAACTGGTTTTTTTAGGGGTCTGCTCAGGAAATGATCAACAGAAGGAATGTTGTCCTCATGGAAAGGGATGCAATGATGGTATTTGCAAGGCATGAAACTTCTTATTTATCACAGAAATGACCCTCCAATGGGCAAGAAGGGGATTGCAAGGACGGTGACAAATTAATGTGTAACAGATGCCCCCTAAAGCATGAGGCCCGAAAGAGAGAGAGGGGTGAAATGCTTTACGAGAACGTGTCCAACTAAAAACACTGCCGTTGAAAAACCTGCATAAGTACAACTGATATCTCAAATACATGATATATGTGGTATGGGTGCAACCATCCATAATAGAGTATACAATCATCAAGATCCAAGGCATGGACGCAACCATCCAGTAAGGATCGATAAATAGACTCACGTATGGTCGCAGCCATCCAATCAGTGAGTCATGTAACCAATCATAATAATCCACAAAATCGCAGCCTGGATTCTAACAGACAAAATCTAGGGTCTTGCGCTCCATCTCGACCCGAACAAAGTACAAGTTCTAGCATGTGAATAAGTGAGCTGAAGTCGAACATGCAAGAACATCGTCTGATTACCAGCCAATGATGAAAGTTGTTAACAGACGTGAGAGGAACCATCAATGATGACAATGGCCCTCAAGGTACTATAGGTACAATCCACGAAATGTGAACAATGAGCTGGCATCGAACACCCACAGAATCATCTGATCGAAGGTCAATGATGAAAACCTTACATCGAATGCAAAGAACCTGCCATTAAGGCATGCAGGCTCCAAGGTACCAGAAGGGAGTCTCTAGATCAACTTCCTGGATAATGAGCTGAAGTCGACAGGAAGTGACCTTGATCAAAGGTGGGCCATAGTGTTTCCCACGTCATCGACGCGAGACAGAGGAATATAATGTTTGTGAATCAGGATCAGATGAGAATCAGAGGAAGGTTAAAACTGCAGAGGTCAACTTCTCTTGAACATACTGGTGGCACGACAGTGGATTTGGAAGTATTTGACATCAAAAGATCAGAGGTCATGACGACGAGGCAAAGAGCAGATGAGAGGTCAAAAAGGATAACCCAAACCCACGGAGGCAAACAGAAAATGAGATGAGATGTCCCCAACCCGACACGAATGCAGATAGGTGCCATGTTCAAGAGCGACATACTGCCGACACGACGACGATACTGGTTCCATTTTTCCCCACCATTTCTGGCGAGTACCCCAATTATTTTTTAAGACAAGCTTGAAGGGGATAGCATATGCTTGTAATATAATTTCGTCCTTTGGACGAATCCATCCTAGTACATTTAACGAGCCCTAGGAAGGAGAAACTTGAATATCGTCATTACGACTAAATCCGATGTCATTAGGGTTTAACGAGTCTGACAAAGGAAGAGCTCGGTGTCTTTTCATGTTTAGAGAGTTTGAAAAGACAGCAGAAAAGTAAACTCCAACAGTCCCTTTTCATAAATAGTTCCTCAGATCCAAAAAGGTAGAAAACTATGTCCAAGAAAACCTCCTAGTCGCGATAGGCTAGGGTATTTCTTTTTCGTAAATAATCTATCCTAGCCCGAAAAAGGGGTAAATGTATACTGGGTAGATGTCGTTTCGCAGCCAATTTAATGAGATCAAAATGACAAGCGACTCGGAAATATTTTCATGTTTAGAGAGTCAGAAAAAAGCTGAAATTTGACTCCTCCTGGAGGAACGAGTGGTATAAAGGATAGCAACTGGTTCCAGTGATGGTGTAACTGCTCAGAACAAGTAAAGGTTAAGAGGCTGGCTAACAAGACCACTTATCGCAACGGTTCCTCAGGAATGGGTAAAACAACCAAGTGAAGGCATATGATCGGCCAAGCAGATAGTGACGATGGAGTGAGAAAACCAAGGCTCATCTGGAAAAAACAGGCTGATAAAATGGCAATCACAGGAGGTAAAATGGGAATGGTTTCATTTTTACACAAGATTGAAATCAGGAAACTCTGCTTGAATTTGGTTTCATTTTTACACAAGCTTGAAACAAAGATAAACTATGCTTGAAACCAGTTTCATTTTTACACTAGCTTGAAACGGAAACAAACTATGCTTGAAAAAGTAAGCATGCCCCCAGCATGGTGACTCAATTTGAGGTACATGCCCCCCAAGCTTCAGTCCATATGAATGGAAGATGGAGTGAAGGTTCAAGTTACAAGATCAAGAGAAAGACTCGACTGGGATTTTACGAGATCTTATCAAAGACTCAAATTGAACAGGAAAGTGTTTCATTGTTTTATCGAGGTTGACACATGAAAAGAACTATCCTCATATGCTTGTTTCATTTTTTAAGGAGCTTGACACAAGAAAATGAACTGTGCTCCGACCTACTTGTTTCATTTTTTAAGGAACTTGACACAAGAGAATGAACTATGCTCTGGGAACCTAGTTTCATTTTTTAAGGAGCTTGACACAAGAAAGGAACCATGCTCTGGGAACCTGGTTTCATTTTTTAAGGAGCTTGACACAAGAAAACGAACTCTGCTCCGAGAGACAACTCATTATGATGAATAATAATTCATGGCTTCCAATATTTTCCCATCCGATGGAAGGAAAACATCTTGGAAGTCTGGACCCAATGCCCCCAGCACACTATTCACGACGACATCATCACTGAGTACAGGCACGGGGTAGGTAGCCACATAGTTGACCTGTGGTGGGGCAGATACAACGAGTGGATAAAAACTAGGAAGGGATGATGGCGGGCCAGTTGCCACATCAAGACCAAAGAACGAAAGCTGATCAATGGTCACGATCCGTCCTTCATGTGGAAAACAGACCACATGAAAAAGGGAGGAGACAAGCGCTTCCATGGCATAGGTGTAATCGCGCCCCAAGAGAATATTAAAATCTAAGGGGCCTGGAACAACCATCACGTCCATATGGACGGTTTTACCTCCCAAATTAATAGGTAACCTTGGAAGGATCCCTAATGGTTGACTAGTTCTTCTGTTAAAAGCCAACAGATTCTGCGTTATAGGCATAAGCGGCGGCGAACCTAAAGCTTGCCAAGTAGTTGAGGATAGAACACTGACAGACGCACCTTCATCTATAACAGTGCTAGGTACGACCAGACCAGAGGCTTGTATTTTTATCTCAAAAGGCACATAAGACGGAAGGCGGTATCCAGAAAATCAACTCCAATCAAAGGAAGCAACCAAACTACTCGGAGGGGCTACCATCGAACTGAGATGGTTTTCCCTTGGTGTTATGGAAGAAGAAGGAGCATCCTCCAAGACCTCCATCTCGAAGGCAGGAGGAGTATCCTCCGGGACCTCCATCACGAGAGGCGGAGGAGCAGCTTCTTGAGATATAGGGACAGGAGAATATTTCTCCAAGTCCGAGGAATATGAAGAAGCAAGAAGAACCTGAGGAGTGTGAGATCCACTATCAACGGAAAAGACCTAGTGCACCATAGACAGGGCCAACTCAACCGATCCCATGACCAATGGTTGGTCAAGAACGGATTCCTGAATTTGAATTTCCGGGGGAGCGGGATTGACCAAGGATGACTCTTGACCAATCGTAGGATAGCTGGTGGAGGACTCAAAGAAATTTGTTTATAACCAGTCGGGAGGCATGGTGTAGAAAAATTCGGGTTGTCCAACACTCACTTGGCTTCATCCATATACGGACAAAGTTGAATGGCATGGTTCCCTTCACACAACTTACAGGGATTGGCAAGCTTACCCTGCTTCTTAGGAGCTTTACCAGCACTAGCTGAAGATGTGCCCCCAACCTAACTCCCAGAAGCCAAAGGCAACGACAGGCGACCGTTGGACCATACTTCGAGCACCTTGGGAATGCCAGGGCAGTCTCGAAGAAGATGGCCTCCTTGACACAACATGCAAGGGAACTTGACTTTCCGTGGAGGGTTGGAAGGTTTATCAAGAGGAGATGTTTCGGAAGCAGTAGTTGCAGCCTTAGCCTCTCTCTTATCGGACTTCTTCTTCTTTGTCTTCTTCTTCTTCTTCTTAGCCACCTGGTTACTCGAATCCAGACTTTCACCAGGCAAAGTAGATGAGGAGGACGCAGAAACAGGCGAAGAAGGGGAGAGGTCCACCTTGGAATCAACATGATGTTGTTCAGGCGGAGGAACTAATTGAACAGTATCCGGGACATTCGGGACCACAGAGGTTGAAAACAACCCAACAGTTAACCCAGGAAGGGACATCGTTGCCATATAAGGAGCACCAACATTTCCAAAAGGAGGAAACGGACCCGGATTCCTATCGGAGGGGATTCCTTGGTTGGAGAACTCCAGAAAAGTTGCCATCAGAAACGATCTTCATAAAAACACCCTAAGGAAACTAAATTTAACCAGGAATATTTCGTGGGCAGTTAATTTTTATGACATTGAAACAAAACTCTACCGTTTCATATTTTAAGAGTCAAGAAACAAGCAAAAGGTGACTCTATCACTTTCAGTTTGGAAACAAGCATGAAAGGACAAGCGCTTGACGATCTTTTCAAATTTAGGGAGTCAGTAAAGATCAAACTGACTGCTCTGGTAATCTAGGAAAAAGGTGTACCAGATATCCGTGAACTGAAATATACACCTTGGTTAAAAAATGAAAGAGAAATCAACCAAGGACTTGACGTACGTGCAGGTAATCTCTCTGAATGTTGTGTCCGGTGTATCACGGGTATAAGGCGGCAAACTCAGCTTCCTACAGATAAAGGATAGCAACCTAGTGGGGTCTCCCTTTATACACGCGACGGTACGGGGAGCACAAGTCCGTACTAGTGCTGTCTAAAGCCAAGAGGCGAACGACAACTACTAGGTTTAATGACACCGGAACACGTCACTAGCCTAGACCTCTAAATATTTTGTTAATGTTTCAATGTTGCCTTAAGGTAAATTGAATAAATTTTATGGATGATCTTCAATTATGTCTCGGTTTCAAGGCCCTACCGTATGTCATTTGAAAATATCCTATATGCAGCTACATGAGAAAAGAAATCTTTCAATTCGATAAATGCTATCTAGTTAAGGGAAGAGCTTCAAACAATGATGCAACAAACAGCAATATTGAAAACGAAACTTTTTCCAAACTAGATGACTTTCACTATCCAAAAGTAATTTCAAACATTCAACGATGCGAATTATGCAACGTAATCTATGCAAAATCCTCTTTTTTGAAAACTATGCAATTGTAATCTATGCACAATTTCCTTTTCTTGAAAGAACAAGAATGCACTCAATGCATTTTTCGATGAAATGAGAATCTACTTAATGCATGATTTTAATGAAAGAGAATGCACTCAAAGCGATTTTTAGTTTTCAATCATTAAACAATGTAATCTAAGTTCAATGACAAATCTCAAAAAATACTTTTCAATGCAATGTGATCCAATGCATTTTAACGAAAAGAAAACTTTGAGATGAAAACTAAATGAACGCAAATCTTCTTAATGGAAGATGAAGGCAAAAGGGATGCAAACAAACACTAAGAATGCAATCGTTGTTTCAAACACTTTGTAACGAAAATCCTCAAAAGGCTACAAGACATATGAGGTCAAGCACAAAAAGGACTTCCAAAACATGAGTTCAAAACAAGGCATTCATTCCCTTTTACATCAAGCAATCATGGAAAGAATACATTTTAGCTGAACAATGAGCAATGTAATCTATGCTCATACAGAGAAAAGACCGGAAGGGAAAGACACATTGGTGAAGGATTAAGGGAAAAAATCTCTATTTTCACACACCCTGAAATTGGCACGAATTTTGTAGGTGAAACTAATTCCAACTGGCGCGACTTGCTCACTAACAACTAGCGCCAATGGCCAATTGGCGCGGGTTGCTAACTGACAACAAGTGCCAACGCCTGAAAATGAAAAAACAAATAATTTCTCCCAACCAAGACCAGACTCACCACTTCAAGAAAAATCTTAAACAATCCCAGAAGCAAAGTACTAACCAAAAGAAACTTCCAAACAAGGGAAAACCCTAGCACCTACAGGAGATGGCGCGACTGTCTGGCTGTAATCCGCGCCAGACAGGGGATGGCACGAGTTATGAACTGGCAACATGCGCCAATGGGCGCGACTGTCAGGGTGGAAACCGCGCCAATCAAGCCAACCATGAAAAGATGAAAATTCGGAAAAACAGAGGTCAGATTTGATCCTCCGGGGCTGAATAGAGGTTTTACACCAGAAAAAAAATGAACCAAAAGAGCTGATCAAGTAGACAAAGACCAAAATCAACCGAAAAGACAAGACAAACTCCAATCAATGTCTCCCCAGTGGAGTCGCCAGTTTGTTGGAGAGGTAAATCCCCTCTGCGGACAGAGGCGGTCCCTACTAGCCCAAATTGGGTCTAGCAACAATCGAGTCACGCTAAGACGCAAGTTCCTAATTGCAAAAGACCAAGATGTGACAAGAGGCCTACCTTAAGTCCTACGCTGCTGTCGTTTGTGGAGGAGATGGCGTTTTCGTCCCTTGCTCTGGAAAATCACAATTCTCCTGCTTGAAGCGATCAAACACCTGCACATACAAGAAGAAACAACAAGAAAACAAGCGTAAAACCTAATACATGAAATTATGTATCAGTCAGAGAAGATACAACTCATAACATAAAACATGAACATCTGAGTGGAACCATAATCGAAGTCACTTATTATTAATCATAACAAAGAAAGATACAACCTGAGCTCTGACGCTGGATCTTCCTTCGGCGGGTTGACAGAGGATTACGTCTCGGTAAAGCTCGTCAGGAAAAGGACAAGTCTCTCTCTCTTCGGCTGTCTGACGATAATCTCCTTACAATTGATTCAGCTCTATTCAGGTTACCAAGACTACTTTGCTCAACCATTCATCCCCTTCATCAATGGAAGATGGCTATATTTATAGAGGAGAGGAGGAGGTTGGGATCTCTACAATAGTGGAAGGGAGGCCTTATCCCTTGGGAGGTTCCCCATAAGGTGGAAACAAGAGGCCAAAGGAGGAAGGTCGTGGTTATTCAGTCGAAACCACTCCTCATGACTCATCCATGAAGTTGTTGTAATCGAAACTTCACCTCTTTTTTTAAAAAACTTTCCATAAGCAGATTAGCACGGGTGCTTAACTGGGATAGAGCACCAATTGGCGTGGGCTCAATGTTAATTTTCCTCATTGGCGTGAGGACATAACGGGCTACCAGCGCCAAGGAAAAAACAGGTGTTTTTAGGGGTCTGCTCAGGAAATGATCAACAGAAGGAATGTTGTCCTCATGGAAAGGGATGCACTGATGGTATTTGCAAGGCATGGCACTGCTTATTGATCATAGAAATGACCCTCCAATGGGCGAGAAGTGGATTGCAGGGACGGTGACAAATTACTGTGTAACAGTTTGCCAAAGAAATTTAGGAAGAAGGAGAAAAATTTTACAAGGCATGGTGTGTTGTAATTATATCTCTTTATATTTTGATTTAATGCAAAGAAACGAAGGGGTTTTGTTGGGTTCCCCTGTAAAATCATTTTGTTCCTTGTGTTTTGATGGTTGCATGTTATTGCATGTGTTTTTCTTTTCGTGGAATTGTAGAAGAAATTTGTGTCTCTTGATTTCAGTTTGATTTCATTAGCGGTAGCAAATTTCCTGCAATTTATACACTATAACTAATTTATATAAATAAATTTTTGATTTGAAAATGAAGTACATGTTATGAGATATGAATAAAATTATAAAAAAAAATTGGAGAAAAAACAAATTATATTCTATATATTTACATTTTTTAAATAATTTAAATATTTATGCATAATGTAATAGATATAGTGATAAAAACATATTTATAGTGAGATTAATTGTTAATATCTTGATAATTACTAAAAAGTGTTTTGATGTTTAAATTTATATGGTTTCTCTATTAAATTAGCACAATCGTATTGGAAAATGTGGTTGATATACAAAGATCAACGTAATTTTCCCCCTTTTTAAATCTATCTCTTTGTTTTGTTTTACAAATCAATTTTTTGTTTTACAAACCTATGCATCCACAAGATTCCAATTGTTATTTGATAATTTACATGGTAAAAGTTCATAACTGTATGAGGTAAATGTGAAAAGGTAAACATGGATTTAGAGATGCAAGGTAGTTAATATTTGAAATTCCATCTTTTAATGTAGGTATGTAGCCATCTTTCATTTATAACCATGAAATAAAGATTTGGGTTAAAAGGAAGACTAATTTTTCAACCTTTAGTAGGAAGGATACATATCCACATAATTATATGGATTTCCTTCAATTGAGTACATTCTTTGCAATATGTAGCGCTATGGATTGAGATTGTGCAACCTCGTAAAGAGTGCTTTCCTTAGTTTGAATCATTTTGTTCAAATTATATATATTTGTATTATGTTCACATTTTATATATATATATATATATATTACAAAGCAGTTTGGGTTAATATAATATATAATCTTTAATACTCTCTCTCTCTCTCGCTCTCTCTCTCTCTCTATATATATAGAGAGAGATAATTTTAATATAAAAAAAAAAATTTAATTTTTAGATATGACTTAATAATAAAGACAATTTTGTTTGGCTATTATTTATATAGTTCATTATTGTTATTAAAAAAACCACACTACTTAAAGTAACTTGAGTAGACTTTCATATGTGGGAGATGTCTCTAGGTTTTGGATTGTTGACATGTTTTCTTACATTCAAGAAAGACAATTTTATGTCTTATTCCATAACCAAAAGACAATTTCAACCTAGATAGTAATCACAATAAAGCTAGTAACCCTTGTGGTCATCACTGAGGCTACTTTGAGTAAGATCATGTGCTTTTTAATAACATCTAAACTTAATTGAGTTGAAGGGAAATATCTCAAGTGGTGGGGAGGTGGGTTGTGCACTCTCTCCACCTAGGGTGAAATCCCCTCTGAGACTCTACCTTCTCTAATAAGGCCCCTCAAATGCCTCGACACATCTAAAACCCTTCCTAAGTCATAAGTTATTGGTATATTTAACCTTTGGGATTTTGGATATACTCTTGGGCTATATTGACAACTAGTTGCATTGATCTTAGGCCTAGTCCATGTCACTATTGCTAAGCTACATTATCGGTATATCTAACTAGTTAACTATTGTATATACTCTTGGGTTATAATGGAAATTAGTGTCTTTGATCTTAGGCCTAGTCCATATCATTCTTTCTATGTTAAGTTATTGGCATATTTAACTAGTCAAATATTGTATATGCCCTTGGGTTATAATGGCAGTTAGTTTCATTGATCTTAAGCCTATTCCAGGTCACTTTAATCACATGTTGATTTTCATGGTTTCAAAAAAATAACCTTAATTCCATACATAAAACCAATGATAGTTGCTTTGATTTTACCCCAATATACGTCACTCTTTCTAAGTTGAGTTACAAGTTATTAGTATAGCTAACTTTCCAACTGTTGGATATTCTCTTGGGTTATAATAGCAACTATTCGCTTCGATCTTATGCCTAGTCCAGATGACTATAATAAATTATGTATTTTCATGTTTAAAAAAAAACCATTTAACCTTATCAAAGGACAATAGCTTGATTGGAAGCTAGCAGGTTTAATTTCCCCTCCACCCAATTTCTATTCTCCATAGACATGTTAGCCCGTGTGGAAAACAATTGTATAAGTTGAATATGTGTATTAAGAAAAATTCTTATAAGCCCAAAAGGGCAGGAATTTTTAAATATCTTGAAATTGAGCTGAATAGTGGTAGCTGACATGATTTGATCTTGGGTCTTTCCTATACTAGTCATCCAAAGTTATTGATTCACCAGTTGCTATTAAAAAAAACATTTAACCTGAATTACAGACATAAAGCTTTTTTTTTTAACTAGAGGAATCAAAAACTAGGTTGAGCTCATATTCTCGTGACACCATTAACACTATAACCTCTAGGTGAAACCGCACACTCCCCAACACATGACTCACTCGCTAAATCAAGGAAATTTTGAACCTTGGATCACATGCTTTACATAATACTTCATAACAGAGCCATGGAAGGGCTACATAAAACCAAATATTAACCTAAATTACAATTTAACTTAATAAAACATAATTTATTTTTGAAAGAAATCACTTTAATATTACTTCATTTTATATATATAAATTAGGGGTGATAGAGGGGGAGGAGCTCTTTATAACTCCAGGGATGACAAAGTATTCAGGTACACATGGGGACTTGGTTTATATATATATATATATATATATATATATATATATATAGAGAGAGAGAGAGAGAGAGAGAGAGAGAGAGAGAGAGAGAGAGAGAGAGAGAGGATGAAATACTAAATAAATAGCTAAAAAATAATATAGATTAAGATATTGTACATTTTTATAAGATGAAATCTTTAAAAAACAAATTCTCTTTAAAATCTATATTGATATTTATAAAAACACACACATATAAGAGGTTAATATGGCATGAGATAAACATTAATTTTTGGAGATCAAAGATTATATTATCATCAATTTTTTTTTTCAATCTTGTTAGAATGATTGTCCATCTCATATCAGGAAGTAATAAAATAACACATTATATGTAATGGTTGTTGACTCATGAGATGTAGACCAATTTATTTTTGTGCGGTTTATTCCCCACCATGTCATAAGTTCAAATCTCATGAGGAGGGGTTGATAATAGGAGTCATCTTTGGGGAATTTAACTATTCCAAGGGGTGTCCAAGCTCAACTGAGCTTCACATAATTACACACTCCTGGTGATAACATCCCACTGGTGGACAAATCATTCATCCATCCAACATTGTGGTTGGCCTTGGACTAAGTTCAACCTAACCTAAAAATAAATAAATAAAATAATTATTGTATAATCATATTACCACTATAAAGATGAGAAATAAACATTTTAAACATTTGTCTTAGATTCTAAGGAATATAATGTGATTATTGAAAGTGTCTTTCCATAACATTGTACTTTTTGTGAGTGAAATCATGTTCAATATTAACTAATTTTTAGAGGTAAGAGGTATTATGTAACTAACCAATATTTTTTTTTCAAAATAGAAAAAACAACTTTCTATTAAATTGCACAGAAAGTACACATATATGTGAAAAGAACTATTCTCAATCATCATTTGATGAAACCTAAAGATCAAAAAGTTACCATTCCACAATAGATTGACAATTACATATGACCTTCCACTTGGAAGAATGCAACTTTTGGAAAAAAAACAGAGGACTTTAATTAAAAATTGCATTGGAAAACGGAGGACTTTAATAAATAAAAAATGCATAGAGAGGAATCTACCTAACAGCCAAAAGAGTTTTTAGATCTAGATCGCAAAGTTACCCGTCCCCTACAAAATGTTATGATCAAAACACTAGAAAAAGATCCAATCATACTCCGAGTAGCATCCATCCTTTGACAGTCGACCTGCTTCATCATTTTCGTTCTCATAGATATAGAAAATAAACATATAGTTAAACTCTTTGATGAGTGACTTTGTTTTGTGTTTCAAAATGGCAAGGTCCAGAGAATTCAAGAAACCCCTCTCATTTGCTCATTCAATAACAGATTTGGAGTCTTCAAACATAATTAGTGTCTTAAGTCTGAGCAAAATAACATAACAAATATATATATATATATAATATTGTAATTATAAAATACCAAATTAATTATATAATAATTTTATTATATATAAACTTAAATTAAATATAAATTTAATAATTTAAAACGACCTTCAAAAATAGTTAATATTGAACATGATTTCACTCGCAAAAATTACAACGTTAGGGAAAGACGCTTTCAATAATCACATCATATTCCTTAGAATCTAAGGCAACATATAGAGTTTCTGACTTCCCATGTCAGAGGTAAATGCAACCAACTAGTCGACTAATTGGCAAATGAAGGATGCATGAATCTTCCCATTCCCAAAAGGAGGATTGCCTGGATCTGGCAGATGCCGACGCCGCCTCTACGATGAGGTGACCAGCAACATGACAAAGGTGGCAAGGGACCATCTGCCCATTCCCACATGCTAGTTGATGGGAATCATTAATCTCAATTTTCGCATAAGTGATTAATGCACACCACCACCTACTATTACGCCATAGGTTGGGGAGACATGGTCATTCTTTGTTTCAGGCACTCTCAATTACTCTTCTGTTTTATTTCTACTTTTCATTTTGATTTTTTCGTTCTCACAATAGATTTTCTTGGTATTTATCTTCCCTTTAAAGTTTTCCCGATTGATAATATTATGATATTGGTTTTTTTTCTTCATTCTCATCGTTGTTATGTGCATCAAGATTGTGCCCTATATAAGAATCCATGGGCTAACTACTTTATATCAAAGATTTTATAATATTTATTTGATTGTATTTCTTTAACCCTTCAGCAATTTGGTTTATTAGTTTTATGTTATTTTTTTTTCCAACTATTGTCATCATGCAATAATTGGCAAGATGTAGGCGGGGTGGTGGAGGTCATGGTTTTTTGGCTCATTTTCATGCCGAGTCTTATACTCAACTCTACTGAAACCAAATTCCACCTAAAGTGCCGCAAGAGTTGGCTGACATGGAGGATGAAATAAGGCCTGAACACCAATGACATTCATACATTGAGTTTAAGGGGGAACTTGATACCTGAGTGCTAAACACCAAGCACACCCGAGGTAGAAAGAATCAATTTCTTCATACAATTGATTTATATTGGCATCTAAAGACACAACTTGATAGGGTTTGTTGGATCATCATGCAGCTCAAAATAGAATTACGTTGGTGCTCAAGAAAATTATGCGTCAATTAGCAAGCATAGAAGGATGGTCTGTGCACATAGAGGCAGGCACGACTTTTGGGTTGGACTCGGCTTCTAAAGTCAAGGCAACATCCAAACCCATTGAGATGGAAGCCTTGCATTCTCCTTAATTTACAGTATGTGCTTCCTCTAAAATTTTATATTGGTTATGGACTTAGACTTGACATACATAGTAATTTTTGGCTTCAACCAAATTTTATTAGGTTTTGGTTAATCTATACAAACTTTAGTAAGCTTTACCTAAACTTTTACTTTGAAATAGAATGGTGTTGTATTAATGTTTTGTTGTTCATCTAGTTTCTCTAGCCACATACCAACAATGAACACCCACCAATAATTTATATAATTTTTTTACTTATCTATAAATAAATAAAAAATATTTAAACATTCAAATTCATAAAAAAATAAAAAATTAAATTAAATTAAATTAAAATTTATAAATAATTATAAAATATTTAACATAAATAATTAAAAAATATTTAATATAAATAAATAAAAAATATTTAAGCCCCAACGGTTAGCTCAATTGGTGGAGTCCCCACTTGAAGTACTCTTTAATTGAGATGTCACAGGATCAAATCTCGTTGACGCCTGCGGGGTTAGGCCTCAATTTTAGGTCGATAGTAGATCCCCTCAGGAGGATGTACTATGATTTCTTAAGACCGTGGATGTAGCTGGTTTTGTTTATAAAAGTGACCTAACATACTTTCCATAACTTTGGTTTATAAAAGTGACCTAGCATACTTTCCATAACACTTTTCCTTTCCATATGTGGTAAAGGCTTATAAAATTTACATGAGGTAGGTGGTAAAGGTTTGTGAAATTTGATCAATGTTTTGTTTATTAATGGCTGGTTTTTGTTTTCTTAATTTTTATTAATTATTTTTTATTTAGTTATTTTGTATTTATTTATTTATTTAATATTTCATAGTTGTATTTTTTTTATTTTCTTAGTATTTTTTTTTTTTATACTTGAACATTAAGCGTTTTAAGGTATTATGTATAATTAATAATTATAAAGTATTTATGAGAATTAGTTAGAGGTCAATTATATAAGAGTGGTAGGTTTGACAATTGTATTCATTTTTTAAGACGAAAACATGAAATGAGTTTTGAATGGGAACTAGGTAGAGTAAAAACACATAAGTTGAGGTGTTGACTCTCTTTTAAGGACTCGAGATGTTTGAGCCAAGGAGGATTAGAAGTCTCTTAGTTATAAGGGACTCATTAATCATTGTTAGACACATGTGTGACTCTTCCACCTTGAAGGATTGTAATTTGGAAATGCTTATTCTCGTAGTACAAAAGGAAATAAGGAGGTTTGAGTTGGTAAACTTTTTCTATCTGTTGAAGGATCAAAATCACCATCGCATGCCTAGCTAATAAAGCTACTCGTTTGGATGTGGGAATCTTAAGGATAAAATCGGGAATTATGGCCTTATCCCATATTCCATAGATTAATTATAGATAACCATAGTTCAAGTTTAAAAATGAACGATGCAAGGCAAGACATGTGGAAGAGTGCATTTAAATTGAAGAGAATAGTATCAGCAACCTTAGTCCACGAGCACATTCACAAAGATGGAAGAGCATGTTCATATATGGTATGGAACTAACCTAGAGAATAGAGATGGGATTATTTTTTAATTTGGTCTTAGCATGTTTTACTCTTGGATATAATTTGGTTTGTTTCATTGGGCTTAGGAAGGATCGAGAATTTTGTGGCTCAGACCCTATTGTGGATACGAGCATAGGTTCATATTGGATTTGGCCTCTTCTCTAAGATATTGGAAATGTTTTCTATACTATTGATTGATGTCTAAGTAGGTAGAAGTTCATTGCAAGTTTGGATTAGTGTTGCATCAAGCTTATTTCTTAGAAAACCATAGGAAAGTTGGAATATGGTGGAGCATAACCACCCAAGTCATTGCTTTTGATGTGAGGCTTTAGACCTATGTCAAGCTTTAAGGGGGCATAAGTGGTTTCTAGTAGATAATAAAGTAGTAATTTCTTGCCCATCAAATAAAGTGTCCAAACAAAGATGAAGGTTAGAATTCTAGACATGCTTGAGTTATGGGAGATTGGCACCCAACATAAAAGGCCAATTTAGAAAGTCAAATTTGATTGTAGCATGCATTACCAACTAATAATAGGTTTTACTAAGAGTTCCCAATATGTGGTATCACATCCAAGGATGTCAATTAGGTTTTCCACATATTTTGCAAAAGATAAAGAAACCACCTAACGAGATTTTGGGGGTTTGGAAATAGAATAAGTGGATAAAGAGCTCAAGTTACCAACAAATGTCAATGAAGAAGCCTATAGTTGGCATGTCTTTTTGGATACCATTTTAGCTATGTTTTATAATAGAATTTTGATATTAGGATGTTTTTTTATAATTTATACTAGTAGGTTTTATGTTATAAATTGTGAAAGATAAAATAGTTAAATCTATAGGGATAATTTTGAAGTTTGAACAATTTATGAAAATTTGGCTTCGACAAAACCCTTCTTTATGTTATTATGTTGTATAATGTGATTGTCACAAATTTTTAATACAAATTATAAATATTTTTGGATTAAAAAAAACAACATTTTATTAATTATAGAAAGTTTTGCACTCCAACTTTACATTAAGATTGTCTAGAAAATCTAAAATCATACTTCTTTTAATATAAGTTGAAATAATTTATTCTAATATATTAGCTATAAAAAATAAAATTAATCATAAATATATTTATTAATTTTAATTTTTGTATAAAAAAGTTATATTAATAAAAAACAATATTAATAAAATAGATAAATATTTCGTTATAAATTATTTTATTAAACTAAATTCCTATATTTTTTATAACATATTTCAATTATTTTATCTTATGCAAAATTTAATTGGTTCTCTCTCTTCAAAAATAAATACAAACTTTGTTTTATTTTTATTTACTAATGTGATAACATCTTCACACATTTAATTATTAATATTACTTCCAAATTTAATTTGATATCATCGTTAAATAAACAATGGTTACTATCTATATATTGTTGCACATATGATAATACTCATGAACAATATTTTTCAAATCCCTATATAGATTGCCTTTAAATCTCCTATGTGATGTGATTAAATCCCTATATAGATTGCCTTTAAATCTGCTATGAGATTGTGCTTTATTTTATTCTTCTAGAGATTCGATAAATGGGCAAAGATGAATATGAGCTTGACTTGGCATAATTCCATGTTGAGATTTTATTATACATTAATAATTTCCTCTTTAATTGTAGAAATGTTAACGTTACATTTGTTTCCTCTTTAATTGTAGAAATGTTAACGTTACATTTGTTTACTAAGATTTTGATTTTGACTTTTTTCGGTTGTTTTGTTTACTAAGATTTTGATTTTTCCTAGTTGTTTTGAAATTGTATTTTCTTAAAATGATTTTATATAAAATTTAATAACATGGTTTATGCTATGTTTGTTTTAAAGGAAGTCAATATTGTTGATAGTGGTTAATAGTTTAGATTTCTCAAAATGTCAATAATTATTATTATTAAGTTTATGGTAATTGAAATAAATTAAATTATTAAAAATAAAAGACATGGGTTGAGTGATTAAATATAATGTCAAGAATTAAAGAAAGTAATTTTGGTTGGATCATGAGTACTGGTTTTTATTAGCGTTGGAGGTTTCATACAACATTGGAGATGGTGTTAGAGGTTTCATACAACATTGGAGATGGTATTTTATGTGAGCAGGTCGAGCATCCAAACTAGAAAGACAAGAGTGCTGATGTAATATTCCAAATTGGTAATAAACAATAATATAAGCACAATAAACTAAAAACTATAGCAAATAAGAAACGGATTTGTCTACCGACGCTACAGAATAGTCTGGACGACAAGTTTTTGTCGGAATCCAGTAAAAAAAAATCAAAAAATCAGATAGTTGGACTGTTTGAATCATTTTTTTGAAGGTGTAAATGGATTCAGCATCATCAAAAACCCTTTGCGCACCCAAAATCCTGAAATTTGACAACTATAATCCATATTTTCAAATATTTCTGCCATAATTTCTCGGTTATTTTGTGGGTTTTTTAGACTACGACATAAGAAACATCATCAAAACGCAAGCCAGAAATAATTGTTGATCCATTTAATTAATTTGTCGTAAATATTACAATAGTGATGCCAAGAAAGGTAGCACATGGGCCTGCTCAAGGTAGGCTGAAGGTCAACTCTAAATCCGAACAAATATCACGGTTGAATCAGGCTCTGTGTGGCTCTCCCTATACACTGCCAGTGTTGGAACTGCTACTGCTGGATGACTTCAGATTGCAGTTTAGTCCAACTCCTTTGCTCAGAAAATTTCGGGCTTTTAACCTCGAACTCTACTCCAAAGACCCACAAAAACCCGCGAAGGGTTTCCAGAAATCTTGACCCCGAAAAATGGCCCCTTTGGGCTTGGTACACTGCTATGTTGGGAAAATCAATATCCTAGCTGGAATAGATGAGAAATGCCTAAAAATTTCTTCCAAAATATCTTGTAGGAGGTAGCTAGCCTCCCCTCCAAAACCTCCGGTTAAATCTCCTATGTTCCTCCACTTCCCAACACTTCCTCTAAGCTGGACTACGCAATCACTACGCAACCTGGACTGCCTTTGCACTGTCATGAAGGGACTATGTGTTGCTGCCGGTATATCTCGGTAAGATCCTCACAAAATGGGTGAATATCCTCTCCTGAGCAGGCACTCAAAGTCCCTCGAGGTAGAGGTTGAGATCTCCGCTCGGAAATCTTTGTGTTAAACAGCACTGCAGACTTGGCTAAATATCTCAAGCATGCTCAGTCAATGAAGACAGAAAATCAATAGATGAATGAATGAGGAATGAGTTTCTCTCATTCCATTTTTTCAAAATTGAGCCTCCAATGTTCCCTTGGGCCCACAAGGATTGTGTTGCCCCTTCCCCAGCCTACCACTACGCTGCCTACTTTGTGCCACTCCCACGCAACCACCTAGGAAATTTCCTCCATTCGATGGGTGGCCACTTGGACCCCACTAATGCTGCAATATTTCCATAGGGACTATAGAGAAGTTATTTTAGCTGCTTAGTTATTATTTGTGAGTCCCCTTACCCACTTTATTCCTGCTCAACATCAGAAATAACAAAAATTAACCAAAATTAATATTCCAATTAGCTTACTCCTAATTTGGAATATTACAATCCTCCCCACCAAAAATTTTCTTGTCCTCAAGCAATTACAAAGATGTGTGCTAAAGTATCTTCTCCCCCTCCCAAGTGGCGTCCTCATCCGAGAGGTTCTTCCTTCTGATTAGGTGCTCCTTCACCGCCCTACTCCTCAAGTGTCTCTCCTTGGTGTCCAAGATGGCTTTAGGATGTAGCACTAAATTTCCATCATCATCTATAGGAGGGAGCTCAGTAGTCGCTATCACCTGCTGTCCAAAAGCCTTATTCTGGCATTACATGTGGAAAATATTATGGATTTGGCTTCGTATAGCAACTCCAACTCATAAGCCACCTCTCCAACCCGCTGGACAACTCTATATGGCACATAGAAGCGAGGCTTGAGCTTTTCAGCTCCCTTCCGCTTCAGCGTAGACTGCCTGTATGGCTGAAGCTGAAGATACACCAAGTCTCCCACCTCAAACTACCTCTCTACGTGGACCCTGTCTGCATATATTTTCTGCTGGTTTTTTTCGTCCTCAAGTTATCCTTCAGAGCCCTAGGAATGTCCTAGCTCTCTTGGATCCATTCTTTGGCCCTGGGGGCCTTACTTGCCCCAAACATAGCATCAGAAAAATTTAACGCATCATACCCATATAAAGCACTAA
This sequence comes from Pinus albicaulis, assembly GCA_034641835.2. Classification (NCBI taxonomy): domain Eukaryota; kingdom Viridiplantae; phylum Streptophyta; class Pinopsida; order Pinales; family Pinaceae; genus Pinus; species Pinus albicaulis. The sequence continues at coordinate 868,051,417 of CM076569.1, forward strand.
AATGGGACATACCAATATACATGTGGAAGGTGGTGTTGTAGTAGTACTCCCCTAAGTGCAGCCAACGCAGTCAGACCTTCTGCTGCCCTGTAACATAGTTTCGCAAGTAGCCTTCCAGCCACTTGTTCACTATCTCTATCTGCCCATTTATCTGTGGATGGTAGCTCGTGCTATGTGTGAGCTCTGTGCCCACCATTCGGAACAACTCTTGCTAAAATCCCCCCATAAACCTGTTGTCCCGGGCACTGAGTATGGTCTTTGGCAAACCATGCAGTCAAAAAATGTCCCTAAAAAACAACTCGACCAACTGTGAGGTTGTGTACTGAGCTAAAATGGTGAAGAATTGGGCATACTTCGTCAAGCGGTCAACAACGACGAAGATGTAATCTTTTCCATGTGCTATGGGCAACCCCATGATTAAATCCATATAGATGCTTTCCCATTTCCCCTTTGGAATTGGAAGTGGCTGCAAAAACCCTATAGGATGGTTCAGCTCCCCCTTATTCCTCTGGAAAACCACACATTCTCTGACATGCTGGAGTACATCCTCCTTAAGGCCATTCCAAGAGAACCTCTCTTTGATAGCCCTATAGATCTTTGTAAACCCATGGTGCCCTGACAGTGGAGATTCATGTGCTGCATGCAATATCTTCTCCCTCAACTGGGATTTGGCTATCAAAAATATCTGGTCTCGATAATAGATGACCTCATCCATCACTCAGTACCGGTCATCAGTCACCTGCCCATCCAACACCTCACATGCAAACTAATCTTTTGAGTACTCCACCAGCAACTGTGCCCTCCAATCTATGTTTATACTCATCAAGCAGAGGGATGTTGGTATCCGAGACAATGCATCAGCTACAACATTGTTCTTCCCTTTGACATACTCAATGTCAAAGTCATATGCTTGGATCTTGCTGACCCACTTCTACTATCTCTCCTGCAATTGTTTCTTCTCTAAGAAGTATCGCAGGTTGTTGTGATCAGTCTTGACTTTGAACCGGTTCCCCACTAATTACTATATGAATTTGGCCAAGGCATGCATGATGGCCAGCATTTATTTTTTCTAAATGGGGTAGTTCCTTTCATGGGGAAAGATATTCTGGCTCTCAAAAGCAATGGGGTGTCTGTCCTGCATCAACACGGCCCCAACTCCTACTCCATACGAATTACACTCCAAGACAAAGGACTTGGTAAAATCAGGGAGTGTAAGTACTGGGCAACTACTCATCACTTGTTTGAGGTGGTCAAAAGCCTCCTATGTTGTGGGGATCCAGGTGAATGCTCCTTTCTAGGTCAATTCTATGAGGGGTGCAACCAATTGTGAGAAGCCCTTCAAAAACTTCTGATAATATGTGTAAATGCCCACAAAGCCTCTTAGCACCGTGACATTCTTTGGCTCCGGCCAATCTCTGATGGCCCTAATCTTCTCCTCATGCACCTACACAACATCTTCTCCTACGATGTGGCCCAAGTATAGCATCTATGTCAAGCCAAACTCACACTTGGATAGCTTAGTGTAAAATTTATGTTCCTCCATAATATGCAACACTGTCTCTGCATGATGCAAGTGCTCCTCCCATGTCCGGCTATATATCAAAATATCGTCAAAAAATACCAGCACAAAATTTCGTAGCTGGCCACGAACAATTTGGTTCATAAATGACTGGAAAGTAGCTGGAGTGTTGGTTAGCCCAAAGGACATCACCAAAAACTCAAAATGCCCATAATGGTACCTGAACGTTGTCTTGGGGACATCCTTGTCCCTCACTTGAATTTGGTGGTACCTCGACCTCAAAACTATCTTGGAGAAGAATTTAGCTCCCCTTAGCTCATCCATCAACTCATCTATCTGTGGGATGGGGTATTTGTTCTTCATCATCTTCTTGTTTAGGGCCCTGTAATCAATGAACATCCTCAATGTCCCATCCTTCTTCTTCACCAAAACAAACAAAGAAGTGAAAAGGCTAAAGTTGGGCCTGATGTGCCCCAAAGCCAAGAGCTCATGGATAGCTCTCTCAATCTCATCACGATAGGCCTTGGGATGCCTATATGGAGTAGATATCAAGGCCTGAATGTTGGGCTCCAACTCGATGGTGTGCTCAAAGCCCTTTTCAGGCAACTTCCCTGGTGGAATGTCCCCGAAAACCGTAGAGTAACAGTCTAGGAGGGCCTAGATATAGGGGTGCGCATGCTGGCCTAAAACACCTACATCTGAAATTATCAACTCAACTGCCCACTCTATCTCTCACTTCCAGAAGTCTGCCTCCATCCTATGCGCAGAAACTGTCTAAGGGGGTTATGTATGCATGCCCCTCAGCATCACCTGCTTCCCACTCTTCTTATCCACGAACTCCATCTCCAATGTTTTCCAATCAGTGGTGACTCTACCAAGGGTTATGAGCCACTAAACCCCCAACACCATGTTGGTGTCTGGAATTTCATCCACAAAAAAATGGTCTGTCAATGAGTATGTCCCCATGGTCACCATCAAAGCTGGGACATAATGCATGCACTGCATGGTCCTGGCCCTTGGAACTAGCACAGAAAACCCATCAAAGATCTCCATCTGTATCACCCTTCTCTGCACCATTTGAGCATTGATGAAGTTGTGCGTAGCCCCATTGTCCACTAACACTAAGACACAATGTCCTTGAACTGTCCCTCAGACTCTCAACATTAGGTACTTGGGTGCCCCTCGCAAAGATGCAAGGACCCCTTTGTTAGGTGCAAATGTTGACCCTCCTACTATTGGAGGAGGTGGTGGTGGAGGATTCTCCCCTAGTGCTCTTGTGTCGGTATCTCCTCCTATCTCAAATAATGTCTCCTCTTCTTCCTCCTTGTCCAAGAATACCGCAATGTAGTGTTCCTTCCCTCTAGCACACCTATGACCAGGTGCCCATAGCTCTTAGCAGGTGAAGCAGAGCTTCTTCCGCCTCAAATCCCTTTGGGTCTCATCATCCAATGGCCCTCATCCCTGGTTCCCTCTCTATGTTGGAAATCTGGTCTGTTGGGTATGGGGGCCCTTGTCCTGGGTAGTGTATCTTGCAAATCCTTGGTCCTCCCAACTGTGTCCTGCAGCGTAGTGGGCTAGGTAGACCTCACTAGCCCACGCAAAGGCTCTACCATACCTTCAATGAACATGTAAATCCTCCTTGGTTCCAAAAAAATCGGAACCATCACCGAGAGTCTCAGGAACTCTGAAATGTAGATCTTTGGGTTTCCCAACTGTTTGAGATTGGTCAGCTCCATGAAGTGCTCCTCCAGATCCTTCCAATCAAACCTCTCCAACACCCTCCTTGTAAAATAATCATACGTTGTCACTCCTGAGTGACCTATCATGGTCATCCCATGAAACCACCAGTCATGGGCTTCTCCCTCTAGGTGCAAAGCAACCACCTTGATGGCCTCCACCTCCGTCATTTGGTTAAGCTAGAACTAGATGTCCAGCTTCTCCACCCAACTTTGGCTGAAATTTTTTATGACCCATCAAAATTTGGCAAGAAAATCCTACCCATGCTACATTGCAGGTCATTTCGCTGCATGTACCCTCCTCCTCTATTTTTTCCCTTGGATTTGCTATTGTTCTTCAGCTGGAAAAACTCATTGAAGGTGAGAGCACCTCCAAACTCTGGTCCATAGGATTGATACTCCGTGAAATAATCTCCATAGTGAGCCACCTCTGACTCTTGCGGACCTCCTGATCCTGCTCCTGAAGCTAGAAACGTGGGGATGGTAGGGCATAGTGGAGTTCATGGCACCACCTACTGCATAGTGTGAGGATATGTTAGATGATGTGAAGTAACATATCCTTCCCCATTCTGGAATTCCCCTTGAATTCCTTTATGCTTATTGTCTCCACCAATATTTTTCCCCATCTCCCCAATCCTCTTAGCAAGGTCCTATATTTATTTCAAAAGGAGTTGAGAAAACTCCCTCCCCACATCTCTTTCCTTTGCCATGGGTGCCTTTCCTCTTTCCTTTGCCATCAGAACGTTGTCAATCTGGTCGAGTGTAATCTCGAGCCTCCTTTCCCTGCTTCTGTATCTCTACCTCTGGTATGTGATGTTATGTCTATCCTTCGGATAGATTGTGTGCTCCATAGGCTAAGCCAAGTCTATGAGCTCTAATACCACTATAATATCCCAAATTGGGAACAAACAGTAATATAAGCACAATAGACTAAAAACTACAGCAAATAAGAAACAACATCAAAACACAAGAAATTGAGCCAAAAATAACTATTGAGCCATTTTATTAATTTGTCGGGAAGATTACAATAGTGGTGCCAAGAAAGGTAGCATCTGGGCCTTCTCAAGTCAGGTTGAAGTTCAACTCTAAATCCAAACAAATATCACTGTTGAATCAGGATTTGAGTGGCTCTCCCTATGCGCTACAAGTGTTGGAACTGTTGTTGTTGGCTAAATTTGGACTATAGTTTGATCTAGCTCATGTGCTCAAAAAATTTTGGCATTTAAACCCTTGACTCTACTCCAAAGACCCACAAAAACCCACAAAGGGTTTCCATAAATCTCAACCCCATAAAATGGCCCCTTCGGGCTTGGTACACTGCTCTGTTGGGGAAATTGATCTCCTGGCTGGAACTGTTGAGAAATGCCTACAAAACTCTGTCAAAATCCCTAGTAGAAGGTGGATAGCCTCCCCTCCAAAACCTTTCGTTGAATCTCCTATTTTCCTCCACTTCCCGACACTTCCTCTAAGCTGGGCTGCACAGCCTAGACCGCCTCTACGTTGTCCTAAAGGGACTGTGTGTTGTTGTTGGTATATCTCGGTAAGCTCCTCGCAAAATGGGTGAATCTCCTCTCCTGAGCGGACACTCGAATTCCCCCGAGGTAGAGGTTGAGATCTTCTCTTGGAAATCTCTGTGCTAAAAAACACTATAGACTTGGTTAAATAGCTCAAGCGTGCTCAGTCAATGAAGACAGAAAATCGATAAATGAATGAATGAGGAATGAGTTCCTCTCATTCCCTTTTTTCAAAATTGAGCATCCAACATTCCCTTAGGCCCACAAGGACTGTGCTGCCCCTTCTCCGTCCTACCACAGCGCTGCCTACTTCATGCCACTCCCACACAACCACCTAGGATGTTGCCTCCATTTGATGGGTGGCCACATGGACTCTAGTAATGCCGCAATATTTCATTAGGGACTATAGAGAAGTGATTTTAGCTTCTTAGTTATTATTTTTGGCTCCCCTTACCCACTTTATTCCTGCTTAACATTAGAAATAGAAAAAATTAACCAAAATTAATATTCCAATCAGCTGACTGCTAATTTGGAACATTACAATTGATGGCATTGAACATGTTGGATTTCATTCCAAAAAGATATGATATTGTTGTGATCTTCATGTTTGTCCATCACGACCATGCCCAAGAGTGTCTTCATCTCCCAATGGAGGGAAATTGAGTTCAAATATTGGCTATGTCTTCCCTTAGTATGTCCAAGGTAAAGAACCCAATTGGCTACTTCATCTTGAATTTAAGAGTTTAAGTAGGATTGGCGGTCATTAGTGGTCAAGGCTTCAAGTTGACGAATTTCTCTTAGATTTATGGAGGAGTGGAAGAGTGAAAAACAGTTGTTGTGTCTTGAGCTTGGGCTTGGGCTCATAGTGGGCCTTAAGGGCCTCTGCCACCAAACCCCCAACGACAGTGCAACCTTTATCAGGGTCCATTGTGCCAAGTTACCGGGGACTAAGATTAAAATATTCGCCAAAAAGCCCAGAAAATAGGGGGACTGTAAAGTAGACTGTAACAGCCCTGGCTACAAATTCATGTAACAAAGTTAATAAAGGTAAAATAATACCATGGTCATGGGATACGCATTCCAAGCTGAATGTTGGGCAAAAAACATAATGACAGGGATCACTTGTGATTAATTAATGGCTATGGAAACTGTCAAAAGCAATGAAAAAGTGTTTGGAAAGGCAAATGGGAATTTATTGGAATTTTATTGATCCAGGTGGATATTGGTGGCCACCCACCTATTCCACTTGGGGCCCCACCATTTCCTCTTTCAGTTTTTCAGTTTCGGCACAACTTACTATTTTTAGCAGTTTTTACAGTCTTGAACTTCCGGAGCCGTTTTGAGGCCCTAAATGATGTTTTTTGGGCATCGCGCCTCCAACAAATATCATTCCATTTCAAAATGGATATTCATGGCGAAAGTTGTAGTCCTCGGATAGATATTTCTAATGATGTATCATGTGCGTCAAACGGAGATGGTATGCCAAAGTTACGTCTCTGGGAAGTTGAAACACCAATTTACCCAAACGGGGCCCATAGTTTTGGCGCTTCATCTCCTAGGGTTAGGTTTTTGGATGTTTAGAGTTCTCCATTGTTTCTCAATAATAAATAGGCCCTCAAGCCTCATTGTAACTCAGTTCAGAGGCATGTAGCCACCACATCTCTTCTCAGAGATAGATACCAATGCCCTAGCTAGTTTTATTTCCATTCTGTATGTAAGCAAATTTCAGTTCTTTGATATTAATGAAGTGAAGTGTTATTTCCGCTGCATCTCTGTATTTATGGTTATGTGTTTATTTTGTTGCATTCCTGCATAAATTTGGATCAGTGGTATCAGAGTGGTCTGCTTTTTCTCGATCCTTCTCTGCATGTCCCCAACGAGGTCGGGGTATAAGGAGTTAGGGCTCGATCTGGTGGAACCTTTGCAAGATCAGCCTCGCAAACCCCGACGGACGCCCATGGGGGACGAACAGAAAGATGAGGGAGCAAGAGATCCTATCAAAATATTGCTCGAGGAGGCCCTCAAAAAACAAAGGAATTTGATGATGGATAACTTTGCCCAGATCCTTCAACGGCTACCCACCGGCGGCGCATCTGCATCCAGCAACCACTCTAGAGGTGCGACTCCTTTTAAGGTACAAGTAAATTTTGACATTCCCATATTTGAGGGTCAAATAGATGCAGATGCCGTAGATAGATGGTTGAATCTATTAGAAGGATATTTCTCGGTTCATGACTTTTCCGACAAGGAGAAGATTATTTTTTCACTCCTCAAAGCTGCCCCCCATGTCAAGGACTGGTGGGAAACCCACTATGAGAAAAAGGACGAGACAGAACCCTCTCTGTTCTCGGTCGTACCCACTTGGAATTCTTTCCGAGACGCCATCAAGGAACAATACTATCCTGTGGGGAGCTATGAGGACAAGTACAAACAATGGACCACGCTGCAGCAACAAAGGGATCAAGATGTGCATGAGCTGACGAATCTGTTCCATACCCAGTGCACCAAGTTGGGTATCAAAGATTCAGAGAAACATCTGGTGCTAAAGTATCGCAGTTGTCTGCACAAATAGATTCAAGAGGAAATGGAGTTCCTCGACATCTCCTCGCTTGGTACGGCATACCGGTATGCTGCCAAGATTGAGCAGAAATTCAATCAGAAGAAGCGAGACTTTAGATCTGCGAATCAAAAGCAAGGGAAAGGTGCTCCCAAACCGCAGAACAAAGGACAGAGCCAAGGCATGGCGACTCAAGACAACCTGTCAAAGCCACAAGCAAAGAACAACACTGCAAAGCCAAAGAAGGACACGGGAAAGTGGTGTGAGTTCCATAAGAGCTCCACTCACAACACAAGTGAGTGTCGGGTCAAGCAGTCGCTGGTGGCCGAGATGCGGGCTTCTGAGTCAGATGCATGCTCCGACTCTAAATCAGAGCCTGATAAGGGGAATGAAAAAGGGAAACAGATTATTGATGCGGAGCCTAATGCCACTGTTGCCACTACGAAGATCCAAAAGGAGGAACCGAAAGATCCAGAGGAGGAGGAACGTCTCTTCCACTCCCAGATGTGGGTAAAGGGCTCCCCGGTACAGTTCATTGTCGACAATGGGAGCCAAAAGAACCTCATTTCAGCAGACGCCGTGAAGCGGTTGGGCTTGCCGACCACAGCTCACCCACATCCATACACCATCGGTTGGCTTCACCAAGGACGAGATCTCCGCGTCAGCCGGCAGTGTCGCCTTCCCTATAGCATCAAGCCCTTCACGGATGAGGTATTATGTGACGTTGCTCCTATTGATGTGTCTGATGTATTATTAGGACAACCATACTTGTGGAAGCGTCATGCTGTGTATGAGTCTCGGCCTCGCGCTGTTATTGTTACTTTGGGAAATAAGTTGTACAGGATACCAGAGGTACCACCTCCTGCCGCTATCTCTTTGGTTACTGCAAAACAATGCAGTAAGATCATTTCCTAAACCAGGAAATTTGTTTTCCTGATGATCTGCCCCCAGGGCAAGAAGAATATTGTGGCCACGACCTCCAGACAAGGCTCCTCTGCACGACAAAAACAAATGGACAAGGTTGTGGAGGATTACGGGGACATCTTCACCTCACCCATAGGGGTTCCTCTGCACTGTCAAGTCAAGCACCTGATTGATCTGACCCCAGGTGCGCCGCTACCCAATGGACCGATCTATCGGCACTCTGTTCTGGAGAACGATGAAATCAAGAGGCAGATTCAGGAGCTGTTGCAGAAAGGTCACATCTGACCAATTTCATCGCCCTATGGGAGCCCAATCATGTTGGTACAGAAGAAGGATGGGACTTGGAGACTATGTATTGACTATCGGGCGCTGAACAAGATCACTGTCCGGAATAGGTACCCAATCCCACAGATTGATGACCTTCTGGACCAACTCAAAGGTGCAAAATATTTCAACAAGATTGACTTGAATTCAGGGTATCACCAGGTACCGATTGAACCCTCCGATGTGTGGAAGACTGCCTTCAAAGCCAAGGAAGGCCTTTTCAAATGGCTGGTCATGCCTTTCGAGTTGACGAATGCTCCCGCAACCTTCATGAGGATGATGGACGACATCTTGTGACCATTCACCAACTCATTTGTAGTGGTGTACTTGGATGACATTCTGATCTTCATCCAGACTTGGGAAGAGCACCTTCACCACATCCGACAAGTCCTCCAAACACTGCGGCAACACAAGTTGTGTGCCAATCTAGAGAAGTGCACTTTGGCATGACCCGGGTTCAATATCTGGGATAAATTATTGATGAAAGGGGGGTGCATGTGGATCCAGCCAAGATTCAAGTCATTCGGGATTGGCCAGCCCCAACTACTATAACAGAGCTTCGCAGCTTTCTGGGTCTTGCTAATTTCTACCGAAGGTTCGTGTTGGGATTCTCTCATATCACTTGGCCCTTGAGTCAAGTCACCAAGGGAGGAGCGAGAGAAAAAATTATTTTGGTCGGAACCTCAACAAAAGACGTTCACAGAATTGAAAAATCACCTCTGTTTTGCCCCAGTGCTCACTTTACCAGACTTGCAACAGCCATTTTAGATCAAGACAGATGCCTCTGACTATGCTATTGGGGCAGTTCTTACTCAACAGGGACATCCAATGGCATATCACAGTGAGACATTGTCTGACACAGTTCGCAAGTATCCCACTTATGACAAAGAAATGTATTCCATTGTGCAAGCTTGTCGACAATGGAAGCATTACATTTTGGGGAAGGAAACAATCATCCACACAGACCACCAGCCACTGCAGTTCATACAAACACAAGGGAAGTTGCAAATTGATCGCCATCAGAAGTGGTCCACATATCTACAACAGTTTCATTTGAACATCAAGTACAAGAAGGGTAGCACCAATAATGTTGCAGACTGCCTCAGCCGACCACCGATTGTGGCGCTCACCACCATGCTCAACTCTTATGGGCATGAGACTTCTGATTGGCTGCTTCTCTATGAGAGTGACCCAGAATTCGGCCAAACTTACAAGGTACTCTTGGGGGGTACGCAAGTTCCAAATTTTCACCTCCAAGATGCACTTTTATGTCACCTAGGACAAATTTGTGTTCCTTCAAGCGAGCGTGCCAAGATGATATGGGAAGCACACTACAGTCGAGTCGTTGGGCATTTCGAGGTCGAGAAAATAGTAGAAGTATTTCTATTGGCCGAACCTTCGAAAGGATGTCGAGAAGCACATCAGATCCTGCACTACTTGTGTCATTGCCAAACCGACCATCAAGAAGCAAGGCCTATATACTCCGCTACCTACCCCTAGTCGACCTTGGGAATCCATCTCCATGGATTACATGTTGGGCCTACCTTCTACTAAGCAGGGAAATGACTGTGTTTTCGTGGTCGTCGACAGATTATCGAAGATGGCCATCATGGCGGCCTGCAAGAAGAATATCACAGCAGAAGCCACTGCTAAACTCTTCTTTGAACGAGTGTGGGTGCACTTTGGGATCCTACAGTCTATCATATCAGATCGGGATAGCAGGTTCCTCAGCACATTTTGGTCCAGCCTCTAGTCAATGTTGGATACCAAGCTCACTAAGTCCACAGCTTTCCATCCCGAAACAGATGGCCAGACAGAGGTCGTCAACAGAATGCTTGTACACATTCTGCACATGTACAATTCAAAGCATCCACACACATGGGAAAAGAGCCTTCCATGTGTACAATATAGTTATAATCGGGCTCTCCACAATTCAATCAGCCATAGCCCCTTTCAGGTGGGCTTGGGATTCCAGTCACTATGTCCTATTGATGTAGCCATACCATTTGTAGTTGCTCAGGCCGATTCAGCTCATGTCCAGTCTGAAGTTGACAAAGCAAGTAGCTTCATCGAGTGCATTCAACACATCCGCCAATAGGTTCATGATATATTGGACAGAGCCAATGCCAAGTACAAGCAACGCCATGATCAACACCGAGTGCCACACAACTTCCAGGTGGGCGACAAAGTATGGCTACATTTGCAGAAGGAGCACCTCACTGGACCCCACCGCAAGCTTCGCCCGCTCTGATACGGGCCATACACCATCACCAAGGATGTAGGGAACAATGCCTTTGAGCTCATTATTCCACCATTCCTTGGTATGCACCCAGTCTTCAATGTGGATCGCCTTCGTCCTTACTTCCCACCTTTACTGGACACCACAAACATTGCAGAACAACTCACACCAACAGAGTTAAACCCAGACTACATGGAACAGGCCACCACAGTTTGTATCAGGGACATGAAAATAAAGAGAACTCGCCAACAGAACATCCAACTGTATCAGGTTGTCAAAGTTGGCCAACTCCTGCACCAAGGCAAGTGGTTCACCAGGGACCAAGTTCAGTAGAAGTTTCCTCATCTCATGGAAGAACTCAACGCAATGGGGACCATTGCTTCCTAAGGGGGGAGGAATGATCCAGGTGGATATTGGTGGCCACCCGCCTATTCCACTTGGGGCCCCACTATTGCCTCTTTCAATTTTTCAGTTTCGGCACAACTTACTATTTTTAGCAGTTTTTCCGGTCCTAAACTTCCGGAGCCGTTTTGAGGCCCTAAACAAATTTTTTTGGGCATCGCGCCTCCAGCTAATATCATTCCATTTTGGAATGGATATTTGTGGAGAAATTCATAGTCCTCGAATAGATCTTTCTAATGATGTATCATGTGCGTCAAACGGAGATAGTATGCCAAAGTTACGTCTCTGGGAAGTTGAAACACCAATTTACCCAAACGGGGCCCATAGTTTTGGCGCTTCATCTCCTAGGGTGAGGTTTTTGGATGTTTAGAGTTCTCCATTGTTTCTCAATAATAAATAGGCCCTCGAGCCTCATTGTAACTCAGTTCAGAGGCCTATATTCACCACATCTCTTCTCAGAGATAGCTACCAGTGCCCTAGCTAGTTTTATTTCCATTCTGTATGTAAGCAAAATTCAGTTCTTTGATATTAATGAAGTGAAGTGTTATTTCCACTGCATCTCTGTATTTATGGTTATGTGTTTATTCTGTTGCGTTCCTACATAAATCTGGATCATTTATTTATGAAATAATGGAAAATAGGGGAAAAGGAAGGTGAAAGGTCACAGGTTGCATGTGAGGAGGAAATTGAAGGAAAATTGAAGAAAATTGAAGAAAATAGAGGCCTCACTAATAAAAAGGCTTATGAGGATCAGTTCAATTTTAGAGCTTTCATTTTTTTTCTCTCTCTTATACTCTTGGACACTTAGATTTTTCTTGGAGCACTCTTAGAGGAGTGTGACATACTTGGGATTTGGAGAAAGAAGGCAAAGGAAGATCAGGAAAGTGTAAGAGGACATCTGGATCAACAACTACAATGGGTTTTGCTTGTAGGTACTGAGTTCCATGTATGATTTTCTTGCTAGTTTGGGCATGCATGGCATATGCATGTGGTTTCATGGTTATGGTATGTCATTAGCATGGATGATTGTTTGGATTTACACTGGTTTTTCCTAGCCTTGCCATTTATTGGATAACCATGGTGTTGTGGGTGTTACTTTTGTTTTCTGGTTAGTTCTCATGTTCCTTTGGTTGTGGGTTGAGTTATTAGTCTCGGAAGCCTTGGTTGGACAAACACTTTGGAATCCCTTGGTGGGTTGAGTTACTAGTCTTGGAAGCCCTTGTTAGACAAATGCTCTGGAATCATAGTGGTAGTTGTGGGTCAAGTTAATAGTCCTGGAAGCCTCGGTTGGAACAAACTCTCTGGAGCTCTGGAAAGCTTGGGTAGAGACTAGTCTGGTGATGGTTAGCAATGTCCAACTGTGAGGTGGAATCACTAGTTGAGGGTTGAGGTGGTTTGGCCTCTAAAAGCCTTGGTTTGGATTTATTTGGATTGTTCCATGATATCCCACATTCATGCTTGGAATATGGAACGAGGGTGACTGGTTGAAAGAAAGATTTGGTTCAGCCTACTCTATGGTTAGGTGGTACGCGAAAGTCCCATACATGGTGTCATTTTACACATGTTAATAAGATATTATCTCCTCTTGTATTTGATGGGTAAACATACTTTTTATTATGTGTTTTATATGTTTGTTATATCCCTGCTATTTTTTTTGTTTATATGTTGGTTATGAATATATTTTATAACAGTGATGATGTATGGCTCTCATCATGTTTTGGTTAATATATGAATGGAACATGAATATATGACCTAATAGTGGATAATGTAGCTATGGTGATGAGGTATCAATGCTTCTTAACGATTCTCAGATAAGTATGAGAACCCCTATACTCAGATATGTTGGTATAAGTTGTAGGATGCATATTTGTGATATGTTTGGCAAAATGCCTATCATGGCCAGTAGAGGTCCAGTCAATTCCTTAATCAATTTTTCTATCAAAATCATTGTCTTCATGTCTTTTATGAGTTATGAAAGTTTCATAAGTTTTTGGGCAGTGACTGGGTCCTAGCCCTAAAAAAATAGCCTTAAATCCCGCAATCGTTGGCATAAAACTGCCAGAAAAAAGCTACGGTCACACTCGGGAAAGTTCAATATCTTGGAAGGCTTGGAAAGGGAACGACTGGGGATCTAGGTTAGTAAAATGTTGAGTTCCCTCAGGGGTTGGTCACCTAGAATGGTTGGATGGCTCCTATAGGATATGTGAATGGCTAGGTTGGTTGTATTACGTCAGTTCCACTTCCTTAAGGTGACCTAGGATGTTGAATCACATCATAGTGGTATCTCATCACATGTTTACCCCGGTGGACAAATTAACTTGGATAAATGTGGGAGGAGGGTGTTAAAAATTGGTATCAGAGCATGGTTCACCCCTTGGATTGGATGGGCGGTGTGTTGGAAAGGTCAATTTAATATGTCCTCCTTGTACTTGTGGTCTATGTGCTTGTTGCATATGCATGGTGTGGTCATAGTTTCAGTAGTCTCGCCATGTGAAAGTTGATGGTTTTGTTTTTGTATGTGGTCATCATGAGTGCATGTTGATGGTACATTGGTCATGTATGTCTGTGTATATGTCATTATGCATGCATTGTGCCTAGTTGGTGTGTGGTTTTGGCATCATGCATGAAATTGAATAAGGATTGAGATGATGTCTATGTATTGTTTTGAATATGATTATGTTTATATAAATGCATTACGCTAATCTAGTTGGTCTTGCAACCAAGATATCCTCCCTGAACTAGACTGGGGTAAGTTGGTTTGTTTATGATTTGGTTTAGCTGACATGATATACCTTGCGGGAAGGGAAGAAAAAATATGGCTATCAGAGTGGTAGACTATAGTTCACGAGATTCTCCCTATGGATCATATGAGCAACATGGTGAGGAATACTCCCCTCACATAACAGACACTCTGAGAAGTCTAAAGGCATAAATAAGGAGTTACAAGGCAGATAATGACCAAATAATTCAATCACAAGAGATACTTGCTAGAGCACAGGAGAAACAAGCATAATTCAATGCAGTTATCCTTTAGAGCTTGTCAGATTGCATAGAGAGGGACCACTTCGGATCAACCATGGGAAGAGGACATAAAATTCGATATGAGGAACACAACAAGGGTGCAACTTGGAAGCCTTTACAGTGTTGGACTTGTGGTAAGGATCATTGCATGAGAGATTGTCCACAACATTAGGGTGGTAGGCTGCAAATTTACAGTGCTCAGGAGGCATAGACAATGGGGGGTGTTGGAAAGAGCATTCCTCAGATTTATGCAACATTGGATAACAGACAGGAAGATCATCAAGAATCTATCATTTGGATGGAAGGTAAGCTTTGTGATCAAGTTTTTTCTATTTTTATTTACCATGGATATAATTATAACTATGTTAATCCTGACCTGGTGCATAAGTGTGGTTTGAATAAATAAGTGCATGCAGAATATTGGTTAGTGCGGTTGGCTATAGGTACAAATAATCAAGTTCATCTTTGGGTAAGAGCTTGAGCTTTTGAGTTGAATGATATGCCTACATCAACGAATTTGAATGTATTATCATTGGGATCATACAATATTCTTTTAGGTATGGACTGGATATATCTTCATAGGACCAAATTGGACTGTTATGAAAAATCCATTGAATGCTTGGATGTCAATGGAGAATAGAGAGTCTTACAGGGTAAGAAGAAAGCAACATCAGTTAGGATGGTGACAGCTATGCAGGAAAAGCGCAGTCGTATAAAAGGGTGTGTGTTATTTGCAGTACATATCTCCGGTGATAGAGGTAAGGAAGTTGAGGATGCAGAGATATTGAGCAGGTACCTGGTTTTATAGCAGTTTCAAGATGTGTTTTCGATAGATATTTCAGAGTTTCCACCTCACAAGGAAGTGGATTTTTCTATTGATTTGGTACCAGGGTAAGCACTAGCATAAAATGAACTGTACAAAATTATCACTTCAAAGTTAGTAGGGCTGAAGTTGCAGTTGAAGGAAATGATTGAGAAGGGATACATTAAGCCAAATGTATCATTTTGGGGTGCACCGATATTGTTTGTGAAGAATAAGGATGGTACTCTCAGGTTGTGCATCGATTACAGGCAGTTGAACAAGGTGACCATCAAGTACGAGTATCCATTGTCGAGGATTGATGATTTATTCAACCATATGAAGGGAGAAGCAGTGTTCTCGAAGATTAATATAAGATCCAAATATCATTGAGTACACATCAAATAAGAGGATGTCTAATAGATAAATTTCTGGACCAGGTATGGGAATTATGATTTTGTTGTAGTTCCATTTGGTCTAACTAATGCTCCATCTACTTTTATGTGCTTTATGAATAGCGTGTTGTGTCCTTATCTGGACAAGCTCATTATTGTATTCATTGATGATATATTGGTATATTCTATGAAGAAGAGCATGTCAAACACTAAGCAACAATATTGGGATTGCTGAGAGAGCATTAGTGGTATGCTAAACTCAGTAACTGTAGTTTATTTCAAACAGAGGTACATTACTTGGAGCATGTGGTTTCTAAAGAAGGCATAACAGTGGATCCAAAAAATATAAGGGCTATCATGGAATGGGAAGCTCCTAGAAATGTTGATGAGGTAAGGTCCTTTATGGGACTATTGGGTTATTATAGGAGGTTCATTAGGAACTTCTTGTAGATTTCTTATCCTATTACATCATTTCAAAGGAAAGGTAAGAAATTCGAATGTACATAGGAATGTGCAGCTAATTTTGAGCAGTTGAAGAAGTTTTTGACAAATGCTCTAGTTCTAAATATTGCAGATTCAGACAAAGAGTTTGTGGTATGTACAAATTCTTGCAAGAGAGTAATTGGTAGATTCCTTACATAGAAGGAATATGTAGTGTGATATGAGTCACGTAAATTGAATGAGCACAAGTAGAATTATCAAACACATGATCTTGAGTTGGTAGCGATCATCCATATTTTGAAGATGTGGATGCACTATTTTCTTGGAAGGAGGTTCGTATTGATGAGTGATCATAGTGGATTGAGGTATTTATTTGACCAATCAAATCTGAATTCTAGACAAGATAGATGGTTGGCCACAATTAGTGAGTCTAAATTTGAGATCAAGTACATCAAGGGTAAGAGAACAAGATTGCAGATCCTCTTAGCAGGCGGATACAGGTGAATCATATAGCAGTTATGAGTTCTTATGAGACAGGCTTACAATATCGTATCTTACAGGAAGGCCAGCAGGATAACAGGTACATGGAGCTCAGGCATAGGTTACAACAGAGTACCGACACAGGTAATGGTACATTTACAGGTGCAGGTGCAGGTGTAGGTGCATAGGATGTAGACTATCGTTTCATAGCAGATGGCTTGATCAGATTTAGGGAAAAGATATGTGTCAGATAGTAGTGAGCTAAATAAGACTATCTTGAGATAGTTTCATGTGAAACCATATTCAAGTCACCGAGAATATCAAAAGGCATTCATAACAGTGAAGAAGTTTTATTATTTGTCGAATCTGAAAAAGGACGTGGCATATTTTGTGGCTAGATGCTTGGACTGTCGACATGTGAAAGCAGATCATAAACACCCAGACAGACTACTACAGCCGATTCTGATTCCAAAATGGAAGTTGTAGGTCATTTATATGGATTTTATCACATGTTTTTCGAGGACATCTAGACAACATGATTCCATCATGGTTATGGTGGATAGATTGACAAAGATAATGCACTTCCTTCCAGTGAAGTCTACTTATTCAGCTAGTGATGTAGCACAGGTCTTCATCAGAGATATGGTCAAATTGAATGGTGTTCTAAAGAATATTGTGCCAGATAGGGATGTTAAGTTCACTTCCAAGTTTTGGAAGGATTTGTTTGCATGTTTAGGTAGAGATTTAGCCTTCAACACAACTTATCATCTGCAGATAGATGAACAGACAGAGAGGGTCAACAGGATATTGGAGGACATGTTAAGGATGTATGTGATCCAACAACAAAGGATATGGGAGGAGTGCCTTCTGTTGGTCGATTTTGCTTACAACAATGGTTACCAGGAGTCACCGAGGATGAGTCCATTTGAGGCATTATATGGGAGGAGTTGCAATACTCCTTTTAGTTGGATTGATCCAATCAACAAGGTTTTGATAAGACCATACATGTTGGAAGAGATGGAACATGAAATGTAGGTCATCAAGAATAATTTGAAGGTAGCACAGAAAAGGCATAAAATATATGCAGATCAGAACATGTTGTTTAATGAATTTCAAGTTAGGGAACAAGTATACTTGCGCATCAAGCCCAAGAAGATATCCTTGAGAATTGGATCATGTGCCAAGCTAGCACTGCAATATTGTGGAACTTTCAATATTCTTGAGAGGATTGGACCAGTAGCCTATCAACTTGCACTGCATTCGAAAACGAAATTCCATGATGTTTTCCATGTGTCATTGCTAAAGAAATATGTTAAATATGTTGATAATGTGATTGACTGGTATTTATTAAAGGTGGAGCCAAGAGGCGAATTCCAACCAGAATCGTAACGTATTTTGCAAAGAAAGATTATCATGCTCTGGAACCGAGAAATTGATCAGGTTAAAGTGCAACAGAAGCACTTTAGGCCCAATGAAGCTACATGGGAGATGGTGGATTAAATGCAGGCTATGTATCCTTCTCTACTCGTTGGTTGAGAATTTGTTTTTTGGTATATGCTTTGATGTGATGTTTTGGTATATGTACATATGTATATGGATGTAAATACTGCCATGAGTTGTGTTATAAAATTCCAATAAGTAGTATGGGATTCATGTCATTGTGGTTTTATGATTTTTATGGATGTCATTTTGGTTTTCTTTTCAAAAGGTTGATCATTGTAAATACTGCAATGAGCTAAGTTATAAAGCGTCATGGGAAATATATTTTTCTTTTAGCAGTCTTGTTGGTTGTAGGTGTCATTGAACACCGAGGACAATGTTACCCCAAGGGGGAGGGTTCTGTAACAACCCTAGTTAAAAATCCATTTAACAAAGTTAATAAAGGTAAAATAAGACCATGGTCATGGAAGAATTATTCCAAGCTAATGCCGAGAAAAAAACATAGTGATGGGGATCGCTTGTGATTAATTAAT
Source organism: Pinus albicaulis (assembly GCA_034641835.2). Lineage (NCBI taxonomy): Eukaryota > Viridiplantae > Streptophyta > Pinopsida > Pinales > Pinaceae > Pinus > Pinus albicaulis. The sequence continues at coordinate 868,069,741 of CM076569.1, forward strand.
AGCTATGGAAATTGACAAAGGCAATGACAAGGCTTTGGAAAGGAAAAGCAACATTTATTGGCATTTTATTTATGAAATAATGGAAAACAGGAGAAAAGGAAGGTGAAAGGTCACAGGTTGCATGTGAGGAGGAAATTGAAGGAAAATAATGGAAAATTGAAGAAAATAGAGGCCCCATTAATAAAAAGGCTTATGAGGATAAGTTCATGGCTTTTTTATCAGTTTAGTTTTGAAGCTCTTATTTTCTCTCTCTCTCTCATACTCTTAGACACTTAGAGTTTTCTTGGAGCACTCTTGGAGGAGTGTGGCATACTTGGGATTTTGAGCAAGAAGGCAAAGGAATAGAAGGAAAGTGCAAGAGGACATCGGGATCAACAACTACATTAGGTTTTTCTTGCAGGTACCAAGTTGCATGTATGATTTTTTTGCTAGTTTTGGCATGCATGGCATATGCATGTGGTTCCCTGGTTATGATTTTTCATCGGCATGGAGGATTTCCTGGATTGACATTGGTTTTGCCTAACCTTTCCATTTCCTTGATAGCCATGGTGTTGTGGGTGTTACTTTAGTTTTCTAGTTAGTTCTCATGTTCCTTTGGTTGTAGGTTGAGTTATTAGTTCCTCAAAGCCTTGGTTGGACAAACTCTATCGAAGCCCTTGGTGGGTTGAGCTACTAGTCGTGGAAACCCTAGTTGGACAAAAGCTCTAGAAGCTCGACGATAACTATTTGTGGAGTTACTAGTTATGGAAGTCTTGGTTGGAACAAACGCTCTGGAGCCCCAGATAGCTTGGGTAGAGACCAATCTAGTGATGGTTAGTGATGTCCGACTGTGTGGTAGAATTACTAGTTGAGGGTTGAGGTGGTTTGACCTATAAAAGCCCTGGTTTGGTTTTATTTGGATTGTTCCATGAGATCCCGTATTCATGCTTGGAATATGGCAAAAGGGTGATTGGCTGAAAGAAAGATTTGGTCCAGCCTAGTCTATGGTCGGGTGGTACGTGGAAGTCCTAGACATGGTTGCATTTTACATATGTCAATAAGATATTATCTCTTCTTGTATTTGATGGGTAAACATACTTGTTATTATGTAGTTTATATGGTTGTTATATCCCTCTTATTTCTGATGTTTATATGATGGTTATGAGTATGTTTTATAACAATTATGATGTATGGCTCTCATCATATTTTGATTAATATATGAATGAAAAATGAATATATGACCTAATAGTGGTTAATTTAGCTATTGTGATGAGGTATCAATGCTTCTTAATGATTCTAAGATAAGTATGAGACCCCCTATCCTTAGATGTGTTGTTATAACCTGTAGGATGCATACTTGTGGTATGTTTGACGAAATTCTCGTCATGACTAATAGGGGTCTTGTCAAGTCCTTGATCAAGTTCAATATCAAAAGCATCGTCTTCATGTCTTTTATGAGTTTTGGAAGTTTCATAAGTTTCTAGGCAGTGACTGGGTCTTAGCCCTAAAAATAGTCTTAAATCCCACAGTCGTTGGCATAGCACTGACAGAAAAGGGCTACAATCGCACTCAGGCAGGATCATGGGAGCGACTAGGGCTCTCAGTCGCCTGGAAGGCTTGGAAAGGGAGTAATTTGGGCTCTAGGTTAGTAAAATGTCGAGTTCCCTTAGGGGTTGGTCTCCTAGAAAGGTTGGTTGGCTCCTCGAGGTTCTGTAGGATGTGTAAATGGTCAGGTTAGTTGTATTCCGTCGATTCCACTTCCTTAAGGTGACCTAGGAGGTTGAATCACATCATATTGGCCTATATTCACATTTTTACCCTAGTGGACCGGTTAACTTGGGTAAATGTGAGAGGAGGGTGTTACATAGACAACCAATTAGAAATAAATCCCAGGGAAACTTGAATTGCCAAGCGAGTCTATTCCAACTTATTGTGAGACGAAGCAACTGAGGGGAGGCGAATAAAGGGCTACGGGAAAGGTCCAACAACCACAAAGAGATAGGGAGACTAAAACTAATGCTCTACCCCACTATTCTCTAAGCAATATATGCCAATAATCGCCAAACAGAATTTGGACCATTAAAAAAGTTAAAAAAGAAGAATCAATTGAACATAGTATGAATTACCCAATGTTGGTCAGCCCAATAGGCTTAAAACTACATCGTCGTGAGGACAAGTTGATGGCTATCCCCACCCTCCCATGCTTAAGTTGTCACCGTAATTGTTGCCAACGTCTGAGAGAGATCCTCCATTGTTGTACTTGACCTTCTCGAGATTAGCTTTACTCTATTAAACTTATCAAATTAAATTGGTTATTTTTACATTATTACATAAAAGTAAATTATTATATTATTTTTATAATTTAATAGTTAATTAATATGAATATTTTGAAAATACTTTAAAAACTAGATTTAATATATTTTTATAAACAATACATTTTAATAATTTGAAAATAGAAATTAAAGAAATTTATTTTATTATAATAATTAACTAATTATAAATCATGTTATTAGATTCGAAATGCCGATCAACAATATGTTTATTGTGGAGAAAAATCTGAAAATTCTCATTAATCAATCACAACCTCATATGAACTTAATATCTATCGTAATTATAAATTTTTTAAAACACGTGGTAGGTATGAGGTGGCTATTTTTCACTCCAAAAGAAAAATGGATCTTTATTTTGCTTGGATTTTGGGGCGGGCCTCCAACAACAAAGCATAAACATATGTTCTCTTCCAAAGCCTTTCTCTGGCCTCAGGTAAAGGGATTACAAGGATAATAATTGTTGAGGATTCAAAAATTATTATAGGCCACCTTAAGAAAGGTACTATCCCTAAAGACCTGCATATTACTTCAGTTTTCCTCCACACCAAGTATCTTATTGCCTAGTTTATAGGGCTTAATTGTTATCATATTCTCATACATAATAATCTCATGGAAGATTAAATGGAAAACAAGGAAATTAGTATGGAGGGGGGATCATTGTGTATCAACAATAAGATAAGCTATCGCCCTATCAAATGAATAGGCCTATGTCTAGAAAAAGGTGTTTTGTAGGATGATTAACAAAAATCGATGACCAATTGTTGTTTTGGGAGGTTTTCATCTATGATAAATTGTTGTTTTGGGAGGTCGTCACTTCCACTGTCCACATGTCTCCTCATGCAATGAGGCAAAGGAAACCAACCTCTCTACTCATTACCTTGAAGTGCATGCTTTTGTATGGAAGTATGAAGTTTTGCAGAGGTCAAGATGAAATGAATGTGTGTGGTTAGGAGCGCAATGTTCCTCTATGCGACCTTAGAAAGAGGATCTTAGTTGAGCTTTGGCATAATCTAATTGATCTGGAGTTGTGGGAAGGCAACCTTCAAGGGCTCGAGGTGACATTAAATTATCATGAGAGATGGTTGGAAAGAGAGTATTCATAAGAGCAAGAGAGAAATGGGTGGTTGCATCCTCAGTGCCCCTCATGGGAATGTACAACTTTGATTGTTCTTTGTCACTCCTTCCCTAGCATGATTACATTGATTAATGAATTTAGTTTGGTTCTTTGTGGCATGAAAATTAGTTATATAATTTTCCATTCCCTTGGTTGGATGATGGAAATTGTTGTGTTTAGGCTCTTAGACTAGTCTACTTGATCCTACCTTGGGAAACAGAGTCCCAGAGGATCCTTTGTTTTCTCTTTGTTCTCTCCATTCCCTTGTTACGATATTTTAATTTCGAAATGCTCCTCTCTAATTAATTTTCTGAATTTTAGGTCACTCCTCTCTGGTTATATGTCTTTTCCATGGGAGCCACACTCTTTGAATGTGAATTTGGGTCTCCTTTCCCTTGTCAACAAAGGCCATCTCATGTAGTTGAGTATTTTCTCTTTGATTAGGTTCATTTGTATGTGTAGTATTTGGAACAACCAAATTTTCATTTGGTCTAGTATGGGTAGGGGGTTCTGTCTTTATAATGATGGGAAGTCTCGAAATTTTACTGTGATCATGCCAAAATCGATAGTTGGCCACAAAGGATAGGCAAGTTGGGTACCCACTCACAAGTCTTCTCTAAGAGGCTATATCTAGGATTCGTAGGATTGGTTTTGGGTTTCCTTGCCCTCTTTTTTTCTCAGAGATTGGAATATGGATTAGAAGGATTCGGGGAAGGTCCTCCATCCAAAGTGGGATGAGGACATTGATTAATTAGAATAGGAGTTGTTTCATCTGCAAATCCATCATAGCTAGACAATATCCACTTTAATTGTGGCTATAGAACTTCTTGTGGAGGATAGATTTAAATTTGAAAGTACGGGAGACGAACTTGTATCACTCCATTAGCAACTCAACGATATCCAATTCTCTCTTAGCCAACTTCATCTTGTCCAGTCTTATCTAGGAGTTTTGGTAAATTATTATGTTGTTTCCCTTCCATAATTAAATTTATTTGTGTCTCCTCTAGAGGACATTGATTTGAGCAAAGAGGGATATATTGTTTCTCACAAACAGTTCCTATGCATTACAAATGCATTAACATTTTGGAAGTTTTTTGGAGAATCTATGTAACTAGGAAAATTAGTTTTGCAACTGTTATTGTTAGAAAAAATTGATTTTTGAATGCTGATAGGCCCTACTTCTCTATAGTCCCTAGTAGTAATAATTACTATTTTTTTACTCTTTGATGTATCATCATGTTCCTAGGCACATATTTTTAATATAAAAACTGTTCCTATTTTGGTTTTTAAAAATTAAAAATATTTTGAAAGTAAAATATAACATTTTAAAAAAGTGTACCATTTTATTGAAATTAAAATTATATTAATCAATCAAGACAATAAATAACAACAAGTTTTGGTTTGTCTTGGTCTACTACTTGGGAAACCACTCTAGTGGTAGAACCATAAATCCTTTAGCATCCAAACATGTAATTCAAAAAAGAGGTCCAAAAAAAAATAGTAATTAGGTTATAAACCCTTACTACTTAGTCTCGTATCTAACATATAAGTAGAAAACTAGAAGAGAGAATTAGAGAAATTAGGTAAGTGATAGTTGGTCATGCAAAATTGGACGATTCAGTGAGATCCACCACTATTGGCTCCTTGTCACTGCCAGGAGAGCTACTTATATCAAGAGGAAGGCCAAGATGGTCTTCTATAAGTTTTAGGGGTCGGTCCACAATTTTTAGAAACAATTGCAACTCATCAAGCATGAGAAGGATTTCCTCCTTTGCTTCATTTATGTCCAAGAGAACTCTGCCCATGAATGCCTTCACATGCTAATATATATCTTTTGTATACATATGTTGGTTGAACTATCCTCTAGTGTGACCTGTATTAGACATCTAGTCCACAACTTTACTAGCTACCTCAGTATCAGTTAAACAACCACGTTTTCATGCAATATCCATTTCAACCTCTATAAGTTTATCTTGAATGTTATGGGGTGTCTGAATGTGATAAAGTCTAGCTAATGATTCTGTTATTTGTTGAGCGTGGGATCCTCCTTGTTCTCTATAATAACCAACCCCATGTCTGCTCCTAACTCTCTATTCCGACAATATTTTATGTCGAATACAAGGATCAATACTCCATAGGAAGTGGTTTTTCACAAGGGTGGCATGCACAAAGGGACAATGATAAACAAGTGCATGACTTAAGAAAGAAAAGGTCACACCAAAGCACATAAAATGCATTGAGGGAAGGAAGTGGAACATGGGTAAAATCCGAAGGGATTATAATGCAACTAAAATGAAGTAGTAGAAGTGAGGGGGTGACCCATAAACTACTTACAACATGTGCCTAGGCTCATCGTAGAAGAATATCTAAATAGCGGAATATAATATAAACAATGACAACAATGCCAATGGGTCTTGCATATAGAGTGCACCATGTACTCACAACAGGGCAAACCTAACATTCCACACAAAATGCTTGGGATAAAAGCCAATGTAACGACCTCATACTACTTCAACAATCCAAGAAAAGAGGAGCCCATTATAACTAATAAGTGCCAAGCTTTTAATGTTTTGTACTTGGATGAAACAATTGTCACCTGCTCATTATAGTCGTGCCTTGTATCCTTTAACCACCCTTTCAAATCTTGATTAGAATGTGTGAGAGAATAGGTTGTGATAATGCTCAACATCAACTCCAAACAACCAATACCAAAAATCATGATAACCCATATCCTCAATCCATTCACAACATTTAAATCATCATTATTCCAAATTGATGCCACATCGAAATGGTATAATAAATCATGATTTTCTTCCCAAAATAAAATATAATATCTTTTAAAAGTCCACATTTTAAAATAAGTATTTTTTATCGTTACTTTCTTTATTTAATAATCTTAAAAATTCTTTCGAACACATCTCTTCTCTCAGTAACATAAATATGGTTTTTGCCATACAAAAATATGACACCAAGAATACAGACAAATATATTACACCAATAATACAAAGAGGATAAATATATTTGGTCATACCAAACAAAGATATGATGTTAACAGGCCTGAACATAAAGTGACTTACAAGCATCAAGAACACATCTACGTTGATGGTTTAACAAACAAAGATTTACATTATCCACTAATAATGAATTACAGGGATTACTTTAAATATGATAAATATCAAATCAATCTAAACAAAATCATTTTGTTAACATAAATGATAAAGTGAGCTGTCCCCGTCCATTTAAAATTATAATTAAAGGGTGCCTACTATCGGTGTCTTTTTAAGGCAATTCAGTTACATCATCATTGTAAAGCAGTAGCAGCACATGCCAGTGGCAGCGCGCAGTCTGGCACGCCATTTACTGCAATGTGAGCACTCCCATGTTATGCTCTCTTATTATATTTCACCCTCAATTCCCTGACTCGGCCTTCAAATCCTGTTTGCAGCCTTCAAATCCATAAAGAAGGTCTCTGTAAGATTAGCCCTTTGAATTGAATTCCGAGCGGGCGAAAGAGGCAGAGAAATGAGGGAAATATTGCACATCCAAGGAGGGCAATGTGGGAACCAGATCGGTTCCAAATTCTGGGAAGTGATCTGTGACGAGCACGGGATCGATCCCACGGGATCTTACCGTGGGGATTCCGATGTGCAGCTAGAGAGAATCAATGTGTATTACAATGAGGCAAGCGGAGGGAGGTATGTGCCTAGGGCTGTGCTGATGGATCTGGAGCCTGGTACTATTGATAGTGTCAGATCGGGTGCCTATGGCCAGATATTCAGGCCTGATAACTTTGTCTTCGGCCAGAGTGGGGCTGGGAATAATTGGGCCAAGGGCCATTACACTGAGGGCGCTGAGCTCATTGATGGAGTATTGGATGTCGTTAGAAAAGAGGCCGAAAACTGTGACTGCCTTCAAGGTTGGTTCCTTTCTATATTAAGCATTTAATTCCTTTGGTTTTATTCTATAAAGGTCTGGTTCAGGGTATGCTTATCTTATCTATTTTAAATATATATTCCATTGTTTTGGCTTTGTTCTCTTCAGGTCTGGTTTAGGATATGGTTTCCTAATTTTACACTGGAAATTGTTTTGATAAGATGGAAAATACTTGATGCATTATTTATTAAATATAATTAAAAGTAAATTGTTGTGATGAATTATAAATGAGTCTGTATTTGTATCTGATAAATAACTAAAGATTTTGTTTTTAATAGAGAATATTTAAATTTACATTTTCTGTACCTTTTCAAAACGGGTATGTATTTTTATTTATATTAAAAGTGCTTATAATTAAGTAAATTAATATAAATTATGCAATACTCAAATCTACTCTATGTTATAATAGATCTGAATATTTATTAATTAAATCATCCAGAAGCAAAAGAAATTGAAGTTTGAATGCCTAATTATTCGAAGGCGATGATGAATCAATGAGAAAGAATCATCTGATTCATTTGTAAAGTAATAATTGGCATTATAAGATTTCTAGTTGAGATATTAATGGCTTTGCAAAGACCATGAGTTATCATATTTTTAAATATAATTTGGAACATATAAATCCGTTTAGAAAACTATGATAGGCGTTTTATTTAATTAATTTCAGATATTACATGAATTATGTTATTCTGTTGTTGGATGGGTTGAAGAATGTCTAGTCCAGGTTTCTGAAAGTATCCCTAAGTGCTTACAAGCTACTTCAGTTGCACTAAAAAACAACATGCGAAAGAATTTTGATCCTATTCAAGGCTTTCTTTTTATGGTGCCCTAGGTTTCAATATATTATTAATATTTTTTTATATGAATTAGTATAAATTTATTGTTAATTCAGATCTTAGAGGAATTAGATTTATACTAATTTATTTTATTATCAATATAGATCTATGGTAATCCCAACTTTATGAGAGGTAAAGAGGTATAAGATTTCTATAAGATCTAAATGTTTTAGACAAAAGAAAATTTAAAGAAAGGTTTGTATTTGAAGGTATTTGATAGATCTAGTATTAAAATGGATTTAGTGTTAGTTTATATTTGTGAATGATATCTCTAGTAAATCTATAGGGATAGATTGAGTAAAGGTTTACTTTTATAGAGATTAGATCCTTTAAGATGTTTGATGAATCTAGATGAAGTTGGATCTATTTTGGTTTACAATCATGGATAACATTTCTAAAATTATGAAAAGGTGTTTGCATTTCAAGGTTCTTGATAGATCCAGGTTTAAAATGGATTTGTGATGGTTTATATTTATGGATGGTATCCTGATAAACCAAATTGAGGATATGTTTGTGCCTCGGTATCTTGGTAAACCAGATTGAGGATATGTTTGCATCTCAAGAGATGTGGTCTTTTTAGGTGTTTAATAGATCAGGGATTAAAATAGATCTATGCTAGTTTACATTCATGACTGGCATTCATTAAAACTTGAGGAAAATTTTGCACCTCAAAGATATCTGTAATAAACCCATTAGGGTAGATTATTGTGCCTAGCCCAAGTAGATTTGACATTGGACACTTGCTGGAAGGAACTAGTCAAATGCCCAACAGCATTTACTAGAAAAAACTAGCCAAATATCCAACAACATTAACCATATTTATTAAACTAATTTCTTAAATATACTCTCTACATTTATACATGAAATAAATTTTTATTATATATAAAATCTTATATTTTTATATTTATATATATAATAATAATAATAATAAAATTATATATAAGAATGGACTTTACGTACACTTCCACAATAAAATTGTAAATATATTAATGAGAATATTATATATATAGTACTCTCTTTTATCAATTTTAAGCACAGCAATATTTTTTAACTTAATTTATTCACTTGTTATAATTTAACACCTATTTAAACTTTATCTAAATCATAGATGCTCGTAACTTACACTGAATGCAATCATATTGTAATCTGCTATATTAGTTTTAAGGATTTAAAGCATCATGTCAATTTTATCTGAAATGTAATTAGCAGAAGGACCTGAATAGCTAAATTGTTTTCAAAATTTATTTATTTTTATTATTTTTATAATACTCTTTTTAATCAATTTTAAAAAGAATAAATATTTTTAATTTAATTTATTAACGTGTTATAATATAATACTTTCATGTGAATGCAATTATATTGTAATTTGCTCTATTATAAAAAGGATTAAGGAGCTAAAACATCATGTCATTTTTTTTACAGAGTAACTACTATATTGTGAAATATAATTAGTAAATTATTATATCGTGAAGGACCTGAAGAGCTAAAAATTAGTAGTTCCAGTATCATGTTCATTATTTCAGAAAGGAAATTACTAGTATATGTGTGGATTTTACTACATAGAATGGGAAGGAAATGAAGAATCCAAATATGTGTGGATTTTACTTTGTAGAAAGGGATGGAAATAAAGAATGCGAGTATCACATGAATGAATTACTTAACATAGTTTATTTGTGTCTGTGCATCTTTGAAATTGTAAGAAGTTTCCGAAAGGAAATTATTAGTATATGTGTGGATTTTACTATATAGAAGGGAAAGGAAAGGAAAGGAAATGAAGAGTCCGAATATATATGGATTTTAATATGTAAAATGGGAAGGAAATAAAGAATCAAGTATCACGTAAATTACTTAACAGGGGTTATATGTGTCTGTGAATATGTGAAATTATGTATGTGCATTTGTGAAATTCTAAGAAACATTAAAGGGGTGACATTTGAGGGATTCATATATATATAAGAGCGTTATGATGCATGCCTTGTGTGTTTCTCTAAATGTATTTTTTTTAAGCTACTATGCTCGTGGTTCCGGCATATAATACTAGGAAACAATGTGAGGATTGCATGCCTTGCATTGTGTGTTTCTCTACCTAATGTATTTTTTTAAGCTACTATGCTCGTGGTTCTGGCATATAATACTAGTAAACAATGTGAGGATTGTTCATGAAAAATTAATCATATTACAAGTTTTGTTCTCATGGAAGATTTTGTATATAGCGTAATAAAAGAGCATCGTTCATTATTCAATAGTATTTTTGTATTCCCTAATTTTCGCATATTTGATGAGGATTGTTCATGAAAAATTAATCATATTACAAGTTTTGGTGTCATTGTATGTAAGGTTTGTAACTTTGTTTGTAGTGATAAAAAAGAGCTATTTTTGTATTCCCTACTTTTTTCATATTTGATGAATATTTACATCATTTTTCAGCATTTATAAGCATTGCCGACATACTTGCAAGTTGCAACTGCAAATCTTGTTAGCAGTGCACTTACAATCATGTCTCTTCTCTATAAAAAAAATGCTCTAATCTCTACATTTAATACCAAGGACACTTTCAAATCACATGCAGGATTTCAAGTATGCCACTCTCTTGGAGGAGGAACTGGATCAGGGATGGGAACATTATTAATCTCAAAGATAAGGGAGGAGTACCCTGACAGAATGATGTTGACATTCTCTGTGTTCCCATCGCCTAAGGTGTCGGACACGGTTGTTGAGCCTTACAATGCAACACTTTCAGTGCATCAGTTAGTTGAGAATGCAGATGAATCCATGGTTCTTGACAATGAAGCTCTGTACGATATTTGCTTCAGAACATTAAAGCTCACAACTCCTACATGTAAGTCTCGGACCAACCATTTGCTTCATTATGACATGAGAAATTCCATAGTAGTATGACCGGTGGCTGGTGTTGTGTATTAACTAAATTTAACTTCAACATAGCGGTCTCTGGGAAGTTGCCCATGATTTTCAGTCTATATTTCCTTATAATTCTGTGAGTTTATTGTTTGATTCTCAAGTTGTTACTTAAAAGTTAAAACTTTAAATTATGCTGTTTGGGATTTTTGTGTCATTTATAACCTTTGCGCGTTTCGTGTGCAGTTGGAGACCTTAATCATTTGATTTCAGCAACCATGAGCGGGGTAACCTGTTGTTTACGCTTCCCAGGACAGCTGAACTCTGATCTCCGCAAGCTGGCAGTGAATCTCATCCCCTTCCCTCGTCTCCATTTTTTTATGGTTGGTTTTGCGCCACTGACATCAAGGGGGTCCCAAGTTTATCGTGCACTAACTGTGCCTGAGCTCACCCAACAGATGTGGGATTCCAAGAATATGATGTGTGCAGCTGACCCTCGTCACGGCCGTTATCTAACAGCCTCTGCCATGTTCAGAGGAAGGATGAGCACCAAGGAAGTAGATGAACAGATGCTGAACGTGCAGAACAAGAATTCATCCTATTTTGTTGAGTGGATACCGAACAATGTCAAGTCAAGTGTCTGCGATATTCCTCCGAAAGGGCTGAAGATGTCATCTACGTTCATTGGCAATTCCACATCAATTCAGGAAATGTTTAGACGCGTGAGTGAGCAATTCACGGCTATGTTCAGGAGAAAGGCTTTCTTGCACTGGTACACTGGTGAAGGTATGGATGAGATGGAGTTTACAGAGGCTGAGAGCAACATGAATGATTTGGTTTCAGAATACCAGCAATATCAAGATGCCACTGCAGATGAGGAGGCTGACTATGAAGAAGAAGAAGAAGAAGAAATTCCAATGTAATTAATGTTGTCACTTGTCAGAGGTTCTATTGTTGTTTCTGCTATTTCTCTACAAGTGAAGATGAAATGGATTTCTTTGCAAGTACATCAGTGTGATTTTACGTAGATAACAAGGTGGTATTGCCCCTAGGTTGCTGCTAAAAGTAGAGGTGTTGCAGTTGAGTGTGTATAAAGGTAGGCAGTTTGGTCTGTTGTGGCATATATGTTGAAGGCTATGTAACTGTAACAGCTAGTTGATTATCATGACTGATTTTTTTGGGGGGTTGCAAGAGTGGTTCTGTTTGCTAAATTGTGAGGCAATAAGCAATGTTCTCTCATACATTTTTTGCCAGGTTTAACTTTTTGTATCACGTGATTTGTCAAATTTCGTAATTTGAGATTTAATTCTTTAGCTTTCCTATGAGAACTTTACAGCAGATGGTATGGTGAATTCTTGTTGAAGTACTTTTCTAACTAAAACAGAATTTAGGTTACAGGGAACCCTGTTACAAAGCTACCTGATAGACATCTTAGATGGAAGCTAAACTTATCATGTAAAGGTGCAGGATGGTGTCCATGCAATTGGTGATTTTCTTGAATTGCTTTAGGAAATCAGGGACTGATGCTTTTTGGGTTAATGCTTTTATGGCTTATTCCTGTCTGCTGCAGTGTGACCCAACTGATAGTTCTGAATGTTTGTAAAACAAAACAGAAGCAACAGGAATTGATGAGATGATAGGAATGCTCTTTAAGGTGACCATTGGTCAGGGTAGAGTTGGAAACTACCTTATATTGATAGGGTTATGATATGACATGTTATGTTATTCAATGCTTCTACTTGTCCTTGGAACCTGTCCATTAACAAATTATTTTTCGGATCATCCTTATTGGAAAAGATGAAATACATTGTCTTACAGGCTGCTTTGCCCACGGGTTTTTTATGAACATTGAGTTGAATCGATGGTAAATGTGGGGAACATAAAGACACCCGAATGGATTCTGCGGTCAAACTTTAAAAGGATACTTCAGTGACTGTTAATCTTTTTCTGCATTTCCACACTAATTTGATAAATTTCTGAGAAACAATAAATTTTGATTGGCTGTTTTTTAGTCCCTGCCTAGAAAAGGTACGAAGGGAAGGATTTCTCATTTGGCCAACTTCCTGCGCTTATGGCAATTAATATGAGTTTTAATTAACAGTGGGATGGAAACTAGGCTCTAATAATGATGATGGTTACAGTAATATAGATTAATTTTGGTTTATTTTTATTTTTTTAAATGGGTATTCATTTTATTTATAAAAATTAGTTTTCATGGCTAGTACCTTTACACTCCACTGTGACATCAGATGCCTCAGAGTTCCAGTATAACCACAACCTTGTATTTTTACTGCTGGGCCTTTTGGACTATTATATTACATGGAAAGCGTCCATATATTCTACAAAATTTACCCGAAAACCAATGTTACCAGACTCGACTAGGAATAGGCAGACTCGACTAGGAATAGGCAAAAAATCGGGAAAAAAACCAGTGAATCCAATAAATAAAGATATACAGATAAATTGAATTAAAAACACATTTTTCATTGATATTCAATAAAACCATGTCCAAACAATACATAATATCAATAAATGTCTAAAATATCATGAATGAATAAGTATCTCATATATGTTATGAGTCCAAACATGATCCAAAGTACTGAGTCTTGACTTCTAACCAGTAACTACATAGAACTAGAAGCTTCTACTTCTAAAAGTTTATAAAATACTGCATACTAATTAGTAAAAAAACAGTAATTGAAATCTCTTGATTGCTGTTGAAATGATACAATAATGGTTTGCTATTGAAATCTCTGATAGAGCACACGCTGAAGCTAACACTAGAGCACAACACACTACGTTTTTATTAAACTACGCCTCTATTACCTTTTCAACGTATGAGTTGTTGGGCATGAGCAGTGAGAAGTGAGTTACAAACCAATGTTTAATTTTTGACCTAATTAAACCACGCGACAGACAATGCAGAAAACCTAAAAGTTAAAACCTGTGCTCACCGAGTCGAGGGCTGAAAATCGCCTCAGTGACCTAAATTGTAATTAATCAGTGAGTTGCGAGTCAATCTCGCGTTGACCATGAGTCAAACTTGATCAACGCGAGTTTGACTCGCCGAGAGATGAATAAGATTGTTTGAGGAAAGAGCAGAGTTTGACTCGAGATTAATCGCCAGTGATTGGAGATTCGTGTTTCACTGCCAAAAATAGTTCATACTTGTAGCACATAAAGCAAAAAATAGTTAGTTTTCCCTAGAGCGGCCTGGGTCCAGATTACCACAATGCATTGTTTGCTTGCTGCGGCTTGGTCCATCCTCTTCTAATGCTTTTCGACTTACAACTTCTTGCGGGCTTAGAACTGGAATTGAGAGGCCCTAGGCCTTGGCTTCGTCGTATGCTTCCCCAGACTCGCATACCCATGTCTTCAGCAACATTGATTTGGTTTCCACGCCGATTAGTCTCCTTTCCATGCAGGCGTGCATCCAGTCTAATTTGTGATCCACCATCTTCACTCTGTCTTCCCATGCTACTGTGCATCGTGTGCATCCACTCTAAATTGTGGTCCACCATCTTCATGTTGTCTTTCTGTTGGGGCCTTTGTTTTGGACAAAGCATGAAACCAATTTTGAAGTTGCACACTATCTGTTGCAGAGACAACGAGTCGCAGAGAGCCGTTGCGGGGTGCAAAGGTTCGTTGAAGGTTGCGGATGGTTGTTGGGTAGGTGGCAGAGTGAGGACATGCAGCGGCACAAGTGGCAAGACAACTGACAGTAAACAAGCAAAAATACTCTGAGAAACAACATGAAGAGCGGAAGAGAATCAGGAAGGCGGAGCGCAGCAAGGCAGCCAAGTGGGAAAGGAGAGAGGACTACCAGTGCGAGGGAAGACAGTAGATAAGGAGGAAAGAGAACAAAGGAGTCAGTTTGTCATGTTGTGGGTTTTGTGAATAGAGGTCTATGAAGACTCTGATACTAAATTTAATATGCCTTAATGGAAGTTAATATAATACAGATATGCTCATTGTGGTCATGTTTTTCAGGTAAATAATTAATGGCCTGTCGTTTATGGCGTTTTATGGGTTTAATCAAAATTTTTCTGATACGTTATGTTTGAGTTATTCGGTATGGGTGATCTCTTCTTGAATGTATGTAATAAGAGTTGTGTTAGGCATAATCATAGTGTATTGATGTTAGATAATAGAGGGATAGTTTCACTATGATGTTGTGGCTCTGGTTCTCCTATCTTAGTAAGGTCATGACATGCCTCGGGTGAGACTCCTTGCTCTCCTTTGAGCAAGGAAAAAATTTCGGCGTCGTCCTAGACTATAGTGGGATCTTGTTGGCCTCTGAGCCCAAACCTGGGTCTTGCCTAGAAGTCATTCTTTTTCCAACAAATGGTTCCGTTGTCAGGACCCGAAACTATATCGGAGAACTAGATCATGTTGTCAAGGATTTATGAGAGGGAAATACGAAGTTGGTGAGATAATCATGTAGATCGTTTCATATCACAACAAGCTGAGCTTCGACATCAAAAGAAAATGAATATCAAAGATCAGATCTTGTTTTCTGAATCAACAAGTAACTTGTATGAGATCTTGTAAATTTTTGTAGATGTTCTATGCTTGATGCAACTTTAATTTTTATCCAATATCAGTCAGCAATCACATAAACAACAAAGTAAAATGATGATAGAAAATACTAGTGGATTGACAGAAGACAAGCCAAAAATATATAAGTGTGTTGGTGTGTTACGGCGATCAGCAGGATGCTTCAACCAGCAAAGTCTCAATATGTTCAGCCAACCAGTAATGTCACACAACCCTCTAAGACAGCCAAAACGGTCAACTCAAAAGTCAACCCAAAAGTCAACGTTGTCAGTCAACAGTCAACACAAACAGCAACAGCAGCTAGGTCAACGCAACAAAGTCAAAGTCAATGTCTAGCCTTGGGATAGTGCCAAAAAAAGCAGATTTGAAAGATCAAAATTTTGGGAGAGTTTCAGGTCTGTTTGACCATGCGTTGACTAAAGTCAACGCTGGTCAAAGCTGCTGCAAAAAACCTAGGCCGAAAACAGAAAAGAGTTGCTGCTGAAATTTCCCACGTGTGGAGAGAAGAGCCTCCAAGGTCATCAAACCAATCAAATGAGGAGAAAGAAATGTGTGAGGATGAGATGAGTGAAAATGCCCTCCAACATTGACCAATTTATATCCATCAGTGAGGGTGTGTGACACAACTGCTGGGGCACAAAACCTTAAGGCCGACCTGCACATATTTTGAATAAATTCAAAATAAATGTTCTGCTCATCAGATTAAGATGATCTTTAGATCGATCTTGCACCTCTCCGAAAGAGGAGTCCAATAAAAATATTGGCATCTTCATCTGAGCATCACAACATGGAGTTTGGACCTAGTTGTCCAAAATTAACACTCCCTCTCAACTAGGGAGAACTCCATCCACTTGTGCAATCCAAACATCGTGCGACATCCCGTCGTAACTTGCTTTGCTGGCTTCTTTATTTCAGAACAGAAGTCGGTCAGTCACAAAGACATCATTCTCGGCTGACAGATTTAGCCCAGAGGTTCGAAACCTCTATAGGACTCACAAGGAGTCTCATACCAACCCGAAGTTGGTTTATCTGACCCGAAGTCGCTTGTTTTAGGAATCAGACTTTAAAGTGCATTGGTGAGACTAAAACTGCAGAAGCAACATTATTTCAACCACTTTGGGATTCTAGGATCTAGCCCTTCTGAATCCGGAGAGGGATCTCTCCAATAAGTGCAAAGATGGATTTGTCTTTGGAGTTTTGGGTAATGATATTAGGCTAGTTATGAAGGCCAAGGGTTTTGTTTGTTTTTTGGATGGTTGAGCATGAAAATTACTTGAGGGGAAAGTTCTAAGTGCAAAAAGTTTCAAAGGTGAGAAGTTGCAAGCGAATAGAACACCTTTGGCTAAAAAGATAGATATAACGCTGGTTTTTAGTCCATTGGGCTATGGAGTCATAACAGGGCTTTAATTGAGCAACAACATCAAGAGTGATCCAAGGGGCAAGTCATCTATATCACAAGATTATTGAGATTAGAGTGATGGAATGGAAACAATAAAGTGTTGGAGGGGTGGAAACTGATAATAATTTCACAAAGGATTTATAGTTAGTCCAAACAAGAAAAACCTCTTAAGTAATTGTTTAAAACCAACAAAGGATAGGGCTAACCATTGACTTCTTGGGCAAGTTTGTATTAAAGCAGCTTAATTGACAAACAATCCAGTAATCCACATAATTACCTTCAAAAAGTATGAAAACATATAAGAGAAGACAAAGTGTAACTTAAGATCAGATAAAGCACTTTTAAACCTAGTCTGCTTTTAGCCAACACCAAGGGAAACCTTCAGAATCTGCCTTTGGAGAATAGAAGCTAGAAACAGGGCAAACCATCACTTTTCTAGTCTAGCTTTAATAAGCAAATAAGGAAAATAACTTTCAAGAACAATGTTTAAAGCAAACAGTAGGACGAGGGAATTCCGGCATTCCTAACTGTTTAGACTGTATTAAATCATTATTAAATAAACAAATTGGAGGAAAACATTGAGATAAAGCTTATCAGTAAGAGAAGGGTACTAGTAAACAGTAAAACCTAACTCTATAAATGCTGCTCTTTATCAAAGAATAGTGAACAATATGACATACATAGAAGGAAAACAATAACAAAGAAAGAGGCACTTCACGAGTGATATAGACCAGGATCCCAAGAAACAACGTGTTATTGATGTCAAACCAGTTACAGTACTCAAGTCCAATGTTTCAGTTCAACAATCATCTTCACTATCCAGCCTAACAAGTCTAACAAAAACAGAGCTTCAAGGGCCAGTGAACACTATCTACAATCAAAAGCTTAAGCTCAAATGTATTTCAAAGTTCTGCAACCGACTCAACCAACCCCTCTGTCATCTTCTGCAAAAGTATATATAGATGAATGAGGAGGTGAGATCTGATAAAAGATCTCCAATTACAATTAATACAGATTTAATGGCTTCTTGGCATTTGGGGGGCTCAATGAAGAAACTTACAATAGGTGTCTTCTGTATTAAATGATTTACATAAAGTTTTAAGCTCGGTGGGAGATTTTGTTGACTTTGGAGGTTCTGTGTGATCTCGGGGTTACTCCGCAGATATTGTTTGCATTAATTTTCCCTGCAGAAGTAACTCTCTGGCTGCACTGAGGCGAATATCTTCATTTGATCAATAACTTCGGCCTCTGATTGAATACTTTGAGGCACATGTGGCATTTCGACAGCTAGGAGGAATCAATTTGCCTCAGAGGTGGCGGTGGAGGCTTTCTGTCGATAAAACACTTTAAAATTTTCTTCTTTAACTGTGTTTTTAATCGGGGATTAGGATTTTGATAATCATTCTTAGCTGTAATCCCCACAAAACCTGTCTTCAATCCTTTGCTCTGGTATGTTTTTATTGTCGACATTGATACTCTTTGATTTGTGATTGACTTGCTATGTTTTTTCTAATGTGCAAGGCTGCGCAGGGGCTATATGGTGTCAATGCCTCATGAAACATTGATGAAACGTGAAGTTTAAACCCTGCGATTGATTTTCTTTGATGGATCAGAGGTGGGAGGATTGTCACCCTCTGCTTCTGAATTTTCTTCAGACATGGCAGAAAAACCATTAAAAACCCTACAAAATACAAAAAACATTATAAAATCCTGCATATATAGGTTTATTGCTGCAGGAGCACATGTGGGGAGAGCATGGCCGTTGGATGGCATCATCCAACGGTCAAGATTGATCGAGAGGAGTCAAAGGCAAGGCAGAAAAGAAAATTAAATCAGAGCCGTCGATCGCGCAAAGATCGACGGTCGGGAGCGCAGGTGGAAAGTCAAAACGGAGAAAACGAGTGATGAATTTTGGGCCGTCGATCTACAGATCAGATCGACGGCGGAGATGTTGTTACCGCTGCATCGGACCCTGCGTTATCGCGTGTGCATCTCCAGCGAGCGACCACCGTCCGATGAGCGGCCTCAGATCAGACGGTGCACGTCAATATCGCGCGAGGTCTACGTCCGATGTTTAACGTGCGATGGACGGTGGTTTGGTGAGCAGTGCCCAGGCCACGCGTCAATCGGTGAGTGGAATCACTGCCAATCAGGAGAAAACTGCCTTGCACTCGAAAGCGGTGCGATGGATACCGCCGGTTTTTGCACAGTAGCCGCGGCGGGGACCACCGGGCGGATGAAAAACAGACCGTCGGATCTGCGGTTTAAACGGACGGCTATGATGCGATCGCGTGGTGAACAGGAGTGGGGACCACGGGCGCGATGGAATTGCGAAGACCATCGGATCTGCGGGGAAATCAATGGTGAGGAATGCTCCCGATAACCAAACGCGCTAAGCGCTTTTCGGGCTAGCGCCTGGTTTCGGCGCTCGGGTCACGTGGGGAAAGGTCGAGGGAGTTGGCCGAAGGGGGCTAAGACCCATATGTGTCCAAATGTGGGTTTTTCATGGATTTTCAATGGTTTTCAAAGGTTTAGAGGGGTTTCGATAAGGAAAAGAAGAAGTCTTTAAACCTTATCAATGGATTTTGAATAAGGGAAAAGGGAGAAACGTGAAAGTGAGGGTTTTTCATGGAGGATGAAGGGGTTAAAATGAGGTCAGTTTTGGAAGAAGGGAAAAAGGAAAATGGTGCTTGTAGCGGTAATCTGTCTTGGAAATCTGCAGGATTTCTGAATGTAGAATAGGCACAGTAGTGAAGATTATGGATAGAGGCATGAGGCCTTCAAGAGTCTTCAAGAGCCAACACTTTTTAGCAATAAAATTTGTTACTTGAAGGCTCAAAAAAGTTTTAGCCACCTTTTGCTATAACAAATTTATAGGTGGCTAACAATGGCTCTACTTGGGGATGGTGTCTTCTTGAAGGCATCAAGAATTTTAGATTTGCATTTTCTGGAAAAGGCTGACTTGTGCCTCATCCATTGTCTGTCTTTCTTCTTGTGGATGATGTTCTTTTGAAAACATATTAGTAGCCATAAAAACAATGGTTCTTTCATCAACAAGATTTCTACCTACCTAATCCTACAGATCTAACATTTTTTCTTCATTAGAGTGCACTTGGATTGGCAAACTCTTTTACAACATTTATTCTTTTGAAAGGAGGAAAACTAATCTATTTCTACTCCTTATTTCTCCATGGACTCAGATTAAACAGTTGAGCCCATATGATTCTCTACCTAATCTACTAATTTGTTAGGATTAAACAGTCTAACAGATTTTTATTCTCTAAATTCTACAACAGAAATTTAAAAGCATACAAGTCAGGATTAAACAGTCTAACTTGATGCTGGTCTATGTCATAAAAACAAGCTGCACATAGATATTATTTTGCAGAAAATGAAATAAAAAATGGAATGCTTAAGATCTGAAAGTTTCTCATCATGGCCTTCTCTTTTCTTTACAGCTCTAGTTTGAATTTGTTTGAGTTGTTTTTTCTTTATCAACTAGTTTGGATTTTGAACTGATTGGAACCAGATTTTTACATCTCTTGACTCAGAATTTGAAGCAGATTTGAGTCATTTTCTTTTTGAAACCTTAGGTTCAGATTTTGATCTGGTTTGAACCTTTAATTTCTATCATAAACTATCCACTGATAAGCCAAGATTAAACATTTTGGCAAATCGAATTCACTATCCTATCAATAGAAAATTTAAAGCTAATTAGTCAAGATTAGACATTTTGACTAACTAGAAGTGTGTTATTCAAGAGTGGCATTTGAGCTTGCACACTTTCATATTTGTTTCTCTTTTTTGGTATGGGGCTATACCTTTCTTGTTTTCACAATCTGCCCTCTTTTTTTTCTTTCACTGTTTTTGTATTTTTTGATTTTTATAACTTTGAATGCAATGGTGGGTGAAGTATTTATAATGAAAAAAAAAGAAAAAAAATAAAAAGGCTTTCGGAGCATAACATGGATCAAGAGAAGCAATGCTTAAGCATCCTGCCATTGACAAGACCCCCAAACAATTCTGCTCCATTCAAATCCTGCAAGAAAAATGCATTGTTACCAGCAGCTGAATGAATAGAGTAAGGGCCAAGCCATAAGTTGTCAAAATTTTCATGCTTGCCCTTTTCTTTCCTCCTTGAGTCCCACTTTAAAACTTTGTCCCTAATTTTGAAATTGCTGGCCTTTGTTCTTCTGTCAAAAAGCTTTTTAATGTTGATATGTTTTTGCAATGCTTTGTTATAAACTTCCTCTCTGCTTTGCTGAAGATGGATGGTCTGATTTATTCTTCTAATCATGTCATTATCTTCAGTTTGAAACTCTTGAATCAACTTCATCACTGGTACACCAAGGCTATTTGGAAAAATTGCATCAGTACCATACACAAGCTGAAAAGGTGACATGCCAATAGATTTCTTCAAAGTCAATCTGTCAGCCCACAGTGCATGAACTAGCTTTTTGTGCCAAGACTTTTTATTGCCCTCCAACAGTTTCTTGATTATATTCACTAAACTCTTGTTTGAGGATTCTGCAAGTCCATTACCTTGAGGGTAATAGGCCGTGGAATGCCCCAATGTTATCTGATATCTACGACAGAAATCAACCATCTTGTTTGATCCAAATGCTGCTGCATTATCAGTGATAATCTTGGTAGGACAGCCAAATCTGGAGAGAATGTTAGTCTCCATAAATTTTATGATAACTGAATCATTGGCCTGCCTACAAGGTATGGCTTCTATCCACTTAGTGAAATAGTCTGTGGCAGTGAGAATTCATCTATGCTGGACAGAAGATGGGGGATGGATTTCTCCTATGAATTCAAGTCCCCACTGTTGAAATGGGGCTTCAACAGTGATTGGATGCAGAGGCAGGGGTAGCAGTTTTCTTTTGCCTTCAAAAAGTTGACATTTGTGACAGGCTATGATCATCTTGTGCACATCATGGAAAAGAGTAGGCCAATAGAAACCATCCCTCAATATTTTGTTGGTTGTTTTCTTCCAGTACAAATGACCTCCACACTCTCCTTCATGGAACTGGTATTTAACCTTTTCTGCATCAAACTCAGGCAAACATTTAAGCAATACACCACTTGCATTTTTCCAGTAAAGACATCTATCAATAATGCAATAGTTTACAACTTTCAATTTTAGGAATCTTTCCTTTGTTTTTGTAAAACCTAGAGGTGTATTCAAATTAAGAAAAACATAAATAATATCAGCATACCAAGGAGAATTCATAAAATGGTCTTCAACAATAGGAGTTGAGAATCCTTCTTGGTCATCCAAAGCATCAATCATATTAATATCAAGAACTTCAAAATTGGATTCAGCCATTAGTCTAGCTAGACCTTGGCCTTTGATGAGTTTAGTGGGTTTTATCTCTAAATCATATTCAAGAATAACAACAATCCACTTACCTCTCTTACCATCTGGGTCCTGTGTTAGAATGTCTTTAACAACCGAAATAGGGACAAAGGCAATGATGTGTGAGTGAAGGATGTATACTCTGAAGTCTTTCAATGCTTTAACCAAAGCAAAAGCTTGCTTTTCCATAATATTATACTTCAAAGGGGCATCCCTCAATGCCTTGCTAAAGAATGCAATAGGCTGCTCTTGTCCTTGCGGATTTTTCTGTAAAAGGACAACAGCTATGGTATGTTCTGATGCAAATGAAAAAATATAAAAATCCTTTGAAAAATCAGGACTGATAAGAACCGGTGTTTTGGTTAACGCTTGTTTCACCAGTTCAAAAGAGGTCTTTGCTTTCAAGGTCCATTTTACCCCTTGCTCCTCCTTTAAAATGTTTGTGATATTCCTAAGGAGCTCAGCCAAGTTGGGGATGAACCTTCTCAAAAAGTTAATCTTTCCAATGAAAGATTGCAACTCTTTGATGTTTCGAGGATGAGATATTTGCAATATGGCCTCAATCCTCTTTGGATCTATCTTAATACCCTCTTCTAAAATGATGTGCCCAAGAAGTTTACCTTCTTGGAGACCAAATAGTGTCTTCTTAGGGTTTAAAGATATCCCAAACTTCCTGCATTTCTCGAAAACTTTTCTCAAATGTTCTAAGTGCTCTTCATCTGTTTTTGAAAACACAGTGACATCATCAAGGTATATAATGATGAAGTAGCCCAATTCTTCCGAGAATGCTATGTCCATGGCTCTTTGAAAAGTTGCTCCAACATTCATTAGACCAAAGGGCATTTTCACATACATGAAAGTGCCCCATGGTGTAGTAAAGGCTGTCTTTAATTGATCAGCAGGGTGAACTAAGATCTGATTGTACCTTGAATAGCCATCCAGCAAAGAAATTCTTCTAGACCCTACCACCCTTTGTAAAATATGATCCATCTTGGGTAAAGGGTAGTTATCTTTCAATGAAGCTTTGTTTAGGTCTCTAAAGTCTATACAAAGCCTGATCTCTCCAGTTTTCTTCCTAACAGACACCAGATTAGACACCCACTCAGAGTATCTAATAGGGACAATAATACCAACTTCATACATTTTCATGATCTCTTTCTAAACCAAAGGCAACTGAACAGGGTTTATTCTGCGCATTTTTTGTTTGAATGGATTTTGGTTTTCTTTGAGGGGAATTTTGTGTTGTATTATTTCAGTGTCATAGGATTTAAGATCTTCATAACTCCATGCAAAAACATCAGAAAATTCTTTAAACAGCTCTATTTATTTGAGTTTAATGTGAGCTGGTAAAGTCTTAGACAGTTTAATCATCATAGGTTTAAGTTCATTGCCTATATTTCACTCTTCCACTTGAGTCTCTATAGGTCCCAGTTTTGGTTTCTTGGCCACATCGTTAAAATCAAACAACTCTTCTAAAGGCGCTAGACCACTTGGCAGACTTTCATATTTAGAGTGCAGAGTTTCTAACTCCTCTGTTTCTAACTCCGCAGTCCTTTCCTTTTTGTTTTTAATTTTTCTTGTCAGAAAATTAAAATTGACAAGCTCAGGAGACAGCTCTTCTTCACCAATAAAATTTTCTTCCTTGCAGTCTGTTTCATAGTCTGAGTCTGAACTATTTAGTTCGAATTCATTTTTGAATTGCATGAAGTCTTCTATTTGTTTGTCATTGTCAAACACCTGCCAATACTTCTCATTATCAGGCACAGCTGGTCTAAATTTTATCTGAGTTGTGCAGTCTTTGGTGTTATATGGCGTTAAGCATGTTCTAGCTGCAAAGGCTAAATTGTGGGCCGCAATATTTCTTTTTCTTGGGACAAAAAACAATTTGGACTCCTCGAATGTTTTCAAAAGGTCCATGACATCGTTTCGGTAGGCCCTAAGTCTGGGATGATTTGCGTTATACTCCCCATTGACCTATCTAATGACTAACTCTGAATCCCCATACACATTAATTCTTGTGGCTCCTAACTTTTTCAATAAATGTAAGCCTAAGAGAAGGGATTCATATTCTGCTATGTTATTGGAACACTGAAAGTTTAGTTTGTAGGAAATGCTTTCTATGTGGTTGTTTTCAGTGTTAGTAATCCAGACACCTGCACCAGCATTGTTCTTAGTGCATGACCCATCAAAATACATACTCCACAGAGGACTATTTTTGGTTTCTCCTTGGTTAGTGTCCTCTTTAACTAATGTGCTCAAGGGTTGTTGTGGAATCTCAGCACTTAGTTGTATTTGTTTTGATTTCCCAAGTTTTTCATTTATTTGAGGGTTGTTTTCTTGATTGTGAATGTTTAAAAGCAATGGACACCTGCCTTGTAGCTCAAGAACTTTGTTTGGTTTGCTACTGTCTTTAAATGCAGCAAACTGTTTTGACACTTCTGCGTTGTGTTCCTCTTCCTCCCTATCGGCCGTTAATCCTGTTAAAGTGACTTGTTCACCAAGTGTTTCATCATTAAACATAATAAAATAATCAAGGCCTATATTTACAGAATACAGGGGAGAGTTTTGTGGTCTATCTAGTGAATTTCATATGGGACTCCCTGTAAAGTCTTCTATTCTGATTGAAAACAGGGATAGTCGCATAGGTCATGTCCATTTGCATAGTCCCTTGTAACTTAGCCCCCAAAGATCTTGATAGTAACATTCCATACTTTGGGGGCACATCAGCCACAACAATGTCCATGACTAAACATTTGGCTGGAATTTGGGCTAAGTTAACACAGAGGTCTTTGATTAATCCTAAACATTTTACTCTACTGGAATCAAAGGAGTAAAGGTACTTTTAAGGTCTGGTGATTTATAGACCCAGGCTCTCCATTACAGCTTTTGGCATTAAATTATGAGAAGTTCCTGAGTCGTGCATAGCGTTGTGCAAGATCTTGTCATGAACGTTTAAACTTACATAAAAAGGAGGAACAAGTCCTTATTGACATCTACCTTCAATCTTAGGACCAAAAATCAGCTCTGGTTGGTCATCATTAAGATTGACTGTGTCCTCATTTTCTTCTATTCTTAAAGCCTTCAAAATTTGGGTCTTATATACATGTTGGGCAGCTAACTCAGTCAAGGGAACATAGATTTTGATCTTTGAAATTTCCTGCTCCAGGTTGAAAGGAATTTGACTCTTTAAAGTACTAGTTTCAGCCTTATTAGCTGTCATTCTATCAACAACATGGGTTTGCTGATTTGTTCTATTTATACTTGACAAAATTGTTTTCTCAGGAGTATTAGCTAAAGTGTTAGTACTCCTAAGGTATGCACTCTATTTTTCATTGTTTTGAGTGCCTTTCTCTTTACCTTTATCAGAATTTACAGCAACTATTTTGTCCTTTTGTTTGACCATTTTAGGCTTGGTTGCAGTGCTGTTTTGTGAAGATTTTTCAGAGGCTTTGGTGTTGGGAGCTTGTTGACTAGTTTTTCTTCTAAGGTCATATTCTCTTTGAGATTCTATGATGACATTTTCCATGTCTTGATAATAATTTTTATCATCATCTCTTCTGTCATCACAAGGTGTATAAAGACCTTGTTTTCTATCATAATGAGCTTAAAAGTCATCATCCTCTACCCCAAACATGTTGATATCATCTTCCTCTGGTATTTCATCCGTTTCCTCAACCTCACTTACATAGTTTTGATGAAAGGCAGGAGTGATCTATTGATCGTCTTCCCTAGGTCTGTTTGGAGGTTGATTCCTTCTAAAATTATGGTTTTGGTTCTGGTTTCTATTTTGAGGAGTAGTTTGATTTTCGCTTGCTTGTGCTCTCTTAATTATGCTCATCTCTTTCATCATCTCTTCCATCATTTTCTCCATTTTTGAGTTGGAAGTAGAAGGTGTAGATTCCTCTCTAAAGGAAACTCTCTTCTCAGTTTTCATTCTTGCTCTTTTCTCCATCAAGTTGACTTCCACAGAAATAACACCCTTTTGCATCTCTTCAAGAGTTGCAAAATCTCTTTCCCTTAGCTGATAGGCCATCTCGGGGTCAAACCCTTCAGGAAACTTGTTTAAAGCTGAGCCTTGTGGAGGTTTTAGATCTAGGGAAAGTGCATTATATACACTGTTAAATCTGGTACAATAAGCTTGTACACTTTCCCCTATGTTTCTATGGAGGTTCTTGTAATCAGAAAGGACTTGGAGAGGATTCTTCTTTACTTTCCATTTGTTTAAGAAAGTTTGATGGAAGGCTTGGAGATCATTGATACTATGGGGGGTTAAGCCTTTAAACCATTTTATTACTGCCCCCCTAAACTTTGAGAAAATAATCTAAGTTTGACAGAATCATCATCATTTTCATTTCTGTCAAAGTAGTCATTCATCTTATCCACATGTTGTGATGCAGTTGTAGCATTTCTAGCATCATATAATGGAATCTTGGACTGATAGTCCTGTGGAAGATTGACTAATGGTGCAGGAAGGACTAAGGGAGCATACCATGTCGCCATGATATGTGATGGGGGTGGATTTACAAGAGGGAAAGTGGGCTGAAGTGGAGTGGTTTGAACAGTGGACGTAGGGTGAGCAGAAATGGATGTACCAGGAGTAGATTTCTGAGCTGATCTCGGATGAGAGACACCTAGGTTGTGAAGGAAATGTAAATCAAGAGGTGTTGTTTCTCTGCTACCAGGATGTTCACTTGTCTCCGGGGATGAAAGTGAAGACTCAGAGTCTAGCTGGATTATATCATCGAATGACCTAGTTCTAAATGGATTTACTAAGTCAACTTGTGATTGTTGTAGAGCTGTAAGATTGTTGGGAACTGAATTAGCTCTCAAGGGTGATCTGAAAATAGTTGATAATTTAATCGTAGGAGACTTCCTAATGATACTTTCTGGGTTATCAACTAACTCAGGTGGATCAGGGTCAGGATATGCTCTAGTATGAATCTTTCTAGGAGCCACTATGCTGTGTTTTTTAGTCCCAATCAAACAGGAAAATTTCAACCAGGTATGACAATCTTTGAGAGGTTAACTAATCTGTTTACACAAATTTTGATCCTACAGTCCTCTAACTGAGTTTGACTAATGTTATAATGATAAGGGTTCTTCCCAGTGGAGTCTTAAGGTCTGTTCAGGATTGTGGAGTCGCCAAGTGGAATTTTTCAGCTCTTTTCAGAGGTAAAAGGTTTTATGGTCCACCACCATGTTTATTTGATACCAATCTGAAATATTTTAGGTTTTCTGAGTTATTTTTCAGTTGTGTGGTTTCCAAGAATGTACTAACTTTGTTTCAAAACTTGGCTATGGTTATGAGACAAAGACAGTCTACTCTTATGGCTAAGCCAACTGATTTTTCAAGGTTAGATAAAGTCTTATGAGAATCCTAGGGTTTACCTAGTTTGTCACTGATTCAAACAAGTTTCACCATGATTACCATTCCTTGGTAGTGCTTGAAAATGCTGCTTTTTACTCACAATGTTTTTTGAAAGTTTTAAAGGGAAGATCCCCAACGGAGTCGCTAGAAATGTTAGTTGCTGGTGGCTCAGCTGGTTAATATAGAAAATGTTCTTGAACCAAATCCCTGATATCCTATGGTTACCCTCAAATGAAAATGTTTCTGGGTTTCGTCCCCAGCGGAGTCACCAGAAATGTTAGGAATCTGTAATTTTAGCAGATTGGTGAGACTAAAACTGCAGAAGCAACATTATTTCAACCACTTTTGGATTCTAGGATCTAGCCCTCCTGAATCCGAAGAGGGATCTCTCCAATAAGTGCAAAGATGGATTTGTCTTTGGAGTTTTGGGTAATGATATTAGGCTAGTTATGAAGACCAAGGGTTTTGTTTATTTTTTGGATGGTTGAGCATGAAAATTACTTGAGGGGAAAGTTCTTAGTGAAAAAAGTTTCCAAGGTGAGAAGTTGTAAGTGAATAGAACAGCTTTGGCTAAAAAGATAGATATAACACTGGTTTTTAGTCCATTGGGATATGGAGTCATAATAGGGCTTTAATTGAGCAACAACATCAAGAGTGATCCAAGGGGAAAGTCATCTATATCACAAGATTATTGAGATTAGAGTGATGGAATGGAAACAATAAAGTGTTGGAGGGGTGGAAACTGATAATAATTTCACAAAGGATTTATAGTCAGTCCAAACAAGAAAAGCCTCTTAAGTAACTGTTTAAAACCAACCAAGGACAGGGCTAACCATTGACTTCCTGGGCAAGTTTGTATTAAAGTAGCTTAATTGACAAACAATCCAGTAATCCACATAATTACCTTCAAAAAGTATGAAAACATATAAGAGAAGACAAACTGTAACTTAAGATAAGATAAAGTACTTTTAAACCTAGTCTGCTTTCAGCCAACACCAACGGAAACCTTCAAAATCTGCCTTTGGAGAATAGAAGCTAGAAACAAGGCAAACCATCACTTTTCTAGTCTAGCTTTAATAAGAAAATAAGGAAAATAACTTTCAAGAACAATGTTTAAAGCAAACATTAGGACGAGGGAACTCCAACATTCCTAACTGTTTAGACTGTATTAAATCATTCTTAAATAAACAAATTGGAGGAAAACATTGAGATAAAACTTATCAGTAAGAGAAGGGTACTGGTAAATAGTAAAACCTAACTCTATAAATGCTGCTCTTTATCAGAGAATAGTGAACAATATGAAATACATAGAAGGAAAACAATAACAAAGAAAAAGGCACTTCACTAGTGATATAGACTAGGATCCCAAGAAACAACTTGTTATTGATGTCAAACCAGTTACAGTACTCAAGTCCAATGTTTCAGTTCAAAAATCATCTTCACTATCCAGCCTAACAATTCTAACACAAACAGAGCTTCAAGGGTCAGTGAACACTATCTACAATCAGAAGCTTAAGCTCAAATGTATTTCAAAGTTCTGCAACCGACTCAACCAACCCCTCTCTCATCTTCTGCAGAAGTATATATAGAAGAATGAGGAGGTGAGATCTGATAAAAGATCTCCTATTACAATTAATACAGATTTAATGGCTTCTTGGCCTTTGGGGTGCTTAATGAAGAAACTTATAATAGGTGTCTTTTGTATTAAATGATCTACATAAAGTTTTAAGTTCGGTGGGAGCTTTTGTTGACCTTGGAGGTTCTGTGTGATGTCGGGGTTACTCCGCAGATATTGTTTGCATTAATTTTCCCTGCAGAAGTAACTCTCTGGCTGCGCTGAGGCGAATATCTTCATTTGATCAATAACTTCGGCCTCTGATTGAATACTTTGAGGCACAGGTGTCATTTCGGCAACTGGGAGAAATCAATTTGCCTCAAAGGTGGCGGTGGAGGCTTTCTGTCGATAAAACACTTTAAGATTTTCTTCTTTAACTGTGTTTTTAATCGGGGATTAGGCTTTTGATAATCATTCTTAGGTGTAATCCCCAGAAAACCTGTCTTCAATCCTTTGCTCTGGTATGTTTTTATTGTCGACATTGATACTCTTTGATTTGTGATTGACTTGCTGTGTTTTTTCTAATGTGCAAGGCTGCACATGGGCTATATGGCGTCAATGCCTCATGAAACATTGACGAAACATGAAGTTTAAACCCTGCGATTGATTTTCTTTGACGAATCAGAGGTGGGAGGATCGTCACCCTTTGCTTTTGAATTTTCATCAGACATGGCGGAAAAACCATTAAAAACCCTACAAAATACAAAAAACATTATAAAATCCTGCATATATAGGTTTATTGCTGCGGGAGGACATGTGGGGAGAGCATGGCCGTTGGATGGCATCATCCAACGGTCAAGATTGATCGAGAGGAGTCAAAGGCAAGGCGGAAAAGAAAATTAAATCGGAGCCGTCGATCGCGCAGAGATCGACGGTCGGGAGCGCAGGTAGAAAGTCAAAACAGAGAAAACGGGTGATGAATTTTGGGCCGTCGATCTGCAGATCAGATCGACGGTGGAGATGTTGTTACCGCTGCACCGGACCCTGTGTTATCGCATGTGCATCTCCAGCGAGCGACCACCGTCCGATGAGCGGCCTCAGATTGGACGGTGCACGTCAATATCGCGCGAGGTCTACGTCCGATGTTTAACGCGCGATGGACGACGGTTTGGTGAACAGTGCCCAGGCAGTGCGTCAATCGGTGAGTGGAATCGCTGCCAATCAGGAGAAAACGCCCTGCACTCGAAAGCGGTGTGATGGATACCGCCGGTTTCTGCACAGTAGCCGCAGCGGGGACCACCAGGCGGATGAAAAATGGATTGTCGGATCTGCAGGGAAATCAATGGTGAGGAATGCTCCCAATAACCAAATGCGCTAAGCAATTTTCGGGCTAGCACCTGGTTTCGGCACTCGGGTCACGTGGGGAAAAGGTCAAGGGAGCTAGCCGAAGGCGGCTAAGACCCATATGTGTCCAAATGTGGGTTTTTCATGGATTTTCAATGGTTTTCAAAGGTTTAGAGGGGTTCCGATAAGGCAAAGAAGAAGTCTTTAAACCTTATCAATGGATTTTGAATAAGGGAAAAGGGAGAAACGTGAAAGTGAGGGTTTGTCATGGAGGATGAAGGGGTTAAAATGAGATCATTTTTGGAAGAAGGGAAAAAAGGAAAATGGTGCTTGCAGCAGTAATCTGTCTTGGAAATTTGCAGGATTTCTGAATGTAGAATAGGCACAGTAGTGAAGATTATGGACAGATGCATGAGGCCTTCAAGAGTCTTCAAGAGCCAACACTTTTTAGCAATAAAATTTGTTCCTTGAAGGCTCAAAAAAGTTTTAGCCACCTTTTTCTATAACAAATTTATAGGTGGCTAACAAGTTGGAGGTCTGAAACCTCACTAGACTTGATCCTAGATCAAGTGGTTGGACTGTGTCATCCTAGATAGAGAGTACGACAATCTCTGATGTGTTCAATAGTCTTTGCTACGAGTCTCTAGCTTTTCCCACCTCACTGGCCAAATGAGAGGTACTTCCCATGAGCCTGGGACTCAATGGGTAGGATGCATACGGGGCACAGATCATGAGAGGTGAACCAACTCAATCATCATAACGTTGGGGCAGAAGCACAACAACAAAGTTCGGCAAGCCTAGCCCTGTGATTGCTTATAGCTCCGAGAAGCTATCCCCAAAGCCCCCCAGAGCTCCCAGAGCTCATCGTCAAACAGGACACTCAGAATAGGGTCATTCCATGATTCCAAGATTCTCACGGAAGGTTAAGAACATGACCTTCCCCAAGGGAATTGTGAGAATATCCGCGACCTGCTCATCAGTTCCTATATGATCGAGCCTTAAGGCACCTCGCTATACCATATCTCGGATAAAGTGGTACCAGCCATCAAAATGCTTGGATCGATCGTGGAACACGAGATTCTCTGACAAACAAATCCCCCTCTGGTTATCACAAAGGTTAACGGTGGCATGTAGCACATGCTAGAACAACTCACTAAAGAGCTTTCGTAACCAAGTGACTTCACAACAGGCCATACATGCTGCAATGTATTCGGCCTCAACAGTGCTCAAGGCTACCGACTTCTACTTCCTACTCGAAGCAGACCTACGTGTGAAGTAGCATCTAGATGTGCTCTAGCGATCCACCACACTGCCAACCCAATCGACATCAGTATATCCATGGAGTGTCATGCTCCCGAAAGTGTATCTGAACCCAAGGTCTATCGTGCCCCAGATATATCTCAAGAGTTTCTTGGCAACAACCCAGTGAATGTGATGAGGTTCAACCATATATTGACTCAAAGTGTTCACTGCAAAACATACGTCTCGACGGGTGTTCACTAAGAACATCAGGGCCCCTACAAGTTGATGATACTCAGTAGGATTTGCTAGCAAAGGCCCATCAACACTGCCACTCAACTTCTTAAAGTTGAGCTTCATTGGTGTTGACACGGACTTACAGTCCACCATACCAAATCTTTCTAGAAGCTTCACAATATATTTTCCTTGAGAAGGGAAAATCTTGGCAGGTTTCTGCAAGACCTCGATGCCTAGGAAGTAGTGCATCAGTCCTAGGTCCTTCATCTCGAACTCAACGACAAGCTCCCTCTTGCACTGATGAATGAGAGGGTCAGCACCTGTCAGGAAGAGGTCATCCACATACAAATGAGAGGCTTTTCTCTATCAACCTTGAGGTAAAGGTTTGGATCAACATTACTATGAGTAAAGCCCAGCTTCATCAGGTAGCTATCTATCCTCTCGTACCAAGCTCTGGGTGCT
Organism: Pinus albicaulis; assembly: GCA_034641835.2. Lineage (NCBI taxonomy): Eukaryota > Viridiplantae > Streptophyta > Pinopsida > Pinales > Pinaceae > Pinus > Pinus albicaulis. The sequence continues at coordinate 868,102,312 of CM076569.1, forward strand.
TGCTTCAACCCATAGAGGAATTTCTTCAACCTGCAGACATGGGTGTCCCGATCTTGGACTTCGAACCCCAGAGGTTGCTCCATATACACTTCTTCCTTTATCGCACCATGCAGAAATGCGGTCTTCACATCCATCTGATGAAGACTCCATCCTTGCATAGAAACAAGGGCTATGATACATCAGATGGTGGTATATTGGGCCACAGGTGCAAATATATAATCATAGTCTATGCCTTGCTTTTGAGAGAAGCCACATGCAACGAATCTTGCCTTGAACTTTTCAGCACTTCCATCATATCCATGCTTTATCTTATAGAACCATTTCGAGGTGACAACTGCTTCGTCCTTCGGTCTTGGAACCACATCCTAGACATCATTCTTCATAATCGACTCATATTATTCATGCGTAGCATCCTTCCAGACTTGATTCTTTATGGATTTTTCAAAATATCCAGGCTTAGATTGTGCGATAGTGCTCATGGCTACTCGATACCCTTGGTATCTATTCGGCTTCTTGATTTCACGGAATGTCCCCCTTGGGGCCATGTGTCCCTTGACATCCTCGAGAGTGTCCCTGAGCCATGATGGTCTCTTCCTCATCAAAGGAGGTGGATCAATCGGGTCCATCAGTCCTTCATCATTGGGCACCGTCTCATCCTTCAGTTCTTCTTGGTTTCCAGGCTTTGCTTCATGATCTTCCTCAGATTTCAGAAGATTGACTACTTTCCTGAGGGAAGCATCTTCTTCAAAGGTAACATCATGGCATATCTCCACTTCCCTTTGACTAGGCACATAGACTCTATAGGCCTTCGAAGTTTCACTGTAGCCTACAAACATTTTGGTCTCCTTCTTGATACTAGCTTCTTTGCTAAAGTTCTTGAACTTGTTCGTCTCATATTCAGTGCCATTATCGGGCTATCAGATAATATCACATGTCATCACTCCCAATGGACTTCCTTGTTATAGCATCATTTTTCACCCTCAGGTGATTCATGATTGTCTTTATGGCTTTGGGCACCCATTCCCATAGACTTGAACAAAATTCATTAAAAAAGTGTTAAAATTCCCATAAGCGGGTATGCCCAGACTTTTCCGCGTGTATACGCGAGTCCATATGTATTTTTCCGCGTATGCCATTAAAATCATTAAAAAAATATATAAAAATTCCCTATTTTCGGGCTGGGTTGATGGTTACTCCAGTAGTTCAACCACCCCAGCACGTGGCCAACTGTTTCCAACTGATTGAAACTACCTTGAGGGAGTATAAAAGCCCCTCATGTGCATGGCCTAAGGGAGAGAGAAATTTTATAGACATTATACTTTGTTGGAATCCCAATTCAAGTCTGAATTCCCGTGCCTCCTGTACTTTCCCAGATTTATACAGGACACCCTTGTTTCCTGGAGATGTTCATCCGTTTATATGCCATCTCGAGTTCACAAGTTTTGAAAGTATCTTAGCGAGGCAAGGGCAGGGCGGATCCGGACGACGGTCTGCTCGAAGATCGTGGAAGGATTCAGGTGATCTCTCCACTTTTACTACTGTACATGTTGTTTGTAATAATGAAGAACCATCTTGTTCCTGAACTTATGTGTTAATGTTTACTTATATGTGTGAAAAGATTATCATTTAAGCATTTATTATGGTTTATATAATGTTTCACATGGATTGCACTAACGTTTAGGAGAAGTATATGCTGTACAACTAGGTTTCCGTGCACGTTCTTTCTTGTTTTCCAGGTTGAAGGAGGAAGAAGGGTTGCTGGGGGTTTGGACCCCATGGGATCTAAATCGAATGTAGGACTACAGGTGAGTTCTACTATCGTTGTTATCTAGTTTTTTGCATTCAAGTATGGTTGTGTGTGAGTCCTTCTGAATGGCATGCCCTGATCTGTGGAGGTTTTGACCCAACAAACCTCTAGGGTGTTTTTCCCCGAAACAGAACTGGCGACTCCGCTGGGCACCACATTCTTGTGATTCCCCTGTTGGGTAGTTTCAGCTGTTTGAAAGGTTTCCAACAATTTTAACTTTCATTTCCAGTCCAGTTAACTTTTTCTCAGTCAGACTAAAGACCTGGTTTCTTATCCAGGCTTGATCTTTTATTATTTTTTATTATTTACCTTTTCATACGCAGGTTTGTCTGTACACAGACGCGTATACACACAATTTTTGTTAAAGGTAGTCGCGTATACGCGAGTTTCCTTTAACACAGTCGCGTATGCATGCTTGTTTCATAACTATCAAGTCACGTATTTCTGGGTCAATTTTGAAATTTTAGTTTTCTTGGCTTTTTAGTCTTGTCTGCCTGTGGAGACCTATTCCTACAGTGTCTTTATATCCTCTGGATTGTGTTGAAAGTGGTCTTGGGTATTTTCTCTCTCTTGTTTGGTTGAAAACTAGCTTATTTGGCAAAGTTTGTTTCTTGTGCTTGCATTTCTGGTTCGAGTACCAAGATCTCTTCTTGGGGATTCTTGGCTGTTCTACTTCATCAGAACAGAGAGCTTCTGCTCATTTACTCTTTCCTACCTTTGTGTCTTGCCTTGCACTTCGATTTTTGCCCTTCTTTTGGTTGGTTTTCTTGAGTTTAGTTGACTAGGTCTTGCTGCAATTTTTGAAGAGTCTTTCTTGGTCCTTTGAAGTTTTTGTTTGCTGCAAGTTTGTACTATTCTTCTAGGCTGAGTTATTGAGTTTCTTGTCTTCTGTTGCTCATATGAATCTTTCTACTAAGTAGCCCTATAAGACTTGGAGAATTTTTGAAGTTTTTGCTTGAGATTCAGAGTTGTTTGGCTTGGGATTTGATAGTCTTCTTGGTCTCTTCGAGCTCTTCCTTTTTATAAAATTCAAAAGCTCAAAAAACATTTTTTTTTGTCATTTGCTTTTGTTTTGCATTTTTGTTTTCGTTTCGTTATATCTTTTGAAGCTTTTTTGAGATTTATTCCCTTTGGTTTTTGACTTGATTTCGAAAAGGAATTGTCATTGGTTTCTTCCTCTTATTTCAAGCGTTTTTTGTGTCTTTATACTAAGAGTTTCTGATTTTGGGAACTAGCTTTGTGGACAACCAAAAAGAGATAAAACTGAAGGATCTTTGGGAAATTTCTCTCTGCTTTAGTAGATTTTGCATCTTAGAATTTGCATGCTCTTAGTGATTTGCATCAGGTGCACTTAAGCATTTAGTCATTTTCATAGTTTTTGTGAGTGTGAAGTTTGTTATCTGGAAAGAAAAATAAAATTTTTAGTCTCGTAGAACCTGTGTAGAAGTTGCTTTTCATGAAAGACAATAACTGCATTTGCATGTAGTTTGGTTTTTATTAATTTCTTTTCTACGTCAAAACACCACAAGTTTCATTTCTGTATCCCTTTGACTTAACATAACAGCCGATTAAAATAAGCGCTATAATTTAAAAACAACTAGCAAGTTTTTATTAAGTGTCATACACCAACTAGCTAGGTTGTAGGGCCTTGGATTAGGTGAGTGGAGAGTTAAATCTCCAAGGCCGCTCAAACAAAACATAGAAGTTGATTAATTGAGCGAAATCCAACTCCGTTAGGTGGACCGGGAAAGCTCTCCTCCAGAGAGTCAAGCGCGGGGGGAAGTGAAGGCTGAGAAGAGAGATACCCCCTCTCTGATTTGCTGAATCTAACCTCAAGACCATTCCGCCCAGCTTCTGACACGAATTGGTGCCCATAGTTTCCACTCCTAGGTTCCACATAAGTGACTGCAGGGGGGAATACCCATGGTACCTAAGGTAGACGTCGTATCACTTCCAGAAGTACTTCTGGGGGGTGCCCTTGCGAAGCTTGGGTACTTGTGCCGGAAAAGGTTGTTGTTAGGAGGTCGGCGAAACTGTTTCTGTTACCTTCGCTAGTAGGCCTGGGCCGTAATTATCCCAGACTACTTTCGGGAGGTCCTATATTTCGCTTTCCTGTATTTTGGTGTCCGGTCCTAATCACCCAGAGTGGAAATACTTGAAGGCTGTTTGCTTGATTGTATCTCAAGGATTTTTCTTATAGTGAATGCTCTTTGCTCCTAGCTTGCCTAGCTTTATAATTTTTTGAGTCTAATTAAAATTTGTTAAAGTGGCTGAGCAAGCACCTTGTCGATCGAGGAGAATCCGGGGGTTATCTCCCGAGAGTTCAGAGTCTTCTTCAACAAGGCGTAGGAGTAGCTTAGCAGGTGAGTATCACCCTGTGGCATCTGACGCAGTGGAGATAGATCCTCCACAAGGGTCTGAAGGTTTTGGAATTGGTTCCGGTGTTGGTTCCGAGAGGAGCGTTCCGCTCACCTCACGAGTTTTATTTCCGTAGGAAGAAGTTCAAATAGAGGAAGTACCTGAACCCTCTGTGTCACTTCCATCTCCTCTTCCTCGTGATTATCCGTTCGTTGTTGAATACATCGGACCTGAGTCAGAGAGACCAGAAGATCCTCCGTATTATTGATACCTTTCGATGGCCACGACTGGGAACGCGGCTTCTGCTATGAGTACTGCAGGCATTCAAAATCCTGCTTCTGTTGAAGGAGGAGGCACTATTTCTATATCTTCGATTGCTTCTAGTACTGATGTGTTTGGCTCTAGTTTCACCCAAGCACATGCTTCTCAATCTGGTCCCTTTTGTTTCGGAATGCCCACTTCTGGGATTCCTTCTTTTTCCTTTTCCGCTACTGCAGCTGCATCTACACCCATGTCTTCCATGGCTAGTGGATCAGCTTCTTTTCAAGGGTTCCCCTTTGGAACTGGGCACATTCCTAGTTCGAATCCTTCTTTAGGTTCCTTTTCGTTTACTTCTCAGACCCAGAGTTTCAACCCTTGGTCTGGAGGTCAGAATTCGACTACTTTTACAGGTTGGAACCCTGTATTCACTACAGCGGGGGCAGGGAATTAGTTTTACGCTGGTCACCAAGGGAATGCTTCTTTCCCTTCGTTGAGTGCTTATCAGACCTTTTCCCCTCTTTCTAATGCCTGGAACCCCTATCAGGGGCTTTCCTCTTCATTTCATACTTCACTAGGGGAAACTGGTCCGGTCTTTGATAACTCTGCATTGGGAGGAGGTTCTTCTCCTTTTTCTACGAGTTCTTTCTGGCAACCTGGTGCCTTATCAAATCCAGGGTATTCTTTTCTGAATGTTGGGAATTCATCCCATCAAGGATGGAATCCTCAGGCTCCGCCTCGTTGACCTTTTCTGGCAACGTTAAACTTGCCAGATCTGTCGAAATTGACGAATGATCCGATCCGGTACAGTCCGGGGTGGCCTCCGGTTCCCACAAAACTTCCTTCAGACATTCCAAAGTTTGAAGGTAAGAATGGAGAGGATCCGGCTGATCACATCACCACCTTCCATTTATGGTGTTCTTCCAACTCCCTGATCGATGATTCGATTAGGTTGAGATTGTTTCAACGCATCCTAACTGGAAATGCTGCCAAATTGTATATTGAGCTAACTGGGGGCAGTTTTGCTACATTTGGAGAACTGGCTGTCACATTTCTAAATCATTTCTAGTTGCCCGTCCGATATGATGCTGGGACTGAACTCCTAGCTAATTTTAAACAGGACGACGCAACCCACATTTCTGACCATATTCAGGAATGGCGGAGAAGGAAGAGTCTTATTAAAGCTCATATTCCAGGAGAATTCCTTTTGGAATGGTTTCTGAAATCTCTGCAGTCAGACATTTCTAAAGATGTATCCCTGTCTGGGGTATTTTCTGAGGAGCAGGCCATTTTTAGGGCCCAGCAGCTTGAATTGATATATTCTCAGTCTGGGGTCCTTCATAAATATTTGCCCAATGCTCCTCGCTCCAAATCAGATTTATCCAAAACTAAGCCTGGTCCTCATGATGATGGACTTATTGGGTCAATCAATAGTGGTGCAGCCAGCCTGCTTACTCAATTGCAACAGTTGTCTTTGCAATCTTCTCCTTCTGGTCAAGCTATGCCTGCTGAGTCATCGCCTTCCCAATCTTTTTCGATAAATGCTGTCCAAACTTCTGATCCCAAAGGAAATCAACAATCCGAAGGGAAGAAGAAGGGACGAAATAATAAGAAAAAGGGAAAGAATGGGAAGGGTAATGCGAATAAAACCAACGAGCATGTTGGTGAGGGTCCAAAGGATAAAAATAAAGTGAAGTTTCCATGCAAGCTGTGTGCTGGAGACCATCTCACGCACCTTTGCCCTAAAATTCAGGATGCGCAGCGCTTGTTAGCTCAGCAGGGTTCTTCTAGTTCCTAGGCTATGTTGACAAACCATTTTCCCCAAGGGCAACAGCTAGTTGTTGGCGCGAATCAAAATCTTGGGGCTTCCTCTGGGGGCACCCAGGAAGGGGAAATTCCATCAAACATATTCATGATGAGTGCTCACGTGGATGTCGCTACGAGATCCCGTGATTATGGCGGAGAAGAGTCTTCGAAAGCTAAGGATGCTCATGATGCTACTGAGCCGCTTCACATTACAAGGCCTACTGTTGAGCCTATACCTCGGATGCCCAAAGCATCTACTAAGCAGACGACGATTAATCCAAATGCTAGGGCTGCCCTGAACTACTCTATTATGGAAGATCTAGCGCAGAGTCCTTCTGCCATGTCGGCTTTAGAGGTGCTCCAGTCTTGTCCGGCTCAGCGCAGTGCACTGCTCACGGCCATTGGGGCTATTGATCCAAAAAATTCTCTTATGATTACATTTGATATGTCTAATTTTAAAAAGAGACTCCCCCATCATATGGATTTTCATATTAAATCATCGTACCGGAAGTGCAACATCTTTCGGACGGTTGTTGATGAGGGTGCTTCCACATGCGTGATGTCTCTCACATGTTGGAAGACGATTGGATCTCCCAAATTTGTTCCATCTACCACTCTTCTAACTATGTTTGATGGTCATTCTCACAGACCACATGGTATTGTCCCAGCTTTGCCTATCTGTGTTGGGGGCAAAACTATGAATATAGAGGTTGAGGTAGTTGATGCAAGCTTGGACTACAACCTTATATTGGGGAGAAACTAGATTTATGAGATGGATGCCATTGCGTCTTCATTATTTCAGATTATTTGTTTCCCTCACGAAGGGAGGATTGTTACAGTGGACCAACTGGACTGTCCTCCTGTAGACCCGAATGTGTCTACTGAATCAACTGTTCCAAAGTTGGATAATACTAAAGTGCCTGTTGAGAATTTAGGGGTTGGAATGTATTCTTCCTTGATGGGTACTTTCGATATTCCTCCTCCTACGGTTCATATAAATGCAATTTCATCCTCCAAGGCTCCTCTTCGAAGAGAGTTCTTTAGAACTCATTATTTTTCGGACCCTTGGACCTTACCTTCCCCTACCGCCACATTAGCGGAAGGTCAAGTGGGTGGAATGGAATTTCCTATGTCTGTAGCTGAGATTGCTTATCAGTCTATTGTTGACTCTGCAGAGTCCATTCCAGCTCCTCTTTCTCCGGATGAGTTGGATGGAGATGTGGCTCCGTCTTGGACACTTAGTTAATCTTCTACCCAGGATTGCCTTGATACCACTCTTCCATCTGAAGAGGCCATCCTGGAAGCTATGACTGGTATAGATAGACCGTGGGATGATTTGCATCATCGGTCTTAAGTTTTACCTGATTTAAGCGAAGTTGAATCAAGTTTTCCGAGTCCTCCGTCTCCTGGTCCTGTTCGCCCAGTCCTGAACCCTTTAGCACCAACACAGGTTTATGCTGAAGGGAACATGGCTGTGATTTCTCCAACTATCCCGGTGAACATTTCCAGGGATCCCAATATTATTGAGAATGTCTTCATCGGAGCTGAATGTTCCCGTGAAGAGATTCAAATTTACACCGAGCTCTTTAAAGAGTATAGGGATGTATTCGCTTGGTCTTATGAGGAAATGCCTAGTATAGACCCATCTATTGTCCAGCATGAGATCAAGACGTATGAAAACGCTAAGCCGGTGAGGCAAAAACTTCATCCGGTCAATCCTAGGAAGGCAGCAGCTATCAAAGCTGAAGTTGAGAAGCTGCTTAAGGCGGGATTCATTTTCCCTGTTCCTCTGACTGAATGGGTTTCAAACCCCGTTCCCGTAGATAAAAAGCAAGGAACGATTCGAGTGTGTATCGATTTCAGAGACCTAAATAAAGCATGTCCTAAAGACAATTACCCCACACCATTTATCGATCAGATCATTGACGAGTGTGCCGGTAATGAGATTTTCTCCTTCATGGACGGTTTCTCCGGATATAATCAGATTACTATCCGCCCTGAAGATCAGCATAAGACTGCCTTTATTTGTCCCCGGGGTACTTTTGCATACAAGAAGATGCCTTTTGGTCTTAAAAATGCTGGGGCTACCTTTCAGCGGGCCATGTCATATGCCTTCCACGACATCAAAAATATTATCGAGGCGTATTTGGATGATTTAGCTGCTCATTCTCGAAAGAGGATGGATCATCCTGCTCACCTCCATCAAATATTTGAACGATGTCGTTTCTATAAGATTAGGTTGAATCCGAACAAGTGCGTTTTTGCGGTTACATCCGGTCGGTTATTGGGATTCATTGTGTCTAGGGAAGGGATTAGGGTAGATCCCTTCAAGGTTGAGGAAATACTTCAGTTGCCTCCCCCGTCTTCTATTCGTCAACTTCAAAGTCTACAAGGAAAGTCTAATTTTCTTCGGAGATTTATCGTAAATTATGCTGAAGTTACCAAGGGATTTATGAGATTGTTGAAGAAGGGAGTTCCATTTCTTTGGGATGACTTCGCTCAATGCTCATTCCATGCTTTGAAAAAAGCATTGACCTCTGCTCCTTTATTGAGTCCACCTGATTATAGCAGGGATTTCCTTTTGTATCTGGCAGCAGCAGAATCTACTATTGGTATGGTTCTGGTTCATGAAGACGATGCTCTTGCAGAGCATGTTATATACTATCTTAGTCGAGGATTGGTAGGACCTAAACTACAGTACACTTCGATAGAAAAGTTAGCTTTAGCAGCTGTTCATGCTGTGCAGCGACTCCGACATTACATTATTCTACGAAAAACTTATGTTTTGGCAGCAGCCAATCCATTTCATTTTGTCCTCAATAGGCGAGTGATTGGGGGCAAATACAATAGATGGATTATGATTTTGCAGAAATTTGATCTTGAGTTTATGTCTGCCAAGTCCAAGAAATCATTAGTTTTTGCGGAATTGATCTCTGAGTTGCCCTGTGGGGAAGAAATTATTTATGATGAATCCTTCCTGGATGAACATTTGTTTCTTATCTCTCCACATGATCCTTGGTATGGAGATATAATTGTGTATCTTCAGACTGTGAAGTTTCCCTCTACTTTTTCGAAAGATGAGCGCTGTAAGTTGCGTCACTTGGCTAAGAATTACTTGATTGTTGGTGATGCTTTATACCATCGAGGGGTTGATTCAATCCTGAGACGTTGCTTAACTCTGGAAGAAGCTGAGGCTGTGCTGAATGATTGCCACAGTGGAGCTTGTGGTGGTCATTTATCTGGGCTTGCTACAGCCCAAAAGATCTTGCGTGCTGGGTACTTTTGGCCTTCAATTTTCAAGGATTGTATGGAGTCGGTCAAAAAGTGTCATCCGTGTCAAGTTTATACTCGAAAAATGCGCGCTCATCCAGCTCCAATTTTTCCAGTCATTACTGTCGGTCCCTTTAAAAAGTGGGGTATTGATTATACTACTTGTAACCCGCCTTCAGCTAAAGGTCACAAGTAAATTATTATAGCAGTAGACTACTTTACGAAGTGGGTCGAGGCTATGCCTACTTTTGGGAATGATGGTGAGACTGCAGCTCTTTTTATTTTCAACCAGGTTATTGCTTGTTTTGGTATTCCTAGAGAGATTGTCACTGATCATGGCAGTCATTTTCAGAATAGCATGATGGTTGAGTTGGCTCTAAAATTAGGTTTCCGGTAGGAGCATTCATCTCCGTATTATCCTCAAGCCAATGGGCAAGTGGAAGCCGTGAATAAATCCTTGAAGACAATTCTTCAAAGGACAATTGATAAGGCTAGATCCAACTGGCATATTATGCTATATCCTGCACTTTGGGCATACAGGACGTCAGTGAAAACTGCAACTGGCTTTACTCCGTTTCAGCTAGTGCACGGGTTGGAATCCGTATTTCCCATTGAATGTGAGATTCCTTCTCTTAATTTAGCTGTTGAACTTCTTCCTGACACTTCTAGTCTTGAAGAACGTCTCCTTCATCTGGAACATCTCGATGAGTAGCGTCGGGATGCCGCCACGATGAATGAAGCGCATAAAAACCGAGTTAAAGTTCAATACGATAAGGCGGTCAAGCCTAGGGTTTTTTCGGAAGGTGACCTTGTTTTGGTCTATGCCCAAGAAAAAGATGCCCTGGGGGCAGGAAAATTTAAGTCTATGTGGTATGGCCCCTTCATCGTTAAAAAATTCCTTAAGAAAGGAGCGTATACCTTGGTTGATTTCGAAGGGAACGAGTTGCCGGAGCCCCGAAATGGGCTCTATTTGAAGAAGTATTATGCCTAGGCTTTGGCCTGGCATGTTGCTTTTGTATATAGTAGTTTTTTTTTGTACATATCTGGTTGATTTTCGATCTTTGATGAGTTGGTGATGTTTTTGATCTGCTTTGGCAGGTTGTGTTGGATGTCATGAGTCATTTTGGTTTCGCCGATGGTGCTAGTAGACACACCCGAAACTTAGCTTCCACGGCTTGGGTGCTTCATTATCCTTCCGGTCAGCTGTTGGTATCAAGAGGGGTCTGCATTGGTCCTGCTTCCAATAATATAGCAGAATACACTGCAGTCGTTCATCTACTCTCAGAGGCAATATCTTTGGGTGTTGATTCGTTGGTAGTTTTCTTGGACTCTCAGCTGGTGGTGTCGCAGTTGAACAATACTTATCGGGTTCGAGATCCATTTTTACTCCGGTTGTTCTTGAGGGTACGTTTGTTACAAAGATCATTTCAATTTTGAACTTTCATTCATATTCCTCGAGCTGACAATTGGATGGCAGACTCATTAGCTAATCAAGCAATTGATTGGCACATTAATCATTCCATACAATAAAATTTAATCATCAAAAACATCATACATTTTGATACATTTGTCACATCACATCAAACATCGCTGTATATATATCATCAGAGTGTTCAAAAAACTATACAAAATTTGGATCCATAAGTCATACAAAAAATTGGGCTTATACCCCTGATCATGTTCAGTCTCAAAAAATATACAGTCATCTGATACATTATATCTATCTACTCCTGAGGTCCCTTCCTAGAAGTTTTGTTCCTATAGAACACGATTGCAGTGGCGACTCGGTGGAATAACCGTACCCAGTCACGGGGTACTCCTACCACCCGTCTCTGGATGGCTTCAGGCAGATCTTCCACTACAGCCATAGGTACCTAGCGGGTTAACCCCTCCAAGTTCCTCTGTACAGCTTGGAGGGTCCTGTTTGAATCTACTGTATCCGCCTCACCCCTGCGACGCTTATGTCATGGGTAACCCTCAGGTTGAACTGGTCCAATATCTGTTTCATGATCATTTTAAAATTGTACGTCATTTGAATCCAATCAAAAACATGTTTTTTTTTCATATTTTTTCATACATATTGAAAAAATCCAAAAAAAATTATATAAGTCAAAAAAATTGTAAACTTACCGACTGTGCCCCATGCCGCGCCTGGTGGAAGGACAAGATCTGGATCACCACGAAAGTCCATCCCGGCATAGGGATAGTCATCCACAGCGATGATTTGTTCTCTCCACCATAGGAAGAACTCATCATCCCAACTGGTTCGAGGAACTTCACTTCCCCCCAATCTCTTCATCATATCTACCCAGCGGGAAATTCTTGGGTCTCTCGGGCTGCTGATGGTAGAGATTACTCTGGGTCTTAGCACTGGAATCTTCTCGAAGAAGAATTTCATCAAAATTGTACCATATCCAAAATGTTTTGTCTTTGCCTTCCGGATAGAAGTCAATTGTTGCTTCATGTTCATCAGTAGAGCCATGCACCAATCATATACATGAGTTAAGCATTCCACTACTATACTCATTTGCGTCCTGGATGCCTGGTGTAGAGAAGCTGATCCTGCTACTCTCCTAATGGTAAAAAGGAGGATTTTTATGTGCAAGTCTCTTAAATCTTTGATCGCAATTTGATTTCCAACTTTCTTGGAACCCTCTACGCAGTACATGTGGACGTAATCTTCCACGGTTAGCCCTCCCAAAGGCTTACCGTGCAAGTCTACTGGCTCCCCCCTCCGGGAGAGTCCAGTAATAAAATATATATCTTCCACTTCGATGCGTATAGGCATCTGATCTATAATGAAGCAGTCTTCTTCCGGTTCCCAATAATTCACAAGCATTTCGAACAGCCGGACATTACTCTTCATATTTGGCATTTTGAAAAACTTGAGCAATCCGCAATTCCGAAAAATATTCAGTGATAATTGGTCCTGCATGACTTCATTGTCTATTGCACTGTGTTCACGCTCTCTCCATGATATGGTCATCCTGCAAAATTTCAATAATTCGTTCATTAGCCACGCATTTTTTATTTTGGGTCGCGCATACGCGACTTTCTTTGTGCAAAGTCGCGTATATATGCGACTTGGTCATTATCAACCAGCGTATGTGCAAACCCGTGATTTTTAGCAAGTGATTCCATGGTGAAAATTCCTAATTTTTAAATTTTGAACGAACAAAATGAATAGCAAGGATGGTTCATGAGCTTACCTGACAAATTCAGTGAAGATTGACGGTCGGTTGCTCCTGTTTGGATGAAAGAGGCTTTTTTCTCCAGAGCACTTTTTCCCAAATCAGAAATGTAATAATGAACCAAATATGAGGTAATTTGTCTATTTATGCCCAAAAAGTTGAAAATTTTCGCAAAAATTTGTTATGCTTATTTTTTCAATCTATCCTAAGCTGCATAACCCGGATGCTTGGAAGTGCCCAGATTGGTATATTTTCAGGTACATTTTGACGAATTCGAGATTTTTATCGGTTTTTGATCCATGATTGCTGACCCGTGATAGCAGGTATATGATCTTCACTGGCATATAGGTTAGGGAATCCACTTTCCGTTGCATTCTGCATACTAGCCTCCATTCTGATCACTTGCCATAGGGTCGATCCCATCAGGTCATGAGTATTACACCCATTTCACTCACCGATTATTTAATCATGACTTGGTGGTAGAGCCTTCCTTTACATGGGCTTCCTAGTTAGTTCCTCGCTATCACTTGTAGCCCATGCTGCATTTTATGTAGGCTCGGGAGTCCTCTTTAGTCCCGCCATGACTTATGTGTTGAAACTTCATTCTTCTTCTTCCTCACTATCTTTTTCTGGCTATTACCCTAGAGGCTCCCTGGTGTTGTTGAGTTGTATTACTGCATTGCATATTGGCTACTTGTTTATCCTGGCCTTTGGCCGGCTTCATTTGGAATGAATGTTTAAGCCAACTTTTGACCTTGTCTATCTATACAAGTTAACCATTGCATGCACTTGGCTATCGCGACTTGACACCCTTTTACCCATGGATGGAACATTCCTCTGAGTATCGCTTACCAGTTTCCGCCACCTTGCATTGAGCATAGGATCGTTCCAATCTCAGGAACTAGTGCATCTGTTTCTTGATACTCGTTCTATCCATTGTACCATAGCATTCTTTTATTCTTTTTTAGGCTTATTATATGAAAAAGACAAAAAAATCAAATATCACAAAAAGAGCGGGAATGGGATGTAATTTCGTTATTTGATGGCAGTACAGTGTCAGTTTGTCACCCTTGAACAAAGCATATACACTTATATATCTTTCCTCCATTTGGGATGGTTTTAGTTTCGACCTAGGTTCAACCTTTACCTTGTTTCACTTGTCAGTCCTCCCCCGGTTGGTTATCTCTTCCAATCATATGGAGAGTTTGTTCTGCCTCCTGCATAACAGACTTATACAGTGTCACTTTTTACTGCCATGGTCATCATGAGTCGTGCTTTTGTTCAAGGGAAGTCTAACCTGAGTCGGCCATTCTGCGGTGTCTCTTGACTCATTATTCAGTCGGCCTTCCCGGTCTTGTCAGTATCTTGTTCTATCACATCAGATGTTTTGGTCCTTTGCTCGTGCTGGTTTGAGAAGGTCTCCATTGACTTCTTGCTGGCGGGTTTGTCTCTTATCGACTACGACACATTGCTCTGAGAGCAAACCTAGAGCCGCACCCTGGCCCTATTTCCATCATTGATAGGTGACCTTGTGCTCAGCATTTGATCATCATCATGGGTCTTTGACCGAGTGGTTTCCCCTGTGTTCGACGTCAGCACACATTATCACACTTGGGATTCGTGCAGTACCTTGATTTCCATTTGACCCTATCGGTGGATTTCTCGCCTCTGTGTTAGCTTTCATTATTGGTTGGTTCAGAGGGTTTCTTCTGTGCGCTAGCTTCATCTTGTGCACGTCGGAAACGTACTTCAGTTTTGGTTCCATCACTCTACTTCGTCCGATTCCTTCCAAATCTTGGCCTGCGGGTTACACTCGCGCTGGACCGATGTGGGATGCCTTAATGCCTTCCTTCCAGCAGATATTTTCCCATCGACTTCGACTCATTGCTCTGGGAATAAGGTCTAGAGTCTTTTTGTCAGTACCTTAGGGTTTGCAGTCATCAGTGGCAGACTCTTCGCTATCGACAGTGGGGATTCATCATTGCCTCCCGATTGGTAGATTCTTTCAAGTGTTCGACTTCAACTCATTCATTCGCACTTGTTAGATTGTACTGGGGCACCTTGACACTCATTTTCATTATTGGTGGGTTGTCTCGCGTTGGTTAACGGTATACATTATTGACCGGTAATCCAACGATTTCTCACATGGTCGAATTCAGCTCATTTATTCCCATTGTGTAGAATTGTGCCATAGTGATCGGTGAAGACCTCGAGTTGCATCAACATTTCTCGGTTCACTTTTGACAGTCCATCCAGTTTCTGCCAGTGATGCCATTCACCCTTATATGTTGCAGTTCAGTACAACAGCATTTTATATGTTGGCTCCCGAGTTGCGTGATTGTACCATGAGATCTACCCTTTATGATTTGGTACTTGAAGATTCAGTTACTTATATGATCAGACATCTAGTTTCAGCATCATTGATCAGCTTTCTATATGTGATGCTTCGACATTGATTTTGACTTGTACTTCCGGGCCATGCTCAGATGATCCATTGTGTACTTTCAGTTCAGCTATATTTGTATACATGTTGGATCTTTTCCGTAATTTCGATATGATGCATTTTGGACTGAGCATGGGTATGCCTGCCTCAGCATGAGTTGACTCTCTGTTTTCTTTCATTGGTTTTTGGCAGGCTGAACTCTGGTGAAGTCCTCTATTGTCTTTGCGAAGTTCTTTCTATGTGCATAATACATTTCGGCCATCATGTACCCCTTCTGACCTCATATATTAGGGGGCATCTGTTATAGCATCATTTTTCACCCTCAGGTGATTCATGATTGTCTTTATGGCTTTGGGCACCCATTCCCACAGACTTGAACAAAATTCATTAAAAAATAGTGTTAAAATTCCCATACGCGGGTATGCCCAGACTTTTCCGTGTGTATACACGAGTCCATATGTACTTTTCCGTGTATGCCATTAAAATCATTAAAAAATATATAAAAATTCCCTATTTTCGGGCTAGGTTGATGGTTACTCAAGTAGTTCAACCACCCCAGCACGTGGCCAACTGTTTCCAATTGATTGAAACTACTTTGAGGGAGTATAAAAGCCCCTCATGTGCATGGCCTAAGGGAGAGAGAAATTTTATAGACATTATACTCTATTGGAATCCCAATTCAAGTCTGAATTCCCGTGCCTCCTGCACTTTCCCAGATTTATACAGGAAACCCTTGTTTCCTGGAGATGTTCATCCATTTATATGCAATCTCGAGTGCACAAGTCTTGAAAGTATCTTGGCGAGGCAAGGGCAGGGCGGATCCGGACGACAGTCTGCTAGAAGATCGTGGAAGGATTCAGGTGATCTCTCCACTTTTACTACTGTACATGCTGTTCTTAATAATGAAGAACCATCTTGTTCCTAAACTTATGTGTTAATGTTTACTTATATGTGTGAAAAGATTATCATTTAAGCATTTATTATGGTTTATATAATGTTTCACATGGATTGCACTAACGTCTAGGAGATGTATATGCTGTACAACTAGGTTTCCGTGCACATTCTTTCTTGTTTTGCAGGTTGAAGGAGGAAGAAGGGTTGCTGGGGGTTTGGACCCCGCGGGATCTACATCGAACATAGGACTATGGGTGAGTTCTACTATCGTTGTTATCTAGTTTTTTGCATTCAAGTATGGTTGTGTGTGAGTCCTTCTGAATGGCATGCCCTGATCTGTGGAGGTTTTGACCCAACAAACCTCTAGGGTGTTTTTCCCTGAGGGAAGCATCTTCTTCAAAGGTAACATCGTGGCATATATCCACTTCCCTTTGACTAGGCACATAGACTCTATAGGCCTTCAAAGTTTCACTGTAGCCTACAAACATTGTGGTCTCCTTCTTGATGCTAGCTTATTTTCTAAAGTTCTTGAACTTGTTCGTCTCATATTCAGTGCCATTATCGGGCTGTCAGATAGTATCACATGTCATCACTCCCAATGGACTTCCTCCAACCTGGTAGAGTGTATCAACTCTAAACCCAATCGTGATAGCTTCCTTGAAACTATTCTTCTATATATGCATCTTCCCATCAAAAAATGCCACATTGAAACCTTTGTCTTCCATGGCTGATATAGACACAAGGTTCTTCTTCAAGTCAGGTACATATAGAACATCTTGCAAGTGGAGGAATTGACCTTGAGACAAGTGGAGGGTCACAGTCCCTATCCCTTTCATGGGATATGTGGCATTATCTCCAAGGATAATTTTCTTAGTATCCTTCTCAACCATATCAGAAAATGCTTGCTTGAACCCAGTGATGTTCCTTAAGGCACCACTATGTATCAACCAGACATCCATAGTGTAGGGTGGAGATGCAATAGAGAGGGAAAATACAAGAATGAATTCATTTCTTTTATCAACAACATTTGATTCCACATACTTGGAATTTCTCGACCTTTTGAAAGATTGACCATTTCCGTCAGAGGGATCCTTCCTCTTTCCCTTGAACCTGTTTTTCCTTTGATTGCCATTACTCCAGTTTTTGTTGTTGTCATCATCATCGGGAGAATCCTTCTTGAAAGAGAATTATCTAGCATAATGACTTGGCTTGTGATAAGTGTAACACTTGCCCTTCTTTCCTTGGCCCCCTGCTCTTCCTTCATTCCTTGGACCACCAAAGTTCTTCTTTCTATAATGAGCAATGAAGGAAGCATTTCCTTCATTTTCATATTCCTTCATTCCTGTCTCTTCTTGTACGCATCTCGATAGTACTTCGTCAAAGTCAGGTATCACATTGTTATTGAGAATGGTAGTGTTGAACACATGCCATTCAGATGAGAGACCTCCAAGTGCAGTGAGTACCATCTCTCGATCAACTATCGTCTACCCAATAGCCAACATATTATTCCTGATCTCAGTCAGCTTCAAAAAATATGATTGAATAGACTCATCCCTGTCTTTCTTCAAATTCTTCAATTGATTCTTGAAGAATAGGACTTTATTCACATTGTTGGCCTTGAACATGTTGACCAACTTATCATACATCTCCTTGGATGTACTTAGCTCAGAGATGTAGGCAACTAGACTCTTATGAATTGAGTCCCTGATCATCAGCTTTGCTTTGATTTCTCCCTTCTTGTACTTTATTTTGGCAGCAGCAGTTGCAGTGGATGGAGGCTCTTGGATTTTACCCTGCACATAGTCCATGACATCTTGGTCTTCCAGGTTAAGATCCAATGTCATCTTCCAAGCATGGAAGTCATCCTTCCCAGTCAATTTTTCATCAACCTTAAAGCCATTGTAGTTCGAGGAACCCATCCTCTTCTTCGGTGATTGCTACAAATTAGGGCTTTATCTTCACCTCAACTCTGATATCATGTAAATTTTTGTAGATGTTCTATGCTTGATGCAACTTTAATTTTTATCCAATATCAGTCAGCAATCACATAAACAACACAATAAAATGATGATAGAACATACTAGTGGATCGATAGAAGACAAGCCAAAAATATACAAGTGTGTTGGTGCATTACGACAATCAGCAGGATGCTTCAACCAAAAAAGTCTCGATATGGTCAAACAACCAGCAATGTCACACAACCCTCTAGGACAACCAAAACGGCCAACTCAAAAGTCAATGCTGTCAGTCAACGGTCAACGTAAACAGCAGCAACAACAACTAGGTCAATGCAACAAATTCAAAGTGAACGTCTAGCCTCAGAAATAGTGCCAAAAAATGTGGATTTGAAAGATCAAAAATTTGGGAGAATTTCAAGTCTATTTGACCTTGCGTTGACCAAAGTCAATGCTGGTCAAAGCTGCTACAAAAACCCTAGGCCGAAAACAGAAAAGAGCTGCTGTTGAAATTTCCCACATGTGGAGAGAAGAGCCGCCAAGGTCATTGAACCAATCAGATGAGGAGAGAGAAATGTAAGAGGATGAGATGAGTGAAAATGTCCTCCAACGTTGACCAATTTATATCCATTAGTGAGGGTGTGTGACACAACTGCAGGGGCACAAAACCTTAAGGCCGACCTCCACATATTTTGAATAAATTCAAAATAAATGTTCTGCACATCGGATTAAGATGATCTTTAAATCGATATTGCACCTCTCTGAAAGAGGAGTCCAATTAAAATAGTGGCATCTTCATCTGAGCATCACAACACAGATTTTGGACCTAGTTGTCCAAAATTAACAGATATTTTGAGAAAAGTTTTCTGAGGAGCTCTACAATTGGTTGCGAAGGCTTCAGGTTAAAGCAAAATCTAAAGCATCAAGCCAATCTCGTTGGACCTGGACACACTTAGAGCTGACAACGTTACATAGATTGGATACTGAGATAACGCAAACAATAAATTTTTGGTTTCAGTCCACAATAGAGGGGTATATTGTAGAATTCGCAACTGAATTTCATCTATCCTTCACTAAAGTAGAAGATATATTTAACTCTGAGTTGCGAGGGAGGTTGTTCAAAGAAATTCCTTTATTGATTAAAGCTCTAATGGTGGATGAGGGACTATTGGCTTTCCCAAATCCCGCTATGGAAACCTAAACACCAATACTGGGGGAAGGATTTAAGGGAGAAATGCTAAGGAAGGGGAAAAGGGGGAACTAGGGAAATGGACGCCAAGAGTTCCAACAAGTTATGGGATCTAAGAGCATATCAGAGGGTGAAAATCGTTGAGAAGTGGTGGGAGAGGGAAATAAGGGAGTTCGAGAAGTAGAAGAAGAACATACACCAATGAGAAGAGGTGCCACAGATGACAATGGAGAGAGGAGTCGAGATATGGCCCACAAGAATGGAGGGGTCCGCTCAAGAAGTTAGACAGGTTCATAGGAGCCCATCTCGAGAGGAGAAGGAAAATGTCCAATGGAGAGGAGGAAAAAAGCCCCGAGAATGATTTAGATGCTGAACTACACGTTGTGATGGAATGACTATTTCAAGAAGTATCGGTGGCCTCAATGCAAGGTAATCCTATTCTCCAAATTTCAAGTAGAATTTTTCCTAACCTTCCCCTAGTACTCTATCACCCACCAGATAATTTTTTGATAAAGTTGCGAAGGTCGAGTAAATTACATAATATTCTGTCTAGAGTACAAGAAAACATTAGCAGTAGTGATAGCAAAGGCATTTCTCAACTAGGAACTAGAGGGTTTGTATTACTTCCACCTACACATACGTAAATGGCAAGATCGTTTACCAGATATATTGAGTTCTCAAGAAAAGGGAATGATGATGTGAAACAACACTAGTACTTGTGCGAAGTAATCTGGAGAGCTCGCCAAACACCAAATTTTGTTAAGCTAATTTAGGTCCAAACTACACTCCAAGAAAGAGCGCTACGGTGGTTCACTAAATGGTCTGAGGTACACCGAAATCTAGCCGTAGATGACGTCAAGAGGGAATTTGTGCAAGAGTTTAAGTTTCCGCAGACTAACCAATAAGGGTTATCTAAGCTATGGGAGATTAAGCAACAAGAAGGAGAGACTGCTTGGGACCTAATGATAAGATTTAAGGATGTAATCAGAAAACTGAGTTACCCAATAGACCAAAATCATCAATGCGAATGGTTTATCAAGGCCCTTCTACCTCTTACTAGGACACTGTTAACACAACAGATTGACACACTCCAGGACGTGCTGGAACAGGCAATGAAAATCGAAGTGATGGCTGGGTACCCGCAAGAATTCAAGGGAGGGGTAACCGCCCAGGATCCTTCCATATTGCGACTACAACACCAAATTGCAAGTCTAACAAAGAAACTCAAGGATATGCAATCGACGCGGCCAACGTGACCCAATGTATAGTGCACACGTTGTTTGCTAGAAGGACATATAGTCTCTGAGTGCCCTAGGTTTCCCGGAACCACTGTTGGAACATCATCATCAGGACCACAAGGGACGCCGCCATCGGAAGGAGTCACACAATTAAATACGCAAGGACTATACCCTAGCCAAACACATTTCCATGGCTTCCCAACCCAGCAGAATACAAATTCAAATGAATATTGCAAGATCTGCAAAGGAGTTGGCCACCCTCCTTGACTATGTTCGATTATACAGAAGTACTCTAACGTCCCTAAAAATGTCTACTGTGAGTTATGTGCCTCGATGACTCATCACACAGACCAGTGCAGAGCCTTGGATGCATTGACTAATAGATTGGACATAACCTCTTACAGGGTAAATGAGGCTTCGCAAGGACAAGGAGGACCAGGAATGAGAGGGGGCAGGACGGGCAGAAGAGGGCCCCTGAGATGCTACAACTTTGATCAAGAGGAATGTGTTACAAGGGAATTCCCATTACCAAGAAGGCCATGGTGTTCTTAGTGCAGAGTAAACACACATGCCACAGAGAATTGTCCCAAGTTGATAAAAATATGGGAAGAAAGAAACAGACAGTGAGGCGTTAACTTGGTCAATGCAGAGCTGAGGCTTTCTGAGGTGCAAACATTACCAAGTGTAGCCATAATAACGAGAGGAGGAAAGAATACAGGAGGAGATGCAAGAGAAATGGAGCCATTGAAGCTGATAAAGCCCGCATCGCCAAAGAAATCTTATGACTCTAAACAACAAAAACAATATTTCAAAGAAGCAGTGGAGATGTTTTCAAAGTTAAGCACCCACAGAGACCTGCAACAGGTACAACCAACAAAGGAAGGAGAAAGAACCATAATGAAAATTATGCCAATAGAAGAATGGTTCAGACTATTCCTGAGCATTGTAAATGATGTACAAATGCTGGAAAAGCTGAAACAGAATTTGAAGACAGTTGTTGGGGAAGGAATGGAGCATATAAACCCAATCAATGCTAATCTTCTAGAAAGGCATGTGAGAAGAGTGAAAAGAAACAAGAGACGAACATAAAATTAATTCCAAATAAGGGATACAATGCTGTAATTAGGTTTAGATGTTAATATACTTCCAAGAAAAACCTGGGAGGCGCTAGGAAATCCTAAGTTGGCATTCTGTCCCATACAATTATGTATGGAAAATCAATATTGTATTGTACGAGTGGGAAGGTTAGAAGATGTTGAGGTGGATGTGGCAGTGGCAAATACTTATACTGATTTTGAAGTGATTGATATTATGTGTGATAAAGACCCATACCCAACCTTGTTGGGGATTGATTGGGCATTCGAGAACTACACAATCATCAATCTAAAGAAGGAGATAATGATATTTGAAGATAGAAAAGTCAGGGTAATTCAACCATTGGATCCATATCAAGGCCTTCAGTACATAGAAATTGGTGACACCAGAGAAGACCTAGGACTCCTTGACCAACTATACCAGCTAACATCGGGAAAAAGAGAAGATTACATTAACCCAAAGGCAGAAGGGACGGTAAGCTGGTGCAACATTCAGAGCTCTGAGGTGGGGTCCAAAGTCACGTGGGATGACTGGAAAAAATGAGGGTACGAAGTCAACACTAGAAGATGTGCAACCATTCATGGAGTCAACTAGATTGAGACAGAGGTAAGAGGATACCCTGCTCTCACCTGTATGGAAACTTTCAACACGTTTATCAATAAAGTAAATGATATGGTCCCAAAGGAGCATAAAGTTCCTCTAATGAACGTGGCATTGTAATAAACTGCGGCAAGGTGGTGGGGAAACCAATGCAACCACCTTCACAGCTGGGAAAATGTGGCAAGAGCTTTGAGAGCAAGATTCCAAGCATCAGTGGGACCACAACCTGATAAGACATATAGGGGGATCTCAGACCCCTGTGCCCATATCAAAGACTGTGAAGACCAGTGGAAACTAGAGGAATACCCAAAAAAATTATGGGTGCATAGCTTTGTGCATTCGCTGGACACAATCCCGCAAGCGTGGTATCTTATGGAAGAGAAAAAGAGACAAACCAGTAATTGAGAATGACTGGCCGATAGGTTTGTAAAGAGATTTTATTTTGAAGAAGACACTCAACAGTTAACAGAAGCCTTGCATGCAGTGAAAATGATTTCGTTCTCCCCAGGGCCCATGGAGACTGAGGAACAACATTATTTAAATCAGATACCTGAACCAAGCTACCGGGAAGCAGTGGCTTGTGGTAAGGTAGATTAGGAAATGGATGATGATGATCTAGAGAACCTCAGACATCTGTCGTTCAAAGAAAAGGAAGGGGAGTGAAGGATTCAGGACGAGCCTACTACAGAGGGATTTCACTCATTGCCACTAAAGGTCAAAAAACATAATATCGAGAGTGATGAGAAACCCAAATTAGCTTCCATTGGAGACTATTGGGACAAAGAAACAACAAAAGAGATTTTTTATCTAATAATGGAATATGAAGACTTATTTCCATCTTTTGTAGCAGAACTAAAGGGCATGAAAGGAAACTTGGGGGAGATGCGCATAATGTTGAAACACGAAGCCATACCAGTGAAACATAGGTCATATCAGTTAAACCACAGAGTAAAATAAAAAGTGAAGAAGGAGATAGAAAAAATGATGGATGTGGGGCTGATATTCCCAAGGTATGAAGCAGAATGGGTCAGTCCCATAGTCATACAGAGAAA
This sequence comes from Pinus albicaulis, assembly GCA_034641835.2. Lineage (NCBI taxonomy): Eukaryota > Viridiplantae > Streptophyta > Pinopsida > Pinales > Pinaceae > Pinus > Pinus albicaulis. Next base: position 868,125,468 of record CM076569.1, read on the forward strand.
AAAGGAAAAGTCAGAGATAAGAGTATGTGTAGACTACCAGAGTCTGAATAATGCATGTGTGCATGATCATTTTCCTACACCGTTAAGTGATGAAGTGCTGGAAAATGTAGCAGGGAATGATGCCTATTATTTCAGGTATGGGTTTTCTAGGTATCACCAAGTCAAGATAGTTGAGGAAGACAAAAGGAAAACCACATTTACCACCGAATTGGGCTCTTATGCTTATCATGTGATGCCTTTTGGATTGAATAACACACCGATGATTTTCTCAAGAATATTCATAACAACATTCAGAGAATACATACATATATTTCTGGAGGTTTACATGGATTATTGGACCGTATATAGTTTATTGAAGAAACATGCAAGTCTACTCCATATAGTTTTTGATCAGTGCAGGAAAATACATATCTCTTTAAACATAAAGAAGTTCATTTTCGCAGTTCCCTTTGCAACATTGCTAGGTCACGTGGCGTGTAAAGGAGTGTGTGTGGACCCTTCCAAGGTTGCAGTAATTGTTAATATGTACCCCCCAGAAAATGTTAAGCAACTGAGGTCTTTACTAGGGGATACATGCTACTACCAGAGGTTCATTTGCAATTATGTACGCATCACTGCCCTGTTGGAAAACTTGCTGAAGAAAACGAAACAATGCAAATGGACCAGAGATTGTAATGAAGCACTAGATGCATTAAAAGAAAAACTAGCAAGTGCACCTATCCTAACATACCCGAATTGGGATAAAAAATTCCATGTGCACATTGACGCCTCCAACATTGCGTTGGGGGTAGTGTTGGCGCAACAAGGAGAAACCAATGTAGATCATCCAGTATATTTTGCAAGCTAGAAATTTCAACTGCAGAGAAGAAATAAATGGCCACAGAAAGGGAAGCTCTCGCGATGGTTTACTCACTCCAGAAGTTTCGCCACTACCTGCTCGGGGGCTCCTTCAAATTCTTTACATAACACTCAGCATTAAAGTATCTAGTAAACAAGTCAGTGCTGGAAGGCAGAATCTGTAGATGGCTATTAATATTCCAAGACTTCACATTTGAAGTTATAGTGAAGCTAGGGAAGTTGAATGTGGGACCCGACCATCTATCAAGACTAGAACTAGGAGAGAACAATGGACCGGTCAACGACTACTCTATTGGATGTGGATTTTTTTCGCATGGAGGCTATACCACATTACTTGGAGAAAATAGCAACGTTTTTGGCTTTAGGAGAGTTCTCGGAAGGATACACAACCGTACAAAGGAAACACTTAGTCATCAGGGAAACAAATTATCAGCTCATTGTAGGCCATTTGTACAAGATGGGACTCAACCAAGTGCTGAGAAGGTGCGTGTTAGACCATGAAAGACCAAATATTTTGTGGGAATGCCACAATGGAGTTGTGGGGGGGGGGGGGGCATGTTGGGGGAAAATGCACTGCAAGAAAAATAATACAAGCAGGGTTATGGTGGCCCACGATGCACAAGGATGTTAAGGAATATGTAAGGAAATGTGACGTGTGTCACAGAACTAGCACACCTTCACACAGGGATGAACTACCATTACAACCCATCAAGGCATCACAAGCATTTGAAATGTGGGAAATTTACTTCATCGAACCCATAGCCCTAGTCGCATGCCATTCCCAGGAAAGGCACATCATCATTGCAACTGAATATCTGACAAGGTGGGCTGAAGCAACACCAATAAAGGACTGTACCGCCGATACAATAGCTAGGTTCATTTTTGAGAACATCATTACAAGATTTAGCTGTCCAAGGAGTTTGAAAAATGATCAAGGCACACATTTCATCTGTGCCACATTCAAATCGTTGTTACACAACTTTATGATGCAACACCACAAAATTAGTCTGTATCACCCGCAGGAAAATGGGACCATAGAAGCATTAAACAAAATTTTATAAATGGGCTTAAAAAAAATTTGTAGTGCAAACTGTGATGACTAGGACGAGAGGATTACAACTACGTTATGGGCATACGAGACCACAGTGAAGAGACTGCACAATCAGACGCCCTTTCAACTAGTGTATGGAAAGAAGCAGTAATACCAACATAGTTCATTGTTCCTACCATCTTTATTTCTACAACAACTTAGATGTCCGAGGAAGAGTCTATAACAAGGCGTCTCCAATAACTTCAAGAGTTGGAGGAATCAAGGCTCCTCATGGATTTCCACCAATCAGTCCAGAAGTAATGCCATAAATCTTGGCATGATCGACATATTAAGAAAAAGACATTCAACATTGGTGGCCGTGTACTACTCTATGCTAGAAAGTTCCAGAAGTTTCCAGGGAAACTCCAAATGCATTAGATGGGGTAGTTTTATGTCATAGAAATCCGGGATTCAGGCCCCTATAAATCTCACATAGTTAGATGGAGTAATATTGCCTAGTTGGGTGAATGGTGCATGCCTAAAGCCCTTCCACGGATGATAAATTACAATTTTATTTAGAATAAAATATTGCACCCAAGAGAAGTCTGTAGGTTAGGTTATTCAATAAATATCTCGCACCCGAGAGACCTCTATAGGTTAGGTAAGTTGATTTCCGCAAGTCAATCACCCGATAAATAATGTCTCTATTGCGGATATTCCACTGGTGAATTGTTGCAGCATGGGGACCATACTGCAACCAATTGTGGTCAGGGGAGTACCGTACGGATAATGACCTCAACCATCATTCTATCATAATTACCCATTATTTAGGTGTCAGTACGTAGCATTAGTCAAAAATCCAAAAATATTTTATGTGATTAGAAACCTCATTCCATAATAAAGTTTCCACATCAAGCCATAATAATTTCCCATTACTTCAATTCAATTTATGAGACCACCATCAACAACATCAAAGTCCACCTCACCCAATATAACTACCCACACGATTGTAGCTATGGAGGAAACCTGAAAAATTAATTAGTTATCTAGTCGCATCGACTCCCAACGTGCCAAAAATCCTACTTAGTTTGTATGGAGGAGGCGCAAACCAGAGTGCCAGAAGACAGAGCATTGGAGGATAGCGAAATTGCAGTAACGGTTAGTAACAACTCACTAGCAAAATTTTGAAGTTGCAAACCAGAAATCACAATGGTATACCAGAGTAAAGGTAGCATGACGAAGACAATGGTATTAGTAGCGGAGCCAAAGATCGACCAGAGAATTTAGAAATTAGAGCCATTGATAGGGAAATACAACAATGAAACATTGATAGAAACATAATTCACAGATTCATTTCAGTTTCTAGCACTGAAGAGGCAAGTTTACATTGAAAACTATGTTAAGAAAGGTGGCAGTGAAGCATCTTGGGTCCATCCAGATTTTTGATGGTTTCAAAGGTCTACAATTCTCCATCTACGGAGCCTACCAGTGTTCGGAACATAAGGAGCAATAATGCAATGCACGAAGCTACTGATCAACATAATTCACAACGGTCCCCTATGCCTCGGGAAGGAGACAAGGATTCATGTAGAGGATATTCATTGTTTCACTGGGTTATCAGTGACAGGGAGCGATGTGGCCACGACCTTCCAAACCACCTCCAAGAGAGCAAAGAAGGTGGGAGAGTAGGATTACTACAAAAAGTATGACACTAAGAGAGGAGGAAAAGGGGCGAAGATAGACCTGATTAATGCGCCCAATGTAAAATTTGCATGCTATTTGGTTGTAGGAAGGACAATGAGGAATTATACCAAAGGGGAGTGCATACTGGACACTATCTCAATTGCAGAGCACTACGTGCAAGGAGCAAAACTTAATTGGTGTGTTTTCCTGCTGCAGGAACTCTTCGAAGCCTAAGAGGACAACTTCAGAAGGGCCACATAATTCGTTTATGGGTATTTGATAATAGCGCTAGCCATGTGGAAGTGGTTCCCACCAGGGAAGAGGCCACTTGCAAAGATAAGTGAAGACCAACCATTAGCCCTTAAGTATACGCCGTGGAGAGTCTCGAGGGATCCCAACAGAAAGGAGATAAATGAAGAAGCGTTTACAGAATGGTACAGACAACTACTAGATGTTATACGAGCCCAACAGATATTTCCCAGGATGCTAGTGGACGAGTACTTCGAACAAATATGGTTTGGAGTCTCACATGGTAATACGTGGCTCAGACCCCATTGCGTCGTGACGGATACATTTCAAAATAGACTGTTGAAATTCCAGTTAACAGAGGAGGCTTTTCATACCGAGGTCATGTCATGGCCAAGAGTAGTAGGGGAGATTTGGGACAAGAAGCACATATATTCCTTTGATGCCATGGTTCCCCAGTCGCTTCCAGGAGAGACATTGATGGGCGCAACTCAATGAACTCCAGCCACTACTGCAAAAACTAGACACAAGGGTGCAAACATTTAACATGGTAATGGTAAGTATCGGAGCTGTGAGCACTCCCTTTCCTTCATTTAATGAATTCGAAGATTTCAATACCGTGTCACCTTTGATTATGATGCCAGTCCTCACCGCTCTCCCCGTCACCACCCTCCATTCCCAATCTCAACCGACGATCGTTCCCCTTCGCAAAACCAAAGAAACCAAGCCACCCATCCCTGGCCCCAAAGTAAAATGGGCCAAAATCATAAAACCTACCCAATTTGTGGACATAACAGAGGAGGACCTTGTAACACAGATAAGTACAAGAATTACTATTATTGAAGAACCGGAGAGGAGTACCCAAACTCCCTCAGCTATGCTGCAACAAAATCCTCCATCGTCCCAGGGCACACCAACCTCCTCCTCGAACACCTAGAATTCAACACCACACACCTCCCATACTCCCAAGGACCCTTCAGACCACACCGCATCCACTTCTATGACCATTTCTAACTCAATTCCAATAAGAACGCTGACAACAATCGACACCAACGCAAAAGTTAACTTAGGTACTGCCCAAGTAACTGTAGTTAACCTAGTCTTGGTAGAGCCGGGAAATTTACTTAATTTTCTTATTCAAACAGACTTACCAATGGTTGAAGCTACACTAAGCAAAACCAGATTTTCGAGATTTCAGTAATCCTTGCTAGCATTGCCTCCATTCATATCCATTCCTCCATCCACCCTCAATATAAACCTGACTCAAACCTAGATCATGCCGCTGAATCAACCAAAATCACCGCAAGAACAATCTGACTGATCCATTTCTAGTGGCCATCAGATCAGGGAGAGAAATCCAAGTCTCAGGGTAATGAACAGTGGGGACCTCCATGGGTGGACACCAAGTCAATTGTTCAGTTTCATACAATCAACAACATGGCAGGCGGAATACCTGCACAATGATCTGGTTCAGAAGCATGAACACCAACAACAACAGGTACTGGTGTTTACTGAAGAACGAAACCAGCTGTAGCAGGAACGAGACACCCTTAGACATCATCTCGATCATGTCATCGAGAATTTCCTAGGATTATGGCCTACAGTAGCAGAATTAGTGGAGGCTACCCCTATATATATGTGGGCATGTGATATTGTGGAATAATCCCTCCATTTTAGGGTAGCATGTATAGACCTCAGCAATACAAATGAAGAACTCTAGAATGCACTGTAAGCCAAACCGGCACTGCAAGATCCAACTATGGTCTACGCGGAAAATATAACCTAGAAGAAGAAGAAAATGAATTAGCTCAAGGAGACACTGGGAATTATAATCACTAAGGAGTATACATTGCTTGAACAAATCCATGAATGCTCAAACTCGTTAGCCATGAAAGCTCATCCTATATCTGAGAAACTGTACAACCTCGTTACCGAAATCAAGGGGACCACCAACCCAGTTGCTCGCAGGCAGCTATATGATCGGGATGATGCTTTACAGATGTAGATTCAAATGATCAAGGAAAACTCCACCAAGGCCAAAAAACTCCTTCGCAACCTCAGGAATCCTGTCAAATAGAAAGCATAAATTATTTAGCAACTCGTCTCCAATTCAAAACCTCAATACAGTGCAACATTCACAGAACTGCCACAGCCAGTCGGCGCCACTCATGCAGAAAAGGTGGTTCATGCTACAAACACACTGATGAAGACTTGGCAGGAGACTATCATTGACTTCCTCAAGTTTAAGGCATAGGCCATAAAGAAATTCCCAAATTTGGGGCCTTTGTTTAAGGAACGGGAGTCAAAGCAGGTTCAGCAAGGGAAAGCAACAGCAGAACTGGACCAGCAAGGGGTCGTAGTAGAAGACCACATGGAGACCGCACAATCTGGGGAAAATTGACTCGGGGACGAGTCAATAGCTTGTGGTCGAGGCCTTTTTTTGGACAAAGCATGAAACCAATTTTGAAGTTTTGGATTATCTATTGCAGAGACAGTGAGTCACGGAGGGCCATTGCGGGGTGAAAAGAGCCATTGAAGGTTGTAGATGGTTGTTGGGCAGGTGGTAGAGTGAGGAAAGACAACGACACAAGTGGCAAGACAACTAACAGTAAACAAGGAGAAAGACTCTGAGAAACAGAACGAAGAGCGGAACAGAATCAGGAAGGTGGAGTGCAGCAAGGCAGCCAAGCAGGAAAGAAGAGAGGACTGTTAGTGTGAGGGAAGACGGTAGATAAGGAGGAAAGAGAACATAGGAGTCAGTACGTCATGTTGTGGGTTTTATGAATAGAGCTCTGCATAGACCTTGATAGTGAATGTAATATGCTATAATAGAAGTGAATATAATACAGAGATGCTCATTGTGGTCATGGTTTTGTGTATTGAATGAATGTCTTACTATTTGTGGTGTTTTATGGGTTTAATCAATTTTTTTTTGATACGCTATGTTTGAGTTATTCAGTATGGGTGATCTATTCTTGAATGTATGTAATAGGAGTTGTGTTAGGAATAATAATAGTGTCTTGATGTTAGATGATTGAGGATTAGCTTTGCATTGATTTTGTGGTTCTGGTTCTCCTATCTCACTAAGTTCATGACACGCCTCAGGTGAGATTCCTTGCTCTCCTTGGAGCAAGGTGAAAATGTCAGCGTTGTCCTAGACTACAATGAGATCTTGTTGGCCTCTGATCCCGAACCTGGGCCTTGCCTAGAACTCATTATTTTTCCAACACTTTCCATGCGGGTGTGCATCCACTCTAATTCGTGGTCCACCATCTTCACTCCGTCATGCCGTTCCTTCTCCATGAATAGTAAAAATATTCATTGATTTGTTTAGAATTTTTTGTGTTAATTTTTTTTTTTCAAATATATATAATAATATTGAATTAATGCTTTAAAAAATTTCATATTATTATAAATATTTTGAAATAAAAAATTTAAAGTTAGCATATTTGAAACATTTAAAATATAAGTACTTTTCATCTTTTACCTTTTTTCATATAACAAAGATATCAAATTGTTTAAGTCCATTGTGTTTTAGGAATTGTTCAATGTATATCATAATAATGTTGAATTAATTCTTTAAATTAGTTATAAAATAAATATATTATTGATCTTCTAGATTGTGGTTAATTGTAGAAATTTTAATACAATTATGTATTTCCGGATTCTCCTAATCTAACAATTATATGCCATTGTTAAATACAGAATCCTTCTACTTAAAACTTTGTGGAAATTTAATCGCCAATTGCAAACACATGAAAAAAAATTAATCACACATAACACAGATGTTTTTACCGGGAAAGCATAAAGCTAAAAAACCCACTATCATATATTATGTATATATCATGGATCATGAAACAATCTCATACAAAACTCTAATCCAAGAGCTCTCAGTACAATGTACAATCGTCTCACACTGTCATACAAAAATTGGCATAAACATGCACCAATTTACTGCTTCCTGACAACCTGCCTCCACTGCGCAATCCCTGTTGATCACAATCCCTGAATGAATTCGATCTTGCCTTGCATTGATTGTGCAATCCTCATTGGCATCTCCAATGTGCGTTTGGTTGCACTTGTGCATCCACTATAGTCACAACTGATAGTCAAACTGTCCCTTACACCTATCTCTCAACTAGTCTCCACAGGATTTGACATTGATGTAGTTAACAGTAGTAAATCTTCAGTTGCATGTGAGAACACTCCATGTGAATTAATTTAATATTTAATTCATTGATCTCCGACTAGTGTATCGTTAGTTACAACTAGTTACAACTAGCACAACTAAGTTTAACTCACTTAAATGAGTTAAACTACTTTACAACTCACATAACTACACATCCAACTCTGTTACAACTTTGTATCACTGAGTTACAATGAACTCCACTAGCGTGTCCCACCAACCAACCTTTGAACTCAAAATTCCTTCAGTTAACTGGTTTTCCACATCAGTTAACTGAAATCAAGTGCTCCATGAGAATATATTATTATTTATTGTCTAATTATTGTTAAGGGCTAACAATAATCGACATGCATTCTATTTGTTGACATGCATTCCATGAAACAACTTCGCACATGCATTCCAAAAATATACGCCCATCCATCCATATAATTTTCTCAAACATCTATAAATAGATTACTACTAAAAATAGACTTTGACCCAAATTCTAAAAGTAGACATATCACCTAAAAATAGCCTGCGGGCCCCACCTAGTGTAGGTGCTTAATTTTCACTAGGATCATCATCTTGTTGAATCTCAACACTCCTTCTCAACAAGAAAAGGATTATCCTTCACCCAGATCCTGTCTCTATGGTATTCGAATTTGCTCTTGGTGAGTGCCTTTGTCAGAATATCTGCATCCTGATCTTTCGTAGGAATGTACTGAAGCAACATGATCTTCCGCTACACACAATCTCTGATATGATGATACCGGATATCTATATGCTTAGATATATCATCAAATAGAGGATTAATCAAGAGTTTAATGCAACTCTTATTATCACAATAAATCACTGTAGGATCTAAATGAGAACCGAACAAACCGACCAGGATCTTCCTCATCCAGATAGCCTCACATGTAGCTTGAATTGCTGCCATTTATTCCACTTCCGCTGAAATGAGTGCCACAGATATATGTTTCCTGCTATACCAAGAAACAACTGTAGATCTGATACTGAAAACCCCTCCTTATCTGCTCTTTCTGTTCGTTGGGCTGCCTGCCCAATCTGCATCCGTGAAGCCATGCAACTTCACCTCATCCGTCTGTCTGTACCATAAGCCATACTCAGATTAGCCCCTGAGATATCTCAGGACATGATTTCTCGCCTTCCAAAAGAGCTTAGTAGGCTTAACCATCGCTTGACTAAGTTGGTTCACCGCATAGCATATGTCCGGTCTTGTATTAACTAAATACATGAGCGAACCCACCAACTGTCGATAGACAGTAACATCCACTACCTCTCCAGATGTAGCGTCCTATTTCCTGCAGTTTCCTAGAAGAGGAGTATCCATGGGTTTTCAACCCTCCATGTGAAACTTATCGAGTATCTCCCTTTCATACTTGCCTTGGGACACAAACAATTTACCTTCTCGCTGCCATATTTCCAATCCAAGGAAATAGTGAAGGAGGCCCATATCCTTCATCTCAAACTCCTTTGCAAGGTCCTCCTTGCATGAGTGTATTAGCTACTCATCACCGGTCAGTATTTAATCATCAACATAAAGAAAAATGATTAAAATATCACCCTCCACGACAATTTGGTATAGGTTTGCATCTGCCTCACTCTTGGTGAAGCCAAGTCCAATGAAATCGTTGTCGATCCAAATGTACCAAGCACGAGGTGTTTCCTTCAGCCCATATAATGCTCTTTTGAGTCTGCACACATGCAACTTGCTGCTGAAGATCTCAAATCCTTCAAGCTGCTTAATGTACACTTCTTCCTCAATGATCACATTAAGGAACACAGTCTTCACATCCATCTGATGAATGTGCCAACCCATCTATGCTGAGAGAGCAAGGATGTTCCTTATAGAAGAATACCGTGTGACAGGTGCAAATGTTTCTTCATAATCAATCCCCTCGATCTGTGAGAAGCCCCGGTCCACAAATATTCCCTTATACTTCTCAACAATCTCATCAATAGCTTGCTTTACCTTGTAGATATATCTTTAACCTACCACTCATTTATCAACCGGCCTTGGAACAATTTCCTAAGCACTGTTTCTGACAATGGAGTCATACTCCTCCACCATTGCATCTACCCATGTGGGCTCCTGCACTGCTTCTTGAAAGGAAGATGTCTCAGTCACAATACATTTTCTTATGATAGCCATGTATCAAGTGAATCGATCAAGAGGATGTCTCTGTCTGCGTTGTGAAGTAGGGACTCCTACATTCTGTGCCACATCAAGATTTAGCCTCTCAGCTTCTGTGGTACGCCTTCTACCAGTTCTAATGTTTGGCTCTGCGTGAGTGGAATCCTCCACTCCATGAACCTCCTCCTATGATTGATCCACATATAGAGACTCATTTTTGGGAACAAGTAGTTCCTCCTCTACATGCAAGTATAGCTCCCTCAAGCGACAACTTCATGGATTTATCCTCATTGAATTTTATATCCCGTCACACCACAGTCATTCGACTATTTGGAAAATACAAACGATAATTATGGGGTGTTTCTATGTACCCCACAAATATCCCAACTTCAACAATTGGCTCTAGCTTCTTCTTGGAATTCTTGGCCACATGCACATAAACAAATTAGCAAAAAATCTTAAAGTGAGAAACATCCGATTTATTACCAGTAAAAGCTTCTTCAAGTGTACTCGTGTCAAGTACTCTATGAGGACAACAATTTTGCACATAAACCACAGTGTTGCATGATTCTGCCCATAAGTGCTTTGGTAGGCTTTGATCATGCAGCATAGCTCGTGCAACACCCACGATCATTCTGTTCTTCCTCTCTGCGAGCCCATTCTGATGTGGGTTATGAGGCGCTATGAGTTCTCTTCATATTCCTTCTTTGGTATAGAAGTCTTTGAATTAATTCGAAATATATTCACCACCATTATCGCTCCGCAGAGCCTTCACTTGCTTCCCCGACTCTTTCTCCACCAATTATTTAAACTCACAGAACTTTGAGAATGCTTGATCCTTCTTCTGCATGAAGAAGATCCAACATTTACGAGAATTTTCATCAACAAAAATAACATAATACCTGTGTTTTGTTGTTGAAGCAACCATACCCACACACGTCTGTGTGAACTCTCTCCAGGATCACCGAAGCACAGTTCTCCTTTTCATGAAAGGTGGTCTTCACAAACTTACCCATAGTACATCCCTTGCACTGATCTACATGTGCAAGTGTACCCTTGGGAAGTCCAGTAGAAATCTGCTGCAAAATTTTCAAGGTGCCATGGTGAAGATAGCCCAATATCCTGTGCTATAATTGCCCTCATCCTGTCTCACCACTTCTTATTATTTTCCCACCATTTTAGTGCAACCATCTACCTCCATCTTGTAGATATTCTTGACTCGAATCCCTATATTCTTGGTTTGAACTGTTGTTTTATGTTGCAGGAAAGCTTTTCCATCGCTGAAAACAACATCATAACCATTATCCTCCAACATTGCGACTGAGACCAAGTTTTTCTTCAGAGCTGGAACATTCATAACATCTTTCAACAGAAATGGTTTACCTGACTCCCTCTCAAAGGTAATGGTACCAATTTCGGTTGCACTATATCGTCCATCGTTTCCCATATCTATATGCATTTGGAGATCTTTCTCCTCCAAGTCACTGAAATGCTCCTGATCTCTCGTCATGTGGAAGGAAGCACCACTATCAAGATACCACACCAATCCCATTGCACTTGAAGCCAAGCATGCGATCAAAGATAAATCAAGTTCAAATTGCGAGGCAAGGGCCTCACGAGCTGCAGCTCCAACAACCTTGTTGTTCTTATTTTTCTGTGGGCATTTAGTGGTGAGATGCCCATGTTCGTGATAGTGAAAACACTTCACCTTAGACAAATACAACTTCTTGTCTTTAGCCTTGGATTTTGAATGGGATTTCTTCCCCTTCCCTTTCCTTACTTTGGCAGCCAAAGCACAATCCTCTTCATCATCATTCTTTGATGAAGAGCCATCTCTGGTGTTCCGCCTAAACTCCTCCTGCACTAGATCCGACCACAGTCGTTCCCAATCCGACAATTTTTCTTATCCATTCACAGATTATTGATAACTGTGCCAACACTTAGGAAGTCCCAAGAGATCCAAACTCACCAAATCATCATCAAAAACCATGATTCCCACACTTCCTAGTTCATCCCGACATTGGAAAAACTTTGAGAGATACTTAGGAATATTTTTGCCCTTCTCCATATTTATATTTATGAGTTTATCCTTCAGCGCAAATTTCCTATGGTCTCTACTGCTTTGGAAAATATCCGTCAAAGCCTTCCACATCGCAAATGGAGTGGCTTTCCCATGAAGGCTTGAGACAATATGGTCGCACATACCTTCCAACATAATCCTTCTCGTCTTCTCTAATTTCTTTTTCCAGGAAAAAAGTAATGCAGCATCCGTTGAAGTGGGCTTAGGAACATCACTGTCGATGAATTCCTTCAAGAAATTATCTTCAAGCACTCCCTCCATCCTATCCTTCCATGCATTGTAGTTCGAGCTGCCCTCAAATGCATACTCTAACTGTAATCCATTGAAATCCATTTCAATGTTTACTCAACTGTCGCACCAATAAATTCTTGTAGCAAATTCGAATTGTTTCCACCAACAAAATCAGCTACTGCTTCAATATTGCAATATTCTATGATCCGGTACCATGTAGAAATTTTAATACAATTATGTATTGTCGGATTCTCCTGATCTAACTATTTTATTCCATTGTTAAATACATAATCCTTCTACTTAAATCTTTGCAAAAATTTAATCGTCAATTACAAACACATGAAGAAAAATCATTCACACATAACACATATGTTTTTACCTGGAAAGCATAAAGCTAAAAACCCAACTATCATATATTATGTATATATCATGGATCATGAAACAATATCATACAAAACTCTAATCTAAGAGCTCTCAATACAATGTACAATCGTCTCACACTGTCTTACAAACATTGGCATAAGCATGCACCAATTTCTTGCCTCCTGACAGCCTGCCTCCACTGCTTAATCCCTGCTGATCACAGTCACTGAATAAATTTGATATTGACTTTCCTTGACTGCGCAATCCTCATTGGAATCTCCAATGTGTGTTTGGTTGCACTTTTGCACCCACTATAGTCACAACTGCTATTCAAACTGTGCCTTTCACCTATCTCTTAACTGGGTATCCACTGGATCTAACATGTATGTAGTTAGCAATAGTAAATCTTCAGTTGCATGTGAGATCACTCCATGTGAATTAATTTAATATTTAATTCACTAATCCCTCACTAGTGTATATTTAGTTACAACTAGTTACAACTAGCACAACTGAGTTAAACTACTTTACAACTCACATAACTACACATCCAACTCTGTTACAACTTTGTATCACTTAGTTACAACGAAGTCCACTAGCATGTCCCACCAACCAAAATTTGAACTCGAAATTCCTTCATTTAACTGGTTTGCCACATCAGTTAACTGAAATCAAGTGCTCCATGAGAATAGATTGTTATTTATTGTCTAATTATTGTTAAGGGCTAACAATAATCGACACACATTCTAATGTTAGACATGAATTCCATGAAACAACTTCGCACATGCATTCCAAAAATAGATGCTCATTCATCCATATAATTTTCTCAACCATCTATAAATAGATTAATGCTAAAAATAGAATTTTACCCAAATTCTAAAAATAGACATATCACCTAAAAATAGCCTACGGGCCCACCTAATGTAGGTGCTTAATTTTCACTAGGATCATCATCTTGTTGAATCTCAACATTAATGACCGCTTTATAGTATCTTAATTTGTTTCTACCCTCTGTTTTGATATAACACAACAATTTCTCTTTAAACTTGATGTGATAGAATTTCTAGTAGTATCAAATATTATATGGAGTGACCTATTGTATTCTCCATTGATTTAGTCAATATTTAATATCTTTGTGTCAACCCCTCATATGTTGTAGGGGACTTTCACTAGAGTTTGAAGCAATTTTAGAAATTTTATCATCCTCATGTGAGTTGTCATGTCAATATTTAACATCTTTGTGCCAACCCCTCATATTTTGTAGGGGACTTTCACCAGAGTTTGAAGCAATTTTAGAAAGTTTATCATCCTCGTGTGAGTTTTCATGTGCTTGTACATTTTGATACCTAGTCATAGTCATACCCTTATAGGGCTGTTATTTTTTATCATTGAAATATTTTTATAAAACTAAGAAATAACTATTAATGATTTGCACAAAGTCACCTCTAATTACTCCATTCATATTTATAGGGGTGAACTTCTAATGTTTATGCACTGTGAATCACTTAAAAAATCTATATGGTTAGTATGAAAATCAACAACAAAAATCATTGGTATGTGTGCAAGGAATGAAGGGCATAATAATGTTTATAATGAAATAATATGAGAGAACTCCAATTCACATCCTTAAATATGAAGTATTAAAAGATGGTTAATATGAAAGATCAACACATAAAACAATTATCCTTATTATACATGCAAGCAACCAAGGGTATGCAAATTCTTATAATAAAATAATATGAAAAAATTCCAATTCATACCATTAAGTAGGAAAGATATAAAGAAGATGAATTCATGCTTTAAACGATTGATACAATCAAGTAAAGGAATTTAGGCCACCCACAACACTACAAAAAACAAGACTATTGAACCATCAAATTCAAGAAGATGTGAAAAAATACATAGTCAAACCCTATCGTTGTGTTAATAAAAAAATGTTTGCATCATAGAAACAAAATACAAGATTGATTGCAATATTATGCACTGCCCAAAGTGTAGATAGTGAGAAAAGAATTAGGTAGAAGAGAATATGTGATTCACCTTGCTTATATAACTCTCTTAATTCCCAAAAAGGGAAGCACCTTTTTTCATGTAAAGTGAATCCTATATTAGGTGGTTGTAGTAAGTAAAGTTAGTAGTTGAAATTAAACTAATAATGATCATAACTATAGTAGGAAACTCTCACTAGGATGAGGTCAATCTTCTTTGTAAATAATAATGTGATGTTCTCCCTTTAAATTCCATTAGGAATTTATGATGTTGACTTAAGTCAAGACAACTAAGCTTAAATAAAATTTCCAAAATCAATTATCATTTCCCAATAATAAATTCTCTTTCTATGAAAATTTAACCAAGCCAAAAATAATTTCCCCCATTCTATTTTTCCATAGCTAGTGAAAAGGATAATTTCAAGGAAGACACCCTCCTTTGCCAAATATAAATGAAAAATCAATCACTAAAAATAGAATTGAATCATTAAAACCAACTTTATATAGCTACTAAATTTACCACAGAGGGTTCCTAGTGTTTCCTTAAGGAAATCAAGGTTTAACGTGTTACATTGGAAAAATTAAATTTGCTTTGCTCACACAAAATCTTACTTGCACATTGAAACTAGGAGAATGGTGCCCTTACTTGCAAATAATAATATTAATAAATGTATGTTGAGATGTGTTGCTTGGAATGTACTACTACAACCCCTGGGGTATTGGATTTGTGAGGAGTTGACCCACATAAATGTGGTTTTGTGGGCAATGTACCCAAGCAGTGGCCTTTGTACCCAAAGTTGTGGGTGAAAGACATAAGTGGAAATTAATTGTTTATTCATTGGATGCATGATGGGAACCATTGATGGACTAATGGGCACCTAGGGAAATAATAGAGGGAAAAAATAAATAAATTTTATTTTTATTTCTAAATATATTAGTGTTTGAGCATGTAGGCTCAGGTCGACTTCGTTAAGAGACTCGACCCTTGGTAGCTAATGGACTCTACCATGAACACTATAAATATAAGTAGAATTGAGTTGATTTGGATCATCACAAGTGCAATAATTTTAATGTGAAGACAAGCCGAGAATAACCGCAAACCTCAAGGAGTCAAGCTAGAGAGAAGAAGAAAGAGATATTTTTCTTTTTTTCTTATGTTCTCGTACAGGCCAAGTTAAGAGTTGTTGGATGTGTTGCTTGATTGTGGTTCTCAGCATATGTGCTAGGGTAAAACTTTGTGATCAAGCCAATATTTAATTTCACACAATCAAGGAGGGTGGAGACCCTTGCATCCTTTGAAAAAAGGTCTATTAAGTAGCTGCTGGGATAAGGGTCAAGCCTTATCAAGGTGTTGCGTAGGTGTAAAGGGTAGAAAAGGAGGGTTACCTCATGGATATAGGACTAAGGTGGTCGTAGAATCTGAGGTGGACGCGGAGGTCTATAAATAGGCTAAGGAACCTCAATCAATTTGTGCACAGGACCAAGACTCCTTTATACCTGAGGAGAGGTCAGTTAAAGGAGGTGTTGAGATGGTGTTTGGGTTGTGTTTTCTATGTTGATGATTGCTAGGTTAGATTGAATGAATTATATCCTACAATGAGGGTTAGGAAAACGTGTTGTGTGTCCTAGGTTTAGTCATCTTTGGAGAAGCAAGGAGACAATTAGAGGGTAGACTTTTTGAGCCCTAAGTACAATAAGTACAAGAGGTAAATCATTATTGTGAGGGTTGTTGTAGAAGACCCTGAGTACAGTGATATTGGAGAAACCTTATCATTGTTGGAGGGTAGACATATTAGAAGCCTATGTACATTGCTAGTTGAAGTGGCCAACCACCTTTAGAAAGCAGTCTTGTGAAGCCCTTATGTTTTGTCATCTTGGATAAAAAAGTGGACTAATAGAAGGAAGATTGAGGAGTTGATCATGCAAGAGAATCTAAAGTTTCAGGCTTCCTTATGAGAAGCAGTGGCAGGCGTGTTAAAGCAACAATATATCTATGTGTATAGGTGGAAAAGGACCTACCAGGTGTTCAAGGAAAGTGAACTAAAAGGGTTGGTGTAAGCACTTATTTACCAATTAAATCAAGTTGTTCTTGTTCAATAGTAGATTGATGGTCATGTGTTGTTGATATCAAGCCCTAGTTTTTCCTTGTATCAGGGCTAATTGTAAGAGCCATGATCCCTGGTAGGGGAGCCCTATGTTTGTTGTATTAAATTTGTAATATAACAATTTTTTGGTTGAAAAATATTGTGTACTTCATTGATTCACTATTGTACATTTTCTGTTGTGAAAAGTGATTGGTTTTGTGGGATTTTAGTGTGTTTGTGATCGTATTTTAGACATAGACCTGATTCTGAATTTCCAAGGAAAAATTAACACATTATCAGAGCTACTTTAAAGGAAAATTTGACTCAGAGGTGCACACCATACAACTCAAGAGGGATTTGGTAGCCTTGTTGTTGAAGGACTAGCAGTATGGATAAGTTGGTCACTAGTCTGAGGTATGAAGATAGATTAGATGGCTTCTCCAACTATAGTCCTTGGAAGGAAAGGATCAATTTGGCCTTGTTGGTGAAAAATATTTGGGAGTTTTCTAATAAGGAGATTAAGAAACCAACAGACCCTAAGGAGTTGGAAATATTTAAAGAGTTGGATGTGAATGCTAAGCTGATCATCCTAGATGGTGTCTAAGATCATTTGATACCTCATATGTCTGGGAATAACACTTCCCATGAGATGTGAAAATCTCTTTAGGAATTGTTCTAGAATAAGAATGAGAATCGATTGTTGGTATTGAGAGAGATGTTTAATAACACCAAGCTGTTGGATGGTGAAGGTCCGTGGCTCCATATCTAACAAGAGTTTCTCATGTTTGTGATGAGCTAGCTACCATTAGAGAGAATGTTCCACTGTATGAGATAGTGAGGACTTATTTGAAGTAATTTTTTGAGGAATGGAATCCATTTATCAAAGGGATTTCCACTCGAGATAAGACACTAGATTGAAATAGGTTATGGGACGAATTCATCCAGGAATAACTGCGAGACAAGGATCTTCACAAGAATAATAATTCTATTGAAGATAACATGGATCTTGCATGAAAGATGAAGGGCAAAGCAAAGAATGACTTGAGCATGCTGAAGTGTTATACATGTGTAAAATATGGTCATTATGCGAGTAAGTGTATGTAGAAGAAGAAGGGAGATAATGAGAAGAGGAAGGAGATAAATGGTGTTGTTACATATTTCAAGCTAGATGAATTTTCGAGAATATTTGAGGAGGAATTTTCTCTAGTTTCTCATTTCTCTGAGGATGCCATTAACGAGCATGCCTAATATGTGGATAACAGAGCGTAATAGCATATGAAAATTTTTCGTAAAGTTTTTGAGACTCTAATTGAATGGAACTCGAAGTTGCACATGGACGTTAGCAACAAGAGTTAGAAAGTTGTCATAAGGTCAAGTGTTGTGCCATTCAGGATGGAGTTAGGTGGGTTGCTATGAGTTCAAGATGTATTGTGGGTATCAGATCTCAAATATAGTGTGTTTTTTATCTTAGTGATCAAGGCGAAGGGGTTTGAGGTGATATTTCGATATGGGAAAGTCATGCTCAGGCCCAAAGGATCTAACTATGTTGGAGATATCATTAAAGTTGAGGAGCATGGTCTATATCAACTAACAAGAAAAACTATAGGTCAAGGGAAGAAGTAGGTTCCTGATACTTAGAGGGATCCAAGTTCAAGCGGGAGTTTGCAGGTTTAGAGGGAGAATCTGCAACCCAAGAAGAGTGCATGGTCAATGGGGAGTAAGGAGACTTCTATAGTTGGAAAGAAGGAATCGTGGAATGGGTTGATGCCCTATCATGAAAGGAATAAGTGAGAATATTTTAGAAGTAGGGACACTACCAAGGATAGTGTGGTTCATTCTACAAGATATGTTATAATGGTGGACGCCAAATATTTGGCTAATGTCGTTGTTGATGATGAGTTACATCCGAGCAGTGGAAGTACCTCCCTCGAAAAATGGTAGTGTTGAAATGTGTAGCTTGGGAGGTACTCCCACAACCCCTGGGATACTGATTTTGTGAGGATTTAACCCACAAAAATTTGTTTTGTGGGCAATGTACACAAGTAGTGGCCTTTGTACCCAAAGTTGTGGGTGAAATACCCAAGTGGAAATTGATTATTTATTTATTGGACACATGAGGGGCACCCTTGATGTATTAAGGGGCACATAAGGCTACACTGGAGCCTGGAGGTGGAAAAAACAAATGAAAGGAATTTTATTTCTAAATATATTAGTGTTTGAGCATGTAGGCTGAGGTTGGCTTGGTTAAGAGATATGACCCTTGGTGGCTAATAGACTCCACCATGAACACTATAAATAGAAGTATAATTGAGCTCATTTGGATCATTACAAGGGAAATAATTCTAATTTGAAGACAAGCCAAGAATATTCATAGACCTCAAGGAGTCAAGCTAGAGAGAAGAAGGAAGATCAAATTTTCTTTGTTTCTTATGTTTTGGTACAAGTCGAGTTAGGAGTTGCTAAATGTGTTGCTTGATTGTGGTTTAGGGCATATGTGTTAGGTTAAAACTTGTGATTAGGCCAAGCTTGGATTTTTTTCACTCAAGGAGCGTCGAGACCCTTGTGTCTTCTAAACAGAGGTTTGGTAAGAATCTAGGATAAGGGTTGGGCCTTATCAAAGTGTTGAACAAGTGTAAAGGGTAGAAAAGGAGGGTTACCACTTAGATATAGGACTAAGGTGGTCGCAAAGGTCTGTAAATAGGCCGATGAACCTTAGTCAATCTGTGCACAAGATCGAGACTCCTTTAGACCTTAGCAGAGGCCAGTTAAAGGAGGTTTTGCGCTAATGTTTGGGTTGTAGTTTCTATGTTAATGTTTTTTGGGTTTGATTGAGTGAATTTTTTCCTAAAGGAGGGCTAAGACAATGTGTTGTATGTCCTAGGTTCAGTAATCTTTCATTAGGGAAATTTTGAGGTCTAAAATGGACCTCCTAAGGAAATTATAAAATAATAATGGAAATAATAGACTAAGATTAGATTAAATCATCAAATTTTAGAGGGAAAAAAGAAAAAACTATATTTTCAACTTGTATTTTCATCTTATCTCCCTATAGGTTTACTCAAATTTCGAGTGGGAACACTTGTTGGATGAAAATTTTTATTTCTAATACAAGGAGTACCCATGTTTCATACTTTTTATGGACCCTGCTACATGGAAAATGAGAAATACATGAGAAAACGTGACTGAATGGACCCTGCTACATGAAAAATGAGAGATACATGAAAAAATGTGATTGAAACAAGTTTTTCTCATGTATTTCTAATTTTTCGTGTAGCAACGTCCATTGAAAGTATGCAACATGGGTACTCCTTGGGTGAGGACTTAAAATTTTCATCCAACGAGTAATCCCGCTTGAAATTTGAGTAAAAGCTTAGGGATATAAGTTGAAAAAGTAGTTTTATTATTATATTAATTTTTAATCTTTTTATATTTTTACCCAAAGAATGGTAAATCATCCCCCATTGTTGACATAATCATCTTGGATACTATTGGTTCTTATAAAGATTATTTTGGTTGTATATTTTTCTTAGGAGGCCCAATTTAGACCTCAAAAGTTCTCTAATGGGAGCAGCGAGGAGACAATTAGAGGGCAGACTTGTTGAGCTCTAAGTACAGTGAGTACAAGAGGTAAATCATTGTTGTGAGGGTCGTTGTAGAATATCTTGAGTACAATGACATTGGAGAATCCTTGCCTTTTTTGGAGGGTAGGTGTATTAGAAGCCTATGTACTATGCTAGTTGAAGTGGTCAACCATTGTTAGAAGGAAGTCTTGTGAAGCCCTTATGTTTAGTCATATTGGAGCATCAAGTGGACTGATAAAAGGTAGGTTGAGGAGCTAATTGTGCAAGAGAATATGAAGTTGTGATATTCCTTGTAAGAAACAATGGCAGAGATGTTGTCGCAACAAGATCCCTACATGTATAGGTGGCAAAGGAATTTCTAGGTGTTCAAGGAAAGTGGACTAAAAGGGACGGTGTAAACACTTCTTCAACAAGTAAGTCAATTTGTTCTTATTCAAGGGTAGATTGATGGTCATGTGTTATTGATATTAATCCCTAGTTTTTCCTTGTATCGAGGCTAATTGTAAGGGTCATGATCCATGGTATGCTAACCCTATGTTTGTTGTATTGAAGTTGTAACATAAAATTTTTTGGGTTGGAAAATTTTGTGTACTTCAATGATTCACTACTGTACATTCTTCGTTGTGAAAATTTCTTGGTGTTGTGGAATTTTAGTGTGTTTGTGATCGTGTTTAAGACCAACCTAATTCTAAATTTCCAAGGAAAGATCAACAATGTCGATATGCCAAAAATAGTAGTTTGATTCCTAAAAATGAGAATGATGAAAAGAAAAGGGAGCTATTAGGAGATAACTACTAATTATAGCATGTTTAAAAATAGGTATTTCTAAAAATAGTAGCATCTTAGATGTCGATGAAATTGGGATCATTGAATTGTATTTTTTGTAAAGAATACAAATATATACTAAAAATCATCATATGAGCTCTAAAACCCTAATTGCTAAAAAATAATGTCTTCCATTTCATGTATAAAAAGTTCATTGGCATTATGATTTCATAAGAATCCCAAATATGTGATCAACTCTAACATGCATAACTAGAAACTCAAGCCCCTAGAAAGTAGGTAAGCTATGAAATATAGCAAATTTCCTAAAAAATAATGAATGTGCCTCTAAAATTCCTTTGCTTTTGAAATGGACTTTGATATTTGTGAAACTTGATGTAACTCTTACTGAATACCAATGTTATCACCAAACTAAGGCTGATTGGGTTTCTCAACAGTTAACTTAGTGTAACTATTTCAAACCACTTAGGGTTGGAAGTTAGCCCTTCCAACCAAAGAGGGCTCTCTCAAAAAAATATATGATATTAAATAATGAAGCTTTAAAAAATAATATGGCTAACTCTCATATGTATTTTGGATGGTTTTTTGTAGGTGAAGGATGTGTTATGGCTACCATTGGGCATGGAGTCAGTATGAAACTCAGTTACATAAAAAAAACATTCATGGAAGTTGAGGCATGTGAACTCTTACAAAAATAACTTTGACAACAACAAGAGCATAAAGGAAGTTGGAGCATAATAATTTATGAATTCCAAGTGATTATGCATGAAGAAGCAAGCTTAATTGACATTGAAAATTTAAATGAGACAAACACATAAGAGACCATAAATAATCTCAGGTCTGAAGAGGGTTTCCTGCAACTATATATTATCTGAGTAGAGAAAATATTACAATAGTAGCATTATTCAGAACATCGATCAACCCCTCTCTAAATCTAAAAATCTCTCATTTATAGAGTGAGGACTCATACAAATGGTTTTCCACCTTTCTAGCTTCGACTTCCTACCTCAGAGACCTATTTCAAATAGTATTACATCACTTGGAGACTTCCTAGGGATATTTTCTATTTGGCAGAGTTTGAATACGAAAAGGACTCTTATTTCATTAAATAGTTCAACAAATCCCTTTAACAACCCTTATCAAATGCAACCAAGTAATTTTATGAGTGTACTATATTGCTGATGTGTCATTATGCCACATGGATCCTGAACTGTACCTCTTCCAAGTCAAATTTTAAGTTTTTTACACAAATTCTGGTTAGTGAAATTTCTGAAAAATAGGCCTCAAAGATGAGTATATAATTTCCAAACCCTGATGGCTTTTCAAAACCTGAGAGATTTTTTTGTAGATGGGCTGGTGCTGAAGAAAAAAATCCTTTATATTTCCAAAATAATTTTTCATTTAGTCATAAATTGAATTTGAAGTTGATTGCTAAAACAATCATGTACAAGAAAGTTTGTAGTGTAGTTTTTGTAGCGTTTTCATTTCACCACCTTCTGCACTTTTTATGACTTTTCTTCCTATTGAAGGGTCTTCATTAGGTAAAATAAGGTAAAAAAATGCCTTCATTCACCCCTGTCATGATATTTTTTTGGAAGTTTTACCTGAAAACATTCTACAACGAGTTTATAGCAAAAACTCAGCTACAAGCCTGGAGCTCGCTATGAACTTGCCTAATTTTTCCAGATTTGGAAATTTTTACTCTTTGTCTGAAAATACATGCTTACAGATATGTGAATGATTTTATAGAGTATCCTAAAACAAAATTGGTCAAAAAGTGTGTCTTACCATCTTTCAAGGGGCAACAGGGTCATCCACTACAATCATCTTCAAACCCTTTTTTTTATTCAATTATGCTTGAACCATCTCCATTGAACCAAACTGACATGCTGAGGTGTCAAAAACCATGATCAAGTGCCAAATTTTCATGCTATATTTCGGGTCCTTATATTCTGAATTTGAAGATGAGCTGTGTATTGGTGAGGTGGAAAAAATGGTGTGCTGGCAGCCATGTCATCCTTTTGCTAAGTGATCTTCATCAACGAGTGTCCCAATGAAACTCCTCAACTCTTTTGATAACTCATCTGCTCTCTGAAATACATTAAATGATTCAAAACTACCAAAACTTAAGCTCGATGTAAAAACATAGTTTTTAGGCAAGTTCGTAGCGAATTTTGATTGTTTTACATTGATTTCGCTTTGAACTTGTGTAGAAGTGCCAAATTTATATGAAATGGCCAATTTCACTTATGCACGAGATATTTTCTGGATTTTTATTTGATATTGACACCTATCACCTTAATGATGACCTTTAAAACCCCCACAAATGTAAATTTTTTGATAATTAATGAACTTCATGACCTTATTTCACCCTAATGACCTAACCCAACTTACCTAAGACGAACCTAGACAAACCTAGTTGTTATCAAGGATAACAACCAACATGATGAGCTAGCTAGATCTTAACCCTCTATTTGTATAGGAAAATTTAGGGTTAACAATGGTGACTCAAAAGTATGGATCCCCCTATGGGATGTCAAGAATATTAGAATCTTTGCAGTCTACACTTGTAAATGAATCATCTTTCAAAAATATGATTTGTAGACCACTATGCCTATCCATTAGGCAATGGAATGGAATGCATGTGTGATGGCTAATCAATTTAAATGAATACCTAACCATACAAGGCAATTTTCAATTGCTACCATCAACCCACCTATCTTGTATAGTCCTCCCATTAGAAAATGAGTTGAAGTCAATAAATGGAAGAAGGGCACTTAGTTATATGCCAATAGGAAAACTTATACTATGCATGAAGGATCTCACTAATGAGGCTAATGGGCTCTACAATACGAGCACTGCCTGTCAATGTGAGTAATGATCTATAATGGAACATTAAATAGACACATCCAATCAAGACCCAGTGATGATCAATCTAGTTTAATGTGAGATGATTGCTAATGAGGTTAACTAACCTTCAAGGTGCTCCAAATTTTGGATCAACCCTCAAATGATTTTTTGGAGCCAACGAGGAATGATATAATAAAATTAAGGTAATGATGAAACTTTCCCTTAACATAAAGTGGAACATAATAAGTACAAAAAAATGTCACCATATCCCTAAGGTTATATGGGGAGCTAATTGACCAAGGAAAATGACTTAATGTAAAAACTAAAGAGACAAAAAAATAATATGACTCGAAACTCCTCTTATTGTCTCTTCAACACTACCCATCTACTAGACTCAATACTCACAGAGTGAAAAACATGGTGTTTTCATGTATGATTGAACTAGACATGAACACAAGGCAATGTTATTGTACTAATGACATCATACTTGAGGGTTTGACTTCAAAAAATAACACACTATGATCTAAAATTGAATTACAAAAAAAGGAAATAACTAACCTACACATATTTGAGGCACTTTTTATGAAGGAAACTAGACTAAGTTATGACATAAAGTAAGAAGAAGTGACAAAAATGCGAACCTAAACATGATAGTAGAAAAATTTAAGAAAATCAGCAAGTTAAAGTAGCATATATTCTTACCATCCAAACCAACATAGCTAAAATATTAAGATAAGGAAAAAAAAGAATATAATAAAATCATAATAGAAATATAAAAAGGCAATACCTTCCCACATAAACCAAAAACAGTTCACTTATTTTTCTATTTCCTTCCCCTACACACCCCCCCACCCCCACAAACCTACTACTTAGATACTAAAATAATGTAACGATGTAGGAAAGTGATTTGTGATATAAGAGGGATCAACATAGTCAACCCTCCAATGCAACCAATAATTAAATCTCTTGAGATAAAAAGATGCATTCATATGTTGCTCGAGCAACCAATGAAGTTAATTTGTTAAAAATTGTAGTATGGCACTTCACCATTGATAATAAAGTTGAAAAGATAAAAATTCTAAAATCCACCTCCAAAAAACATTCTATCATATTTAGCTCGATCAAATCTTGAGTAATCCTAATATCCAATAAATGATCAATCAGAGGATCTCCTTGAAGAAAAAAACTTGAATGCATAATCATGGGTAAATTGTAAGGAATATCATCTTATAGTTAAACCAAAAGTTGCTCCCCTTACTGCAATGGTATCTCATAAAACTATTCCTAAACCACCATTGGGGTATGTAAGGTTAAAATCTCCTTCTAAATCAATTATACATTGCTAATTTCCCTCTCTATATTGAATTTTATTATCATCACTAGAAGAAACCAACCAATCCATTGGTAAATTTGTCTCTTCAGTATCATCTTCATGGAACTTGCATATGACTCAAATGGTGTGGGTACTAGTTCATGATCATCTAAGCATGTGAAATTTCTATCTTGTTTATCACTAAAAACTTAATAAGATGCAACGTTTCCATTATTATGTTTTTTCCAGTGGCAAGGAAATCCTACACTCTTAAGACAACCAAGAGATCTTCCCCTAAATTTCTTGGGTTTTAACCCCAAGGAGAGTCCGAGACTATGAATCAATAGAAAAGGTATAATTCACAAAGATGTTTCATTAGAATGAGGGGTGAATATTATACAATTGATGAAAAAAACTACAATGAAACTCCATAATATTTTCATCTTCCCCCCTTTTCATGTGAAATAACCCCCTACCCAACCCACCCACCAATAGGAATGTATTATGTTTTCATCACTATATGTATTCAACATCCGTGATCACTCATGAATTTTTTGTAATGAAATCTCCACAAGACATTGTTAGGTGGTGATCCGCCCTTATGTTCCAGTGTAAATGTCCAGGTTTAGTAAAACCCGGAACATTGCGTTGTGTATGATCGATTTACAAATATTTCTACTTGTTGTCTAGTATGATCAAATCCTACACCAATAAAGTCACCACATGAGTCAAGTAAAAATATTGTTAAATAAATCCTACCATTTTCAGTGCAATGTCCATTCACCAATTTGTTCTCACTCACAAATAAAAACTCAGTAATCAACATGAGACTTTATTCTTGGATATCCCAATGGTGGTTGAATAATAGTTCAATGAGATACCATTACAACAAGGGGAGAAAATTTGAGTTCAAATAGAAGATAATATTCCATAAATTTTTCTCATGATCTCACATTCAAATTTTGTTCTACAAGGAGATTGAGTCTCATTGATCAATGCTTGAATATCGAGTTTACACAATATCCTATTGAGCTGAGGATGATGGAGGTATTTCAAAACGTATATTTGACAAGTTTTGGCTCTTTTATTTTCTTATTGATGAACCAAATTTCAACTGACACACTCAATTGATTTCTTAAAGCAACAAGTGCATCAATGCCTCTTTTCATCTTAAGGGACTCTATGATTAGTTGATGATCCAAATTTATGCAGGAACGCAACAAAATATAGAAATAACCATGAACATAGAGATGCAACGGAAATAATTCTTCATTTCATTAATATCAAATAACAGAAATATGCTTACAGGCATAATGGAAATAAAATAGCTAGGGTGCTGGTAGCGAATATCTGAGAAGAGATGTGATGGCTACAGACCTCCGAACTATGTTACAATGAGGCTCGAGGGCCTATTTATTGTTGAGAAACAATGTAGAATCTGAAACGTCCAAAAACCTAACCGTAGGAGATGAGGCGCCAAAACTGTGGGCGCCCGTTTGGGTAAATTGATGGTTCAACTTCCCGGGGGCATAACTTTGGCACCCGATCTCTGTTTTACACACTCAATAGCTCATTAGAAAGATCTATCCGAGGACTTCAATTTTTGAACGAGAAACATCAATCCATGGACCCATGTTGCTCTCCGTTTTCCCAAAAAATGTCGTTTAGGGCCTCAAAACGGCTCCGGAAGTTCAGGACCCGAAAAACTGCTAAAAATAGTAAGTTTTGTTGCAACTTGAAAATTGAAAGAACTAAATATGAGGGTTCAAATGGAATAGGTGGGTGGCCACCAATATCCACCTGGATCATTAAGCCCCCAAAACGGCTCCAAGAGTGGAGGACCCGAAAACCTGCTAAAAATAGTAAGTTGTGCTGAATGTGAAAAGCTGCAAGAATTGATGGTGCTGGTCCAAATGGAATAGGTGGGTGGCCACCGATATCCACCTGGATCATTCCTCCCTCCTTAGGAAGCAATGGTCCCCATTGCGTTGAGATCCTCCATGAGATGAGGCAAATTATGTTGAACTGAGTATTAGATGTGTTGAAGATGTCATGGACCTGCGGGTGGACATGCTGGATGCGTTTAGTAAATTTGGTTTCTTTATCAGCCTCATACAGTACATGTTTGGATTCTATATGTGTAGTTGCAGGATGCATGGCAACATCAGGTGGTGGTGCATTGGGAGTCAGATCAATGGAGTGCTTGTCTTGACAGTGTAGAGGAACCTCCATGAGTGAGGAGAAATTGTCATCGTATTCCTCCATGACTTTGTCCATCTGCTGCAGCCGTGAAAGGGAGCCCTGTTTCGAGGTTGTGGCCACAATATTCTTCTTTCCCTGTGAGTGAGTCATAAGGAAAATGAATTTCCTGGTCTGGGAAACAATCTTACTGCGTTGTTTTGCAGTAGTCAAAGAGATGGCAGGAGGCGGTACTACCTCCGGTATCCTGTACAAGTTATTTCCCAAAGTAATAATAACAACACGAGGCCTAGACTCATACACAGCATGTCACCTCCACAAGTATGGTTGGCCCAATAATACATCAGCTACATCAAGAGGAGCAACATCACACAATACCTCATCCGTGAATGGCTTGATACTGTATGGAAGGCGGAACTGCTGGTGGATGCGAAGATCTCTCCCTGGGTGGAGCCACCCGATAGTATACGACTGTGGGTGTGCTATGGTTGGTAGGCCGAGCCGCTTCACGACCTCTGCTGAAATGAGGTTCTTTTGGCTTCCGCTATCGACGAGAAAATGCAGCGCAAAACCCTTCACCCACATCTGCGACTGGAAGAGGCACTCCCCCTCCTCTGGATCCTCTGGACCCTCCTTTTGGATCTTGGTGGTGGCAACAATGGCACTAGGATCCGCATCAATGATCTGCTTCCCTTTGTCATTGCCTTTGTCTGGTTCTAACTCAGGATCAGAAAATGCATCTGATTCGGGTGCCTTTAGTTCAGCCACCAAAGACCGTTTGGCCCGACACTCGTTTGTGCTGTGAGTGGGGCTGTTATGAAATTCACACCACTTCCTTGTGTCCTTCTTTGGATTTGTGGTGTTGTTCTGAGTCGCATTGCTTTGGCCTTGCCCCTTGTTCTTCGGTTCTAAGCACTCTTTTCGGATTCGTTAACTCAAAGTCTCACTTTTCCTCGCTAAATTTCTGCTCGATCTTGCGCATAGCGATATGCCGTGCCAAGCGATGTAATGTCGAGGAACTCCATTTCCTCCCCGAATGTGTTTCAGCAGACAGCTCATGGTACTTGAGCACCAAATGTCTTCTTGTATCTTTGATACCCAACTTTTGTGCGCAGGGTTATGGAACATATTCGCGCTTCTCGTGCACATCTTGATCCTTTTGTTGCCGCAATATGGTCCATTGGATGTATTTGTCCCTACAGTTTCCCACGGGTAATATTGTTCCTTGATGCCGTCTCGGAACGAATTCCAAGTGGGTGTGGTCGAGAACAGAGAGGGTTCCCCTTCGCCCTCTTGCTCACGGTAGGTTTCCCACCAGTCTTTGACATGGGGGGCGGCTTTGAGGAGTGCAAAAATAATCTTTTCTCGGTCAGAGAAGTCATGGAAAGAGAAATACCCTTCCAACAAATTTAACCATCTGTCTACAGCGTCTGCATCTATTTTTCTTTCAAATATAGGAATGTCAAATTTTACCTGTACCTTGAAGGGAGTGGCGCCTCTAGAGTGGCTGTTGGATGCAGATGCGCCATATGTGGGCAGTCGTTGAAGGATTTGAGCAAAGTTATCCATGATCGCGTTCCTTTGTTTCTCGAGGGCCTCCTCGAGCAGTATTTTGATAGGATCTCCTGCTCCCTCGTCTTTCTTTTCTTCCACCATGGGAGGTCGTCGGGGTTTGCGAGGCTGATCTTGCAAGGGTTCAACCAGATCGAGCCCTAACTCCTTATACCCTGACCGCGTTGGGGACATGCAAAGAAAAACAAAGAAAGAGCAGACCCGCTCTGATACCACTGATCCAGATTTATGCAGGAACGAAAAAAAATATAGAAATAACCATGAACATAGAGATGAAACGGAAATAATTCTTCATTTCATTAATATCAAATAACAGAAATATGCTTACAGGCATAATGGAAATAAAATAGCTAGGGTGTTGGTAGTGAATATCTGAGAAGAGATGTGATGGCTACAGACCTCCGAACTGTGTTACAATGAGGCTCGAGGGCCTATTTATTGTTGAGAAACAATGTAGAATCTGAAACATCCAAAAACCTAACCGTAGGAGATGAGGCGCCAAAACTGTGGGCGCCCGTTTGGGTAAATTGGTGGTTCAACTTCCCGGGGGCATAACTTTGGCACCCGATCTCCGTTTTACGCGCTCAATAGCTCGTTAGAAATATTTGTTCGAGGACTTCAATTTTTGAATGAGCAACATCGGTCTATGGACCCATGTTGCTCTATGTTTTCCCAAAAAATGTCATTTAGGGCCTCAAAACGGCTCCGGAAGTTCAGGACCCGAAAAACTGCTAAAAATAGTAAGTTTTG
The DNA here is from genome assembly GCA_034641835.2 of Pinus albicaulis. Taxonomy (NCBI): domain Eukaryota; kingdom Viridiplantae; phylum Streptophyta; class Pinopsida; order Pinales; family Pinaceae; genus Pinus; species Pinus albicaulis. Next base: position 868,155,395 of record CM076569.1, read on the forward strand.
TTGCAACTTGAAAATTGAAAGAACTAAAGATGGGGGTTCAAATGGAATAGGTGGGTGGCCATCAATATCCACCTGGATCATTAACCCCCCAAAACGGCTCCGAGAGTGGAGGACCCGAAAACCTGCTAAAAATAGTAAGTTGTGCTGAATGTGAAAAGCTGCAAGAATTGATGGTGCTGGTTCAAATGGAATAGGTGGGTGGCCACCGATATCCACCTGGATCAGTTGCATTAAAAGGTTGACTATATTGATATTTATAATATCACAAATCACATCACTTCATGGTTAAATTAGTCATTTGATTGATCATGTAAAATTTGACAAACTTCCAAATTCAAAGTTTTAAGCCTCTAGTTAAAAAGGGGGAGTATAGGTGGGCAGTGTGTAAGAAAAAGTAAAAAGGTGAATTTTTTTAGGTTTCTATGGGAAATTATCACCTTTTATATTTTCTTACCTTGTTAAATTTCCTTTAATTTCACCACATATTTACCGAGTTTGCAATTTTGTCATTTTCCCTTACTTTTTGTTAGTACTTAGCCTAAGTTATTTCATAGTAAACACCTCACATGCGTGAAAGTTTGTTCCTTATTTGTCATTTCATTTTAATAAATAGTTTTGTATTTGTTGATTCTAACCCTTGAGTATTATTTCATGATCATATTTAGTGCTACATGAATTCTCATATCTAAATCAATCCTAGATGAGGGTATCATTTTTTTCACCATCTGAAAACTGATTCTAGTAGGTAGGTAGTGTTGAAAATGAAATAACATTGATTTTGAGTCACTTGATGCTTTTTCATCTTAAATTTTGCATTGAGTTGTCTTCTTGAGTCAATCAACTCCTCAACCAACCTTATGGATATGGTGCTCTTTTGATGTACCTCTTGGTTTCCACTTTGTTATGAGGGAAAGGTTTACATTATTTCCTTCCTCTTAATAGATTGTTCTTCATCGAATCTAACACACATGTAAGGGATGATCCAGAAGCTAGAGCACCTTAACAATGGTTAGTTTCATTGACGATAATATCACATTCAACAATACTAATAACCATTCAGTCTTGATTAAATGAATTTAGTCAGTGTTTAAGTTCATATCATTATTCACATTGGCAAGAAATGATTTTACCTTAGGGTTCATTAACCTCATTGGTGGGTTCCTTCAAAATTGACAAGGATTTTTCTTATTGGAAAATTTTGACCTTGTGATTATCTCCCATTTTTCAACCTCAACTCATTTTCTAGTGGATGGAGTTGTTTTAGCAAAACAACAACCCCCATTTTTAGTTAATTCATAATAAAAAATGGGGACCCTTTATCTTTTATACTTAGTTCTTTAAATACACTATTTTGTTTTAGTAATAAAAGACAATAAAAAAAATTCAATCATAAGAACTTTTGAAACAAAACCTTTATTTAATCTAAAGTCATTCCTTTTATCGAAATTCATCTTATCGGAGTTTTATTTTGAAAATTATATGAAATAACGAAGCTCTGATGGACCCACCCCCAAAGTTCTCTTTATATCGAAGACCTTGTTTTATCGTCCCTTCCTAGATCATAAGTTTTTATTAATAGGAGCTACGAAATGAATTTCTCCCGATGTCCGACCTCCCGATACCTTTGTTAATATTTATAAAATAATTTAATTTGGAGCGCATAAAGTATAAAGTAATTTCGTAACCCTTCCGAAATTTCAAACACCAAGAGTTTTATATTAAAATATTTGGATCGTGATCCATCATATTGGACGTCCATACTTAGTACATCCCCAAAAACTAACTCCATCAAAATTATTTAAAGTCTTAAGATAGAATTTTATCAGACCTCCTTCATCGGAACCTTTATTAAAATAAATTTATGATAAAAATATCTCTGATGGACTATTGTTAATATACTATTATATTTCAAGAAATGTTTAATGGGCTTTTATATTAGAAACCTTATGAAATCAAGTACTTCTCATAAGTCTATCCTAGATTCATTGGGGCTATTATTTCGAGATCGGAAGCTTTTAATATCAAAGGGTTGGTATATCGAAGCTCTATTTTAAATCACTCTCCAAAATGAAACTTCTGATAATCTGACATGGCTTGCTTTCACACGGCTTCCAGTTAAGTGTATTTAGTGGATTTAAATGATTTTCAATCAGTGTCAAAAATATTAAACTCTCCATTTAATTCACTTCGATATTTTAAAGATTCATTCAAAAAAGGGGATTTATTATGGCAAAGTGTAGTGTTAATTAGTACAAAGTTCTAGCTAAGTGAGTGTTTCCACTAATCTAATGAGTGTCTTCATTATACGCAAACTCTAATTCCCAACATCACATAGAAACTACGAAAGGAGGGACAACAAAGAAAAAGGCTTAATCATAGCAATAATATTTTGGTCCTTTTATAAAATATATTGACGAAAATTTTCTTGGAGCGGGACTATTTTTTTATAGATTTTTCAGTAAAGATGACGAGATTTCCTCCTGGGAAGAAATTTAAAATTATGTTGAGGATGAAAAACCCATAGTTACTTAGATAACGGTAAATGATGATGATAACATCCCAGTTTTGGAAACCACTGTCAGTGATTTCACCAATACTTTTCTGCATAGAATAAAATCCAGGTTGCGCCTTGTTCCTTATACATATATGGTTCGATGGGTTGTGGAGAATTTATATATTTCTGACAGGCTAATTCATACCAGTAGAGGCACAATCATTAGGTCTTTTGCAAGGCAAGGATTTACGAAGAATGTACCACCTTCCTAGTCCACAATACAAATATGATAAAGAATCTATTGAGGCTTTTATAAAGGATCATGGACAACCGTCGAAGAATAATAGACCATGGATAAAAGATTCCAATAAACGTAAAGCAAAATGAAGTGTTAAGTAGTCCATTAACTCTCTACTCGGTCCATATTCCCAAATTTCTACTATGATGTGTAGGCTGCATGCACAACCTAATGTGTCAAAATTTCCTGATCATGACTGGGTGCCTATTATAGATGGAGCCTCATAGGGATTTATATTTTATTGGGTTACTATGCTTTCCGATAAACTTGATACTCATATTTTAGCCTTTAGGAATGGACGTAGTATCTCTAAAAAATAAAATCCATCTCTTCTATATGTCTACCTACATCATGGATGCTTTGGGTTTTTCAATGAATTTTCCTTCTATGGGATGGAAATGGACTCTCCAAGATCAAAATCTCATCCATGTTTATCATGATATCCTATGGGAGTCAAAGTATCAAGAACATTTTTGTCAGATATGTCACAGAGTTATATTTCCAGTCTATCAAGTTATTTTTGGTGCTAAAGTATCTTGTATGTCTCTGAAGGTTGAAGATGATCTTAGAAGAGTTGGAAATTGGTTCAGTGAGGAATATTTTACATATATGAGAGTTTATGTAAGTTTAGATAACCCTCATGTTTTTCCATTATCCATTACAGATAAAGTTCTGAGTAGATAAATTTCCTATCAAACTGTAGGTTATAGTATTTCTAAAGTACTGAAAGAATCAAACAAAGAGATGTGGCCAAACTTTCCAACTAAATTTGGTATATTCAACTTGGCTAACTATAAGCATGTAGAGTGTTGGGTGTATGGTTATGTTCTAATCTAGGTTTAATGTATTGGGGCTTCTGAATGCTTCAACATGTATATATATGTATTGTAACATTGAAAGTAACATAATGAAAAACCAATTTGGTAGTCCCGATTTTGGGATCTAGGGGAAAATATTTCTGTATATTGTTTTATGTTTTATGTTCTCGCCATTGTATATTTTTTGTTTTAAAAATTAATTTGTAGGTAATTTATGTATAGGGTTAAAAACTATATAGAGAAGGAAATTCAGGCTATTCAATCCTTTAGTCTTCCTATTGTACCCAATAGACAATATGACCTCGGTATTGTAGTTAATAATTTCACAGCTTCACAAAATATTAGGAAATTTATTCATGAACCTGAAAGATTGGATGCTTTATTCTAGTAGTCTTCTTCTTATTCGTTGGTGTTGAAAAGAGAAGAGAAGTAATTATCCCTTAGAGAAAAGACCCAATTTACACAATATAGAACCTCCAGGATAGTTAGCCTTCGTATGGATTTATTGCAGGTGCCTCAGGAGAAAGTTACAAGTGATAATGTTCAGTTCACTAGTTCTTCATAGTCAGTTGAGCCTCCCCAATCTAAATGAGTAGTAGCTTCTTATTCTTCTCAAGCTGAAGGTTTTGTGGCTGATCCTAGATTAGATGAGATTTGGAAAGAGTTTATCCAAACTCTAAATTCCAAGAATGATGATCCTCAAACTACTAAATATGTTCAAGATACTCATAAGAATCTTGGACAGAGTTTTCAAAGCAAAGAAGGTCACTGGAAAATCTCTTGGTGAAAAGGATATTGAAGTTATCCATGAATTTCCTTCCTCCGAATATTTTTTAATATTGAAGAGATTCCTCCAATAGACATTTTCTACAGTCCTCAACACAAGGATGTAGAGAAAAGAGGTAGGAATAATTGGAAACTTTATCAATCCCAGACATTAGTATCTGGTAATGTATCTTCTTTTGAAGTTCTATGGAAAGGCTCTATAGCAAATCCAACAAAGGAAATATGCAGACTCTCTCAATTTACTAGTGCCTTTGCCTCATCCACAATTGATAAAGCTGCAGAAGTTCAACAACTGTTAAAGGAGAAATAGGAGAAAATCGCCCTATTAGAGCAAGATCATGAAGCTGAAAAGTAGAAAATCAATGAGCATTGGAAGTCATAGTTAACAAAACTAAAATAAAAGTTTGACTCCCTCAAGGTCCAATATGATATAGAGATACAAATCATAAATGAACAAAGTAAATAATTGCATGTCAATCCTAAATTAACATAGTTAAAGAGGGAAGAAAAATAACTAAATTTTATTTTTACACAACAACAAAAAATATTTTGCCAAAAAACAGAAATAATTCAAGATCTATGTAACATTGTTGATATTATTGTTGATTAACTATCATATATGATAAATTAATTTCAAGAGATGGATGAAAAACTCTCAGGTTTCCTAACTTGGAAAGAAAGTAAAGAAGGTAGATCTTCTGATCTACCTAAAATTGAAGAAGATCATAAAATTATTATGTTTAGGGAATGGGAGATCCAAATGAAGCAAGCCAGAGCGACAATATATGAGGCCTGAGATCTTTCCATCAATATTATTGAATCCAGAAACAAAAATTTGTTACAAACCAATCTAATTCCAAGGTGTCCCGAGGGTACCTTACCTGACATCAGATTGTTATCAAAGACATGGGAGGAGCGTTGCAGGAAAATCTCTGAAATCATTTATAAGTTGACAAAAGTAAATCTCTAACATCATTGGCAGTTCCTAGTGAAGCGACACAATCAATGGTTTCTTCTTCAATGGCTTTCAAATGTCTCCATTCATATGCTTCCAACTTTGAAGAATGTTATATTTACAGGGCAGATGAGGATCAGGCTGAAATGTCCACCCGAATTCAAAAATTTGATTGATATCTTCAATATACAACATCAAAGTGTTGGAAAATCTCCTCCTGAGCATAGAAAGTTGTTGTAACTATTTCCAAAATTTTCCCTTATTGTTACTTTTTCTCTATAGTTGTTAAGCGTATCCATCTTTATCTTTTATTGGAAAATTATAAATTCCCTCCCTAAGGTAGAGAAGGGGTTCTGAATTTTTGTAAGAGGAGACTTAAGATGCAATATTGTAATTAATTTTTTCTTAATATCAAATTTGAACCACTTGCTTTTCTATGATGAGAAAATCTATGGTGTATCAGGTACTACTATCCTTTTTCTATATATTTTCTTAGAATAGATTGGTATTTTTGTTCACAATATCTAGGTGTTAGTCAATATCTCATTATCACTACTAGTATGTTTGATTTAAATATAAATGATATTTGTGAATAACGAGATCTCAGTATATGTGATGTTTTAAATCAAATTAATTTAATTAACTATTTCATTAAATTAATTTTCTTTTATTGAGTTAATCTCATAGTTGCATGAGGATCTATATTTTCATGTCAATTGTGATATTTTTATAACACATATGCTATCAAATTTCCCGGGTTTAGTAATAGTTTATATTATTCCTTATTCGTATTTAAGTTCTTAGTTAGAATAGTTAATCACATCCATTTTATCCCTTATAGTTTTGTTTCAAGGGAAACTGGTCCTAAAATTCCATTCAGAGCCATCATTCCAAACAGAAAGGGATCTAATTTAAGGTCCCGATCGGGTGGTTTCCCCCAATGTTGAGAATCCATTCAGGACCATCAAAATTTTTGGTGCTACAAGGAGGGTTTTCAAGCTATGAATGGAAAAATAGTCCCATCCTAAAACTAGAGGTCATTCAATGATTCACTTCCCCTCAAAGTCTCCCCCAACTTCCAGATATCATTCTAAATATCCTAAATATAGATCTAAAGTTGTTGAACCTTCCACTAAATATCCTAGCTCAATTATTAAATAAATCAGTGAAACTTATACTCGTCCTATGGATCAGCCTTATGAAGCTCCCGAACTGCAAACTTTAATTCAGAAATTGGAAGGAATTTCCATTTATGGAGAACAAACTGTTCAGACAGAACTTTCTGAATACAATGTAACTTCATCACTAAATTCTTCAAAATTTTAACCAGATATCATAGTGAGAAACTTGGGGTTAAGACTTTTGAGTTCCCATTATCAACCCATAAGAAAAAGAAACACATTTCTGGATCTGAATCTTCAACTAGTGAGATTATTTCATCTACTCCACCTCATACTCCTTCTATTCAAACCATTTCCTCTCAACATACCTTTACTTATTCCTATCACCCTTTATCATTTTCTTCCACTCCTATTCCTCTTCCACATTCGACTAATGCTATTGTTATATGTAGTGCTATAGGGGAAACCTCATCAACTGTGAACACTTCCACAACTCCTTCACCAATAAAAACTACTTCTGGAACTAAAATTAATCCAAGAATGGAAAACATACCATGGAATAACCCTGGAGAAATTTCTATGACACCTCCCCTACATCCTCTTCCTAAACACCTAGAGAGGTGGTTCCAAAAATATAATCCTGATTATGGTTTAGCTATAGAGGAAAAACTTCATAATTTTATGTTCGACATCAATATCAAAGGGGTTTCAGAAGATGTAATATGTATATTATTCCCTTACAAATTTGAAGGATATGCAGAGTCCTGGTATTTCTCTTTACCAGCTGGTTCAATCATGGATTGAGACACATTTGAAGAGAAATTTTTAAAGAAATTTAGGGATGATAGAACCATCACTACTTTAATTAATGATTTATCAAATCTAAAATCTTCCCCAAATGATAAAATCAAATATTTTAATTCAATATTCAATAAATTATTGAATAAAATCCTTACTGCTTCAATACATGGTGTTGATGTCTAAATTGAATGGTATATCATCCCCCTTCCTTCAATATTTCAATTTTTGTCGAAAAAGCTCAGAAAAATGTACTTGTAGATAATATGAAATAGGCTTTGGTTGTTGAAAAAATGGTACTTTCCCTTTACAAGAGAAGAAATAAAAAAAACAAAGACAATAACTTTCAAAGAAGAACCCAAGAAGAAAGCATCCAAAGACCCTTATGATTTGGAAGGATTGCAGAGGGTTCTTAATACTATGTCAAATGAAATGGTAGAACTCAGGAAGCAGGTTTTTGAATCTTCCAGAATATCTTAGAAACCATTTTATAAGAATCAACATCCTCAACTTGAGCCACCTACTCAAATTTCAAATGCATATTCTGATGATGAAGATGAAGAAGAATAAATAACTACAGCTCTAGAAGAAACATAAGCAAAAGATGTAGTTGAGGCTCATGGCTCGTGGGACTTTATTCTTACTGCTTCAGAGAAAGAAGAAGAGGAAGAAGCTATCCCAGTCAGTACTCGAAGTAAAGAAGTTGTAGATAACAATATTGATTTTTGGTAGCATCGAAAGTGCTACAAGTCTCCAAATTTGTGGAGAGTCTTAGGCATTGATATTCCAAAGAACCCACAAACCATTTGTGAAAATTCCTCTTGGATTATTTTTTATTGTAAAAAATAATTATTTTAATGGGGACCCCAAGTCCAAAATAAGGGAAATTAAATAATTAAAGGGTATTAATAAAAAAGAGTGAGAATAATCTACAAAGTGAAGATCAAGTGAAGTTATAATCTTAGTCGTTGATTAGAGATGTAATATCGGTCATTGATGTCTCAATGAGAAGACTATAAAGGAAGACTCGAGGGTCATTTGGAAAGACACACTGGGTGAATCAAGTGAAAAAATTCTTCTTACGGAGCAAGTGCTCGGACGAAGATTAGATCTAAGTGATTCCAGTTGCAGTGAGGAGAAGAGACAGTTATTGGTCGAAGTATATTATCCAATACCAAGAATACATAGCAGAGAGGCAGTAGAACCAGTAGAGGAAGTATCACAGCCTCCAAAGGGTGTGATGCATGCCCCAGAAGGAGTTACATAGGCCCACGCAGGGCCCACACAGAGGTTGTGAAGTGTTTTCGTGAGATAGTACAATATTTGTCAGGAGATTAGGGTTATGAGCTAGGAGGGATGGAACTCAAGTTTCCAAGGAGAAAATCGATCCCAAAGAGAAGGTGACCTAGTCCATAGAGGTCCCCACGCAGGCCTACACAGCTACTGCGTAGGGGAAACACAAAGGGTGATGGGTTTTTGTTAGTTCAGCTGTTGGATGAGCTGAAATTTGCAGTGTGAGGTAAATTTGTCTGTTGTTATTTATCTATATTTAATATCTAGAAAGGCATCCAAATATTTTATTTAGAAACTGCAACTTAATAATAATAAACCCTTAGATCTGCTACACCAGTTTTCCTACATTGGATTTTTCTAGGGACTTTCGTCCAAAAATAATGGTTTCCTATGTGTGATTTATTCTTTGCTCAGTTTCCTTGTTTCATAATCATAAAGTATTAAGTGTAGGCTTCTTCAGAAATATACTTCAATATTTTCATGAATAAATATGAAAATAAATGTGTAATGTAATTTACAAGTAGATGAAGTAGATTCAGTTAGTTTCATGTAGGATTCATAAGATTTTCAGATATAGGAATTTCACATGGTATCAGAGCATTTTATGTGAAACAGGAAGAGTGGATCTAGCACTGAAGTGATGGCGAAATTGTTACAGCAGCAACATATCGAATCCCCAGATGGATTGCATAGTTCTAGCTAGGAGGGCTAATTTTTCGAGGTTGTCTCTCTCTAAGTGAGTTGACAGAGAGGAAATTCTTCCAGATCAAGATCTTTCCAAGGCAGAGGGAGCAGTGCAGAGCCTTCACAAAGTGCCAAAGGGATGCAATTTTTTTGTAGGTAGTTTTTGGGAAAAGAAGGGTTTGAAGAAGAAGAAGAGCACATAGCGAGGAATTGTTCCTCATCCTTGCCGAGGAATTCAAAATTTTTCCAAGATATAAGAAATAGATCTACGAACTCCACAAGGAGTGCGTAAGCTTTCCTAGTTTTGCGCAGTGGAGGAACAAGAAGAATAGTTCCACAGTTTTTGGTGAAAATGGCATATCGTAGACTGAGAGATTAAGGCCGGTTGGAGGGATCCTCCAACTACATAATCTGAAAGGAAAGAATCAAATTCCTTCTAGATGAATATAATCTGAAAACGTTTGTGGACAATGTAGTTGTTGTACCTACATATTCGGATCAAAACAAGAAGTACAAGTCTGATATGGCAAAGGCCAAGAGACTTATCCTTGATGGTGTCAAGGATCATATAGTCTCGCTTACAGCTGCCAAGGGCACAACCAGGGAGATATGGGAGGCCTTAGCCTTGCTATAGGAAGTAACTTTCGAGCAACGAAAGATGTACTTGGAGCAGAATCTTTGGATGATCCATATGCAGAAATGGGAGTGCATTAATCCATTCCTTACGAGACTTCAATATATTCGAGACCAATTATCAGTTGTGGGATCCACCGAAACTGCTACAACTATGGTGAGGCTAGCCCTTAACACAGTCACAAAGGAGTGGCAAGTTTTTGTCCAAATTATTTTGGGCAGGGCTACGCTTCCTAGTTGGGAGCAGATGTGGGTAGCACTTCAGGAGGAGGAGATGAGGAGATATCTAGTCAAGTGCAAGCTTGACGACAATAGTGAGATCAAATTGAGGAATCCGAAGAAGGAGGAGAATGAACCCTCACATCGAAGGGACATCAAGGTAAATAGAGACAGAAGAGAGATGTATCGAAGGTGAAGTGTTTCAGATGTGGCGAGATGGGCCACTTTGCATCATAGTGTCATTTGAAAAAACATGATAAGGATAAAAAACATGATCCTAAAGTTGCAGCTGCAAATATCGAGAAGATTTAGTTTGCCATGAGTGCCCACGCTTCTCCGGGAGAGAAATGGGGTGACATAGAAGTGTAGTTCATCTTGAACTTTAGTTGGGCAGTATCCTTGAGGAGCCCACTTCTTGGATCACAACCATGCTATGGGTGCCCTTGATCAACAGTATTAGGAAGGAGGATTTTTTAGTGGGAGCCGAGGAGTGATGGAGCGACAATTACGGTATATAGAAGCGCCTACTTTTGGAGCAACATAGAGCAGACAACAATATAATAGAGTAGAGCAACGTCAGCGCAGTGCACAACATTGCAGCGAAACACATAGCAGTGCAACGTAGTGCAGAGAAGCAACAATGCAGTGCATCAGAGGGACAATGCAGTAGCTATCAACAGTCAGAGTCTTCAACACCAAGGTGCATCCACTGAACACTTGTTCAATTTCTGGGTGATTTTTGTTGCTTCTCTTAGCAAATGATTTATAGTATAAATGTAGTGGCAGTGCTAGCAACTTAACATATGCAACACTTGAGAGGTAGCAATATTACGGATGCAGCAGTGGTAGTAGCAATGCCATGGGCAACAGTACAGTTGTAGTAGCAATGCAGTGGCTGATGGACAACTTGTTAGAATTCAATAATGCAGAGGATGATTTAGGGTCAGAGCAATATGCAACAGACATGTTGTTAGAGCATTTTCCTCGCTAAGAGGGAGTGTTTATTTTTAGTAGCATCGGAAGTTCTCTATGTCTCCAAATTTGTGGAGAGACTTAGGCACTGATATTCCAATGAACCCAAAAATCGTTTGTGAAAAATCCACTCGGATTATGTTTTACTTTAAAAATAATTATTTTAATGGGGACCCTAAGTCTAAACTTAGGGAAATTAAATAATTAAAGGGTATTAAAAAAACAGAGTGAGAATAATCTAGAAAGTGAAGATCAAGTCAAGTTATAATCTTAGTCGTTGATTATAGATCTAATCTTGGTTGTTGATGTATCAACGAGAAGACTATAAAGGAAGCCTTGGGGGTCATTTGGAAAGACACACTGAGTGAATTAAGTGATCAAATTCTTCTAACGGAGCAAGTGCTCAGACGAAGATAAGATCTAAGTGATTTCAATTGTAGTGAGGGGCAAAGATAGTTATTGGTCAGAGGATATTCTTCGGGACCAATAATACATAGCAGAGAGGCAACAGAACTAGTAGATGAAGTAGCGCAGCCTCCAGAGGGTGTGATGCAGGCCCTAGAAGGGGTGATGTGGGCCCACGTAGAATATTCACAATGTTTTCATGAGATAGCCTGATATTTGTTAGGAGATCGAGGTTCTGAGCCAGGAGGGATGGAACTCGAATTTCTGAGGAGTAGATCAATCCCAGATAGGAGGTGACGCAGTCCATAGAGGCCCCCATGCAGGTCTACACAGCTACTGCATAGAGGTAGCACAAAGGGTGTTGGGGTTTCATTATTTTAGCTACTGGATCAACCGAGACATGCAGTGTGAGGTAAAACTCACTATATTTCTCTATACTGAATATCCAACAAGGGATGCAAAGATTGTATTCAAAAACTGTTGCTTAATAATAATAAACCCTCAAATCTGTTGCACCAGTTTTCCCGCATTTGGTTTTTCCAGGGACTTTCATCCAAAAATAATGGTGTCCTATGTGTGATTTATTATTTTCTCATTTTCCTTGTTTTATAATCATAAAGTAATAAGTGTAGGTTTCTTCAGTAATTTACTTCAATATTTTCATGAATAAATTTGAAAATAACCGTGTAAAGTAATTTACAAGTAGATGAAGTAGATTCAGTTAGTTGTAGTAGGATTCCTAAGATTGTTATATCTAGGAACTTTCACAAACACACTATCCATAAAAACACAAAAAAGCTCCAATAAATCGACAAAATAAAAAGGTAGGTGTAAGAAACCTTCAAATCAGTCTATTGATTCTTCTCTGAGTACTTATAAGTCTCCTTCTCCTTTTCATTCTCCTTCTTCATCGAAAACCTTGATAGTGTCTGATTCCATTGAATACAACATAATAGAGGACATGAAAAATACCAAATCCAACATTTCCTTATATGAGGTTAGTAAAGTGAAACAACAACAAAAATTGCTACTCAATGAGCTAAATGTTGTCCCTGAATCTCCATTACCTTCCACTTTTGTTACTTCAAAAGTATCAAAAGGGAAGAATAAGCCACCTAATTTCCCCTTAGATAAAATGGATCCCTCAGATGCAATTTGTATTCGAGATAGGTCCAATTCTCACACCCCTCCATTTATTCTGACTTTTGATATCTTTAACAAAAATATCCATAATTTTTTAGTAGATTCAGGTGCCTCTTCAAATATCATGCCTTATTCGGTATGCCTTAAAATAAATATTATAGTTATGAAATCTGATGTGAAAATTTTTCAACTGGATAGAACAAAAGTCAAGGTATCGGGAGAAATGAATGAGGTATTGATTAGACTATCTTCTAATTCAAATCTATTCCAAATCATTGATATCTTGGTAACTGACATCCCTATGTTTTATGGTTTAATATTAAGCATGGATTGGTATGAAAAGTTGCATGGTTACTTCGCAAAAGATTGGTCACATTTGTGGCTCCCTTACAATGGAAAACAAAATCAAATTAGAGTCGACAAGGAGAAACATATGAAGTACTATGTGAATGATTTAGATGAAGAAAACAAATAAATAGTTTTCACAAATAATATTTTTGGAAAATATTCTTCAGAGTATTTCTTTGGCAGTTTTCCTGCCTAAAATTCTCCTTTTTCTGTTGATTATGTTTAATTTCAAATAGAAAAATTCTCAAAAACAGATTCATCAAGATGTATCAATATGAAATATTTTCTAGGTTTGGGCGTCTGCGCAGCCGCTCACGCTTCAGTCTCCACATTCTGCTTCGATCCTGGCTGCATGGCCCCTCTAGAGACTATCCCAGAGGTGGCAGCTCCTCCTGACCATGCCTTAGCCTTCTCTACGATCATCAACTCTTTGAATCCACCTAGACCGAGGCCTGCCATTTCAAAGTTTGTCTAAAAATTGGATGGAATCCAAGAAGTTTAATTGCCCCCTCTGATCCCTCGAATGGTTGCGCTTTCCCTCATAGAGAAAGGACTCATTGGGCAACTTACGGGACTTTGGCCTTCGCCAAAAATAGTCCATAAATGAGTAGAGCACAACTGGATGGAAAAAATAAAAGGGAAAATATCTATTAGATTCTGCGGTAGGGTATTTTTCACCTTTCACTTCGAGACTAAGGAAGACAAAGATCTGATATTCAGAAATGGGCCATATTTCATGGATACCATGGGGCTCTATTTAAAAAAATGGACACCATACTTCGATCCTGAACTCGACGTCCCTAATGCAGTCACAGTATGGGTTCATCTTCCTCATCTTCCCCTTCACTTTTGGGGGGATGATTCTGTAAGAGCGATTGGGAATGTTGTTGGCAAGTTCATCGACAGAAGCAAGCCAAAGGACAACATGCAAGGTTGCACAAGAATTTGTGTGGAGGTATACTTGGGGAAAGGACTTCCGAAGGCAATCAAGTTGAAGGTGGACAACTGGATGCATATTCAATAGCTGAACTATGAACAAATTTTGTTCAAGTGCAAGGTATGCCACGAGTACAGTCATTTTTCTAATAGATGCACTAACACAATAGAGGTAAAAAACACTAATCCTAAATCACAATGGGAAGTCATAAAAGAAAGAAGTCTGCCCCAAATGCCAAAAATGTTGGATTTTCAGCAGTCCATCCATCCTCGCACTCTGAAAATCCTAGCATCCCACCTCATCCAAATCCCCCTCAAGCCCCCTTCCACACTCCTGAAACCTCCCCCATCTCTTCCAACCCCTTCACCACTTTGGCCTCTTTTGAAGAGGAACCCCCCTAGCTCTCCCTCTCCACCCTCCATTCTGAAACTCTTCCACAACCATCCCCTTCCAAATCCCGCCCTCCATCATCCTCAGCTAAACCATCTACTGGTCAGGTCTTCACTAGAAATACAACAAAGGAGCCAAGACTAGTCTTGGAAACCATGAAAAAACCTAGGCCAGAAATAAAATATGCTAAACAGCACACGGACGAAGCAGCTCAGAAATACATTTCCCTAGGAACATATCATCCAATAGAGACATTTATTGGAGGGATAAATAGAAAAGAAGAAAGCCAACAAGCAACAAGAGGGAAGACAAGGCATGAACCTGCATTCCTTAAATGATGAAAGCACTCACATGGAAATGTAGGGGATTAGAGTACCCCTCTAAAAATAATTCCCTAAGAGACCTCATGAAACAGGAACAACCAACATAATTCTACTTCAGGAAACCAAGAATGGAGAAAAATATATGAAAAACACCATAAATAGAATCATAAATTACACAGGCACAGTAATAGAGTTCAAAGGTGCTTCGGGAGGAATAGAAACAATTTGGAACCAAAACTCATGGAAACAGCTATCAAAATTAAAGGCCCAAGATTTGATAAAAATAAATCTTCAAAGCATCCAAGAGGATATCACGATAACAATCTATAATATTTATGGACCAACTCACTACAGAGACAAAGGATCTTGCTGGCGAACTCTATAATCTGACATGGAAGGGGAGGAAAATAACAACTTCATCATTGGAGTGGATCTGAATTTGGTTATGCATGCAAAAGAGAAAATAGGGGGAAATTTTACTCTTGAACCCTCAAGAGATCAGCTGGAGAAAATCATAAGAGAACATGAATTGGTGGACATCATCCCCAAAAATAGAAGTTTTACATGGAGAAGCCACAGGCTTGGGCCAAGAAACATCATGGAAAGACTTGACCGCTTCATTGTTGTTGTCTCCCTCATTTCCCTCTTCTATGTGGCAACCTCTTCCTTTTTTCCTTTCTCGGCCTCAGACCACTACCTTATCACCCTTGTCCTCGGTGAACAAACAAACCTTGGGCCTCTTCCCTTTCAATACAACCCTTTATGGAGTGACTCCTATGAGGTAAGAACCATTGTGGAAATAATTTTGCACCAGCATATTGTGGGATCCCAAATGCATATATGGGAGACTAGATTAAATCTTGTACACACAACTGTCAAAGGCTAGGCAAAAGATTATTATTGAGAACTAGAAATTGTCAAGCAGGACACGAAGAGAATGATAGAATAAGTGAAAAAAGATATAGATAACCAAGGAGTGACCAAAGAAAAGCAAGAGCATGAAAAGGAACTGTATTGGGCATTATATAACTCAACTATAAAGGAAGAAGAAAAATGGAGAATTAAATCCAAGAACCTCTGGCTCCAGGTTGGGGATAAAAATACCTCCTTCTTTCATAAGTAGGAAACTGTCATAATATCCAAAAATATCATCACAACCATATCTGATGATGAAGGAAACATGTACGCAGAACAAGATGAAATAAAATCAGCAGCCCACCACCATTATAAAATTCTCCTAACAGAAACTATGGAGGCAGAGGACTATGTTGATCCCTTGGTCCACACTCCTAATATGATCACGGAAGAAATAAATGCCTCCCTAATCAGGGAAATTGATGAAGGTGAAATTATCCAAGTAATTTGGGCCCTCCATCCTGACAAAGCACCTGGCCCGGATGGATTCTCCATCAGCTTCTATCAGACCTTCTGGGAGGTAATTAAAAAATACCTCATCAAAATGATCCGATGGACTCAAAGGAAAAAAAAAAGATTAGGGGCTTCATAAATTCGACATTTCTAGCCCTCGTCCTAAAAGAGTCTCATCCTTCCACTTTCTCTAGATTTAGGCCAATATCCCTCTGCAACTCCTCATATAAAATTATCACCAAAGTCCTCGCATCCCGCATCAAAATTATCCTTCCCAATTTTATCTCTGAAAATCAAGGGGGGTTCATAGCAAATAGGCAAATCACTGATTCCATCTTGTTGGTACAAGAAGTGATACATTCCAACATGATCGGATTGGAGAAGGGATTTGTTTTGAAATAAAATCTTTCCAATGCCTTTAACAGAGTTAGGCACTCCTTCCTTTACTCTGTCCTAAGGAAAATGGGTTTCTATGAAGACCTCATCTCTCTAATCCAGGCCTACATTTCCAATCCTTGTATCTCCCATCTATTAAATGGGATACCTAGAATTTTTTTCCAATCCACAAGAGGCTTAAGACAATGCTACCCCTTATCCCCCTTCCTTTTCATCCTCATGGTAGAATCCTTCAATCGGGCATTGGACTAAAATCGTAGCGCAAGCCTAATTACAGGTATCAAATTTAGTATTGGGGTCAAAAGCCTGAACCACTCACAATTTGTTGATGACACCCTCCTAATGTGAGGAGCTACATGCCTAATAGCTAGAAGATTTAAAACGCTTCTGGACAAATTTATGCACTATTAAGGAGGTCAGATCAATTATCTCAAAAGCTGCATATATGGATGGAATTCAACTATGAATAACATTCATATCATTTCCAAAATCTTCGGGTTCCCTTACAAATGGAACTGGAACCATTTTAATTACCTAGGGATGCCAGTAAGAAATGGACCTTTAAGGACAGAGGTTTGGAACATCACCATAAACAAGATGAAGAATAAAGTCCAGCAATGGGGAGCCTCTTGGCTCAACTTGGTTGGCTACGTGGTCCTCTTAAAAGTTGTTCTCTCTGCATTTCCCCTTTACCACTTCTCTATGCTCCAAGCCCCTATCAGTATTCAGAATAAATGGAAGCAATATTAAGGAAATTCGTATGGCAAGGTGGTAAAAGTGAAAAAAGAAGAAGTTAAATATGGTAAAATGGAGGCAGGTAACAAGTAAGTATGAAAGTGGTGGTATTTCTATTCACATCGCTAAACTATTGAATGTTTCCTTCGACAACAAATGTGGTGGAAGCAAGTTCTGGAAAGAAAATATCTCTCCACTTCAAGGCAAAATCTACTAGAAAAACTCATCCCCAGCAGGCCTTGCTCACGTATATGGACTCTCTGTAATAAATCCATCCCCTTTCTTCGCAACAACACCTCCAAATTTCCACATGGAGGCCGCAAAATTAGCATTTGGAATGACAAAATAATGGGCAAGCCTCCTCTCTAAAACGATCTGAGCCTTCTGTAATTTCAAAGGAATCTTAGAGAACTCAGGGTCATCACCTTGGATCAAATCTCCAGTTGGGAAGAGAGTAGTATAAAATGGTTGGGTTGGATGTTTCCAAATCTTCCCCCCTACCTCCTCAATGAAAAAAGCTAAATTAGAAGGAATGCTTCATGGAGCTACTCTGATTGCAAAAGATGAAGAAGATAGTTATATATGGGACCCCTCTAGGTTTTCTTACACCATAAAAGGGGCATGCGAGGCTCTTCAGAATGAGCACTTCCCCTCTCCTCCGTGGGAAACCTGGAAGAAGGTTTGGAAATCTAAAGCTCTCCCTAAAACCAAAATATTCATTTGGACCCTCGTAAACAGAAATATTTTGACGGCTGAAAACATGAAAAAAAAAGAGGCATTCAGGGATCCTCTAGATTCCCTCTATGCTCTGTAGCCGAGGAGACAATACAACATCTCTTCATCGAATTCTCCTTTGCAAACAATTGCTGGAACTTCCTCTCTGATCCCCTACAAATGGAGATTGTTGCTAACACCACAATCTCTGGTCTTATTGCTAAATGGAAAAATATCTACCCTTGTGCAAAAAAAAGGAAGAGTGTTGTCAAAATAATCTGGGACACTCTACCTTATGTTCTCCTCTGGAAAATATGGGTCATGTGGAACAAATTCACCTTTCAGGAGAAAAAAACATGCATCAGGAAAGTTTATAGAAAGACCTGGAGCAAAACTGCAGAAACCATCCTAACTAAAAACAACAATCAATTAAACAGCAATGACTTGCAGGTTGAGGAAAGAATTCTATTCGGAAGAGTGCTTGACATCCTCCTAAAGTGAAACAATCCTCCCGCATTCCATCCATTTCACAAAGATCAGTGGAAAATAAGACTCAAAGAAAAGGATTTTATTGAATGGCTTGATGGGATAAAAGGACCCACACTATTCTTCGACGAAGCTTCAAAATCAAATCCAGGAATAGCAGGAGCTGGAGGTCACATTTTGGATGAGCAGGGCAACAATGTTGCCACCTTTGAATGGGGACTGGGTTGACTTTCAAACCATAGAGTGGAGGCAGATGCCTTAATGCAAGGCCTTCAAATTATTAAGAAACTAAATATTGAAAAGGCTATGGTTTTCGGGGACTTGGAAATAGTTATTAACATGATGTTGAACACAACTTTGTCTCCTAATATCTCCTTCAGCAGATTGATCATCAAGTGCCATAACTTGAGTAAGGAAATAGGAAATATTTCATTCTATCACATCCTCATATCCAACAACAAGACACTTTATTCTCTGGCCATCAAAGCATGCCTCAGACTCCCCAGTCAACTCTACTCCCAAGGTTGCACCACCTTCTCCCCTATTCCATGAATTTTTCCCTCTATGTGTTCTCTGCCACCATGATCTTCTGTGCCTCCCGGATATTATTATTGTAGGTTTTCCATTCCCATCCCCTCCCTTGCACTTATCTCGTGAACCTATCCCCCCATGATTCTCACCCTTCGCTCATTCTCAACCCGCCCTCCGCCCCCTCCCTTCCTATTTATCCATCTTCCCCTCCCTACATAGATCACCATTCATTGTTGTGCTGCACTCCCTTTTCCACTCAGCTTTTCCCCTAGAGCTATATGTCCCTTTGTCCATGGGCTTCTATTCTTAGCTGTCTACCAGCACCTCTACTCCCTCAACCTCTCACTTCCACAGATGCGTTCTTTCTCTCCCACTCTGTAGTCAATATGAGGAACGATAATTGCTTCCACTGCTCCGACCTGCAAGAGAAAATGGATTTGATCAAATCCCAATTGAAGATAATGTAGGAGAAACATCAGGCTGACACCAACTTCCTCCAACACCAAGCTCAATCCCTCTGATAGAAGCTGAGGGGAGCTAACAATTGGTGCGCACACAATGAAGAATCCCTGGAAATCCTACGCTACATGGTGGATAAATGAATTGTCCAGAGCTCAAGCTTCAACAATGTACCCAATGCCAACCCGGACAACAACCTTGGCACCACGAAAAACTCAAGGCAGTAGGAACTAGTCTTCAATCCTCCATCTGTCATTTCAAACATCATATATTTTAAATTTACATTTATGTTATTTCAATTTTTTATAATTTATAAAGAATCAGATATGCAACATAATAGCAATAGTCAATATGTAGGAGGTTCGGTTTTTGCCACATCACCCCTCCTTGAAATTCTATTTTGCAACTTGGATGTAATGGAGATTTCACTCTCCACTTTTTTGGAATATAAATAGTAACCAAATCTGTTAAAAAAAAAAAGATGTATCAATATTGTAGAATATCCTGTAATTAAACTTGATAATTTATTTTGGACACTTTATTTTGATGGATCGAATTCAAATGATGGTGCAGGAACTGGATGTATTTTAGTTAATCCAAATGGAGAGAAAACCATTATTTCTTGTAGGGTAGAGTTTTATTGCACTAATATTGTAGGCAAATAAGAAGCACTTTCCCAAGGTTTGAAAAAATCCATTAGTCTGGACATGAAATATATTAAAGTTTATGGTGATTCTGAGATTGTTATCAAATAGGTGAGGAATACAATCCACTGTCTTTCTAATCATATTAAACATTATCAATCCTTAATCCAAGGGTTAAATACACATTTTTTAGCATTTAACATAACTCCAATTCCTAGAATTCAGAATTCCAGTGCAGACCTTTTGGCTAGTGTTGCTTCAAAACTTATTCCTCTAGAAGACTTAAGTCCAGATATATTTTCAATAGAGCTGATTTTTCTCTCTTATATTCTAGATAACATTAGAAATTGGCGAGTATTCAATGATGATAATGATATCCTAAGTTTTGTGACTTCTAAAGGATCTTATACAAACCAGATAATTGATAAAGATGAACATGATAGGCAGCTTAATAAATCTTCGGATGAAAATTCGTTACCTAAACCTGTAGTAAAGTTAGAGGATTTATATGAGTTAAAGGACAAATTCAAGAAACCAACGAACTGTAAACTCGATAGTAGTACTTTAAGATTAGAACTTGTTAATTTAGGGTCCGAGGATAAACCTCAAAACATTATATTATATCTTGGACTCTCACCTGATGAAATTCTTGCCTTCATACATTTGTTAAGAAAATACAATGACATTTTTTCCTGGAGTTATGATGACTTGAAGAAATATGATACCTCTATCATCCAACATACCATACCCATGTTTCCTAATGCAAATCCAGATCAAGAGAAATGTAGGAAAATACACCCAAAACTTAAAAGTCAAATTAAGACCAAGTTGAACAAGTTTCTTAAAGCCAAAATCATCTTTCCAGTTAGACATTCTAATTGGGTGTCAAATCTCATCCCGGTTCGAAAGAAGAATGACAATATTAGAATTTGTATTGATTTTAGGAATTTGAATAGAGCATACGAAAAGGAAAACTCTCGTTTGACTTCAATGGATTAAATCTTGTATTCTATAGCAAGGTTTGAGCTTATGTCATTTTTATATGGTTTGTGAGGGTATAACCAGATCCTTGTCTACACTGCAGATAGATTAAAGACAACATTCTGAACCAAATGGATAACCTACACTTATAAAAAATTTGCTTTTGGTTTCATTAATGTTGGGGATACATTTCAAATAGCTATGGATATTGTTTTCAAAGGTTTGATCAAAAAATCATTTGTTGTGTATTTAGATGATATCACTATTTATTCAAAGAAAAGCAGTAATAATATTAATGACTTAAAACATTTTTTTGAAAATTGCAGGAAATTTGGAATTTCTTTAAATCCTTATAAATCGATTTTTTCTCTTAGTGAAGGAAAGAATCTAAGTTTTATCGTTTCGAAAGATGGAATCAATATCGACCTAGAAAGATTAAAGGTTATCTCAGAAATTCCCTTACCTCATAATAAGAAGTCGATGCAATATTTTCTTGGTCTTATCATTTTTGTTAAAAGTTGCACAAATTTTCATGCATTTACAGAACATGATTAAGAAGAAGTCAGTCAATAAATGGGGACAAACTGAAAAAATGTCGTTTGAATCAAATAAGAAATCAATTATTAATGCTCCTTCATTATCTTCTCCTGAATATTCCAAGGAGTTTGTTCTATATACTTTTTCTTCCGATCACTCATATGCAGCAATTTTAACTCAACATAATCAAGAGCAAATCTAAGCTCCAATTTATTTTTATAGTTCTGATTTACAAAGAGCTTAATTAAATTATTAAGATGTTGAAAACCAGGTTTTCGTTGTTTTTAAATCAATCAAACATTTTAGACATTTTCTCTTAAAATCACACACAAAATTGATTGTATCTTTCCCAAGAGTTAGGAAATTACTTATCCAAAATGAATTAGGATAAAAGAGAGTTAATCGGGTCACAAATTTACAGGACTATGATCTTGAAATTAAACTAGCTAATATTGTGAGAGGACAAGTTTTTTGTAGGTTAGTTGCTAGTGCATCGGAAGCTGAATCAGGTAAAAACATTGAAGTTTTAGAGGTATGTCTTATTGATACTAAATCTCAATATGTTGATTTTATTTTCTATTTGAAAAATGGCTATGCACCAGTAGAGATTGATTTGAAAAATAAATGAGTATTAATATTAAAATTTAATCAATACCATCTTTTTAATGATGTTGTGTTTAGAAGAAATTATGAATTTTCCCTACTTAGATGTTTAGAGAAACCTAAAGCTGAAAAGGTGTTGCAGGAATTACATGATGTTCAAGTTGGTCGAAATTATAGTGGAGTCACCACCACTACAAAAAACCTCCATGTTAAATGCAACTAGCCCACTTTGTTCAAAGATACTCATGCTTATGTAAGAAAGTGGAAAATATGCCATATCACTTCAAGAAAAGAGAATAAAGAAACATTGTCTTTACAGTCAGTCAATATTGAAAAACCCTTTGAACAGTGGGGGTTGGATATCATAGGTGATATTGTTCCACATTCTTCTAAGTAACATAATTATATTCTAACTGCTACCGATTATTTCACTAAGTGGGTAGAGGTAGTGCCATTAAAGGTGGTCAAATTTGAGATTGTTATTGATTTCTTTGATCTACACATAATTACCAGGTTTGGTCCACCTAATGCTCTAATGTTTGATAATGCTTCATACGTTTATGGAAATATAATTACTGAATTTGCATTAAAAATAGGTTTCAAAATTAAATATTCTGCAAATTATTATCCCAAGGGAATGGTCTAGCAGAATCCACTAATAAAAATATCTTAAGAATTATAAACGAACCATAGATGAGATCAAAAGAATTGGCATAAAGCTTTAATTTTTTTATCTATGGGCGGACAAAATTAATCACAAATATTCCTTAGGGACTTCACCTTATTATTTAGTTTATGGAAAATAAGTTGTATTTCCTCTTAATGTAGCTTTACCCTCATTAGCCTTATTGCAATCAATTGAAGAAAAACCATGCTCTTCTCTCCAATTAATATTGTGTCAAGAAGTGAAGTTATAATTAGGGAGAGAAAAGGAAAATTAAATTCATGCCAAACATAAAAATACTATTAATTCATGGTTTTATGCAAGTTTAGTTGGGAACAAAATTTTTGAATTTGGAGACTTGTTTCTAAAATGGGATAAATCCGATGAGGAGAAAGGAAAACATACAAAGTTTCTGAAACTTTGGCTTGGAAAATTTTATATCATAGAAAAACTTGGACCATCTACTTTTATTCTCCAAGCTTTATAGGGTTGGAGAGATTCCCTCCCAGTGAATGGGCTGATATTAAAAATATTTTTTTCCTAAAAACTCATGATATGATGTAAATATGTAAATAATCATATGCAAATACCGTTATTTTTGTAGTATAGTTTTGTTTTATGTTAATCTCCTGGATCCATACTTGGGTTATTATTTTTATTTTTCTAATCATTCTCATGAAATTCATATACATAAGGGAAATTATTTAAGAAAATGATTATTATGATTATGTTCAAAATTTCGTAAAATGTTAATCTCTAACTTCTTTTCCATTATTTTGTGAATTATTCATAACCTGGATCATTAAAAAGGCAATTATGTATTATGACTAGTTATATTTTTAATTGCTATTGTAACAAATAGAGACTATAAAAATGTTTTAGCATTTTATGATTCTCATTGTCATCCAAAACACGTGAGAAGATTACCTCCCCATCCATTAATTTAATATTTTTAGAGTGTAATTCAAAAATATTAAGATTGAAGGATAAGGGGTCTCATTAAGAGCCAACTTACCATGATCATGAGGAACTAATGATATTGACATTATCATATCTCATTAGAAAGCCATGATAGTGACTTATAGTCAAAAAACTATAAGCCAAGAGGTCTCATCACGAGTCGGCTTGTTTAATGTCATTAATACTTGTGAATCACGTTGTCATATCTGGTCACCAAGCCAGGATAATGGCTTTTAAGAAAAACTAAAATTTAAGTAAGTCTAAAGTAAAATACTCTAAAATATTTTCTTGTGGATGGGATACTAGTATTTATTGGTCAAATGGTAACCTTGTCGAGGCTATGGAAGCTTTTTGGTAGCAGTGGCATTACCAATGATAAATGAGTCTATATTAATGCTAAACTTTAAATAGTTATTTATTTCATCATTACAACTGATATTATCAAATGGTTGTCAGAAATAAATAAAATATTTTATTAATAGCATTTTATGAAGTTTGAAATTAATGTCTTTTATATTATCCAGAGAAATTTTAATAAAAATTTGAATTTTGGTATTATAATCTTTTTAATTTTTATTCCTTTATATTTTAAATTTTCATTTATTTAACAAATATAATTGTTTCGCCCACTGTATCACCAATTGTTTTATAAAAACAACAAACCCCCCCCCCCATTTTTAGTTAATTCCTAGTAAATAATGGGGACCTTTTATATTTTATACTTAGCTCTTTAAATAAAATGTTTTGTATTAGTAATAAGGGAAATTATAAAAAAATCAATCATAAGTGATTTTGAAACAAAACCTTTTTTAATCTAAAGTCGTTCCCTTTATCGGAACTCATCTTATCAAAGTTTTATTTTCAAAATGTTAAGAAATAACAAAGCTCCGACTAACACACCCTCGAGGTTATCTTTATATCAGAGACTTTTTTTTATAAAATCTTCCCATATACAAAGTTTTTATTAATAAGAGTTATGAAATGAAATCTTCTTGATGTCCGACCTCTCAATACCTTTGTTAATATTTATAAAATACTTTACTTCGGAGCACATAACATATAAAGTAATTCCGTAACCCTTCCAAAATTTCAAACCCCGCGAGTTTTATATTAAAATATTTGGATCGAGATCTATCATATCATAAGTCCATACTTATTACATCCCTAAAAACTAAATCCTCTGAAATGTGTTAATTCTTGGATATACGTTTATCAGACCCCTTTCATCAGAACCTCTATTAAAATAAAGTTGTGATAAACGATCTCTCCGATGGACTATTATTAATATAATATTCGATTTTGGGAAAAGTTTTATCGGGGTTTTATATTAGAAACCCTTTGAAATTGAGTAGTCTTGATAAATCTATCTTAGGTTTATCGGGGCTCTTATTTCGAGATCATAAGCTTTTCATATTGGAACTCTAGTTTAAATCACTCTTTGAAATCACACCGCTAATAATGTGATTTGGCTTGCTTTCAAATGGCTTCCCGTTAAGTGTATTTAGTGGATTTAAATGGTTTTCAATCAATCTCGAAAATATAAAACTCTCCATTTAATTCACTTCGATATTTTAAATATTCATTCAAAAAAGGGGATTTAATATGGAAAAGTGCATTGTTCCATTAGTGTAGAGTTATGGTTGATTGAGTGTTTCTGCCAATCTCCTTTGTGTCTTCATTATGGGAAAAATATAATTCCCAGCATCACGAAGAAATGACGAATGGAGGGAAAACTAAGAAAAAGGCTTCATCGCAGCAACAATCTTCTGGCCCTTTTACAGAAGATATTGACTAAAAGGTTTATGGATTAGGACTATTTTTTTATACAATTTGCACTAAAGATGTTGGGATTTCCTCCTGGGAAGCAATTTACAATTATTTTGAGGATGAAAAATCCCAGATTTACTCAAATAATGGTAATTGACGATGATAGTGTCCCAGTTTCGAAAATCACTATAATTGTTGTCACCAATTATTTTCTACATAGAATAACATCCAAGTCACACCTTCTTCCTTATACAGATATGGTTTGATGGGTGGTGGAGAATTTAGATATTTACGACATATTAATTCATACCAATAGAGGTACACTCATCAGGTATTTTGAAAGAAAGGATTTACGGATCATGTACCACCTTCCTAGTCCAAAATACAGATATGATAAAGAATATATTGAGGTTTTTATAAAGGAGCATGGACACTCGTTAGAGAAAATTATATCATGGAGAAAATATTCCATAAACATAATGCAAAGGAAAGTGGTAAGTACTCCGTTGACTTTCTAGCTGGTCCATATTCCCAAATTTCTCCTATGATGTGTAGGTTGCATGCACAACCTAATGTGTCAAAAATTCCCAATGACTAGGTACCTCTTATAGATGGAGCCTCAAAGGGATTTATATTTTATTGTGCTACTATTGTTTCTGATAATATTGCTACTCATATTTTATCCTTTAGGAATGGATGCAATATATTTGAATATAAAATCCATACCTTCTATATGTATGAATATATCATGGATGCTTTTTGTTTTTCAATGGAATTTCCTTATATGGGATAGAAATTGACTCTCCAAGATCCAAATCCTATTCATTTTTATCATGATATCCTATGGGAGTCAAAATATCAAGAGCATTTTTATCAGATCTATCACAGAGTTATATATATATATAATGGAAAAAAAATGTAACTTTCTATTAAAAGTAAATAAAAAGTTACATGAGCAGATGCAAATATTTCATTCCTTAAGATCTCAAGCTGCACCACACAAAAATATGGTGGCCATGAAGGCAAAATGCCAAAAGAACTGAAAATACAAATTAAAAAATAAAAATAAAAATAAAAAAATACAATTGGGGCTAAGCAAAAAGTCTTAGTCACCCTTTTCTAACTTTTTTCTTTTCTACTTTTCTCCACCTTCCTTGATCAGGAGTGGTTGTTACAATCATTAATTGGTTCTCTTCTATCTATGTTGGGTGTTCCTTGTATGAGTCTGAACTTCTCGATGTAAGAGGAAGTTTGAATCCTGCTATCTCTTTTTCCTTCGATATTTCTTGGCCTGAGTGTCCTTTTTCTCTTGGATTTTGCGAGGTTGATCCCCCCATTTCGTAATGGCTCAATTCTTCATTTGATGAAGTAGTCTATTGATTTGGAATTTTCTCAAAATTTTGAGGTCCCAAATCCTCCTCTTCCTCTTCCTCTTCTTCATCAAGTTGTGGTGTTGGGAATCGCCATCCCTTTGGCTTTTTGAAAAGTTTATTTTTCTTACTGGGATATTTCTTTGCCAAAGAGCATGTAGTTTGTATATGTCTAGTTTGGAGGCAGAGAAGTAATCTAAATTTTGTGTTATCAAAATCCCAAAATTGGACCCAACATTGATTGTTGTGTGTCAGAATGATGCGATTAGGTAGCGCTTTGCTGAGATCTACCTAAACACATATCCTAGCAAAGGTATAAATTGCTTCTTCAGTTATTTGTGTATCCAACTTGATGTATCTCCCCAGCTTGTTTCCTATTCTTTCTAGTACTTTTTGATGCCAAAAGTGAAGGGGTACGTTATGTAGTCTTACCCATATTGGAGTTTTGGAGACAGTCATTGTATTAGCATGGAAATATGGGAACCATGGGGTGGTAAAAAATCCCACATTCCCCCAGAACCAGGGTCCCTTATGTAATACCTTATCTCAGATGATTCAAAATTTACTATAAAAAAACCTTTTGAGCATAAGTGGATCTCACAATTTAATGGCCAATTCGTAAATATCCACTAAGAAAGATCCACTGGTTTTTGCCAGAAGTCATTAAACTTGCAGATAATTTCCTGGGATTGATATTTTGAACAAATAGTATTGGTCTCTGCTAGATCTACTATCAATTCTAGTATATCATTAATCTGCTCTACTATATAGGGCCAGGAGTAGTGAAAAGTTGTTCAGGCTTACCTGAAGTTGCATTCTTACCTTTGGGGGTGTCTCTAAATGATGCAGATCCATTGGATTGTCCTTTGGAAAACCCTGGTCCCTTAGGTACCCTTGTTCCCCCCCCCCCCCCCCATAGTCGCATATTAATGATTATCGATAAATTTTGTTCTATGCCATAGTCTTTTAATCTCCTTTGATCTTGCATGGATTTGCCTGCATATATGAGGTTTTGTAGTTCCGTTGTAATACTAGTTTTGATATAAACCTCCAATTTTAGATCTCACACGCATGAATCCATTTGAATCCTAAGGATGATTGATCTTCTTGTAGGTGGTTGTGCGAAAATTTGGAAGTCTGTTTTCTTGTATCTTAGTGATGGATCTGCATAGAGACCATAGTCTCTTAATCTCCTTTGATCTTGCATGGATTTGCCTGCATAGATGAGGTTTTGTAGTTCTGTTTTAATACCATTTTTGATATAAAACTCCAATTTTAGATCTCACATGCATGAATCCATTTGAATCCTAAGGATGATTGATCTTCCTGTAGGTGGTTGTGCGAAAATTTGGAAGTCTGTTTTCTTGTATCTTAGTGATGGATCTGCATAGAGACCACCATTTTTCCTCATTTCTTCATGAAAATAAATGGATCTGTGGTTTCCCCTTCTTCCAGTAGCGAGATCCACCAAATCTGGGCAGTTAGGGTAGTTGAAGGTCGAAAACCCCTTCCATTTTCTATAAAATTTCTCTTGTGTAGGGATCAACTTCCCCTGCCCTATCCCATTCTTGATTTTCTCTGCAAGATTTTTTCTCTGAGCGAATCCATTTCTGCAGCCACCAAGGAGCTCAAAAAATCCTATATATATTAGATCCCTACAAGAAACATAGTAAATAACGACTTGATTGCTGCATGCAATCAAATATTCCCAGGTAAAAACATTTTTTCCCTTGAGATCAGGTTACTTCACCTTGAGGATGGGACCTCGACCTCTCATGCCATTTTTTTTTCACCCACATGTTCATCTTTGTCGAAGAAAATGTCTACATCTTCGTCGTTGAGAAGGGTCGCTGCTTAAGCGAGCATGATGAGATCAAGTTTCTGATTATAATTTTTTCCCATGTTTGGAGCAACTAGGAATGAATGCCATTGAAAAAAATTACAGAGTATCTAGATGTGAATACGAGATATACCTTGGTGTAAAATATCTTCAAGTATATGGTGATTCTGCTATAGCTATCAAACATGTAATAAATACTATTCATTGTATTTCTGGTCATCTCAAACATTACTAGTCATTAGTACAATCTATTACCTCACACTTCTTATCATTCAATGTCTATCATATTCCAGGGCTCCAAAATGCAAGCGATGAACTTCTATATAATGTGGCATCCAAACTTATTCCTTCTAAGGATTATAGTCCAGATATATTTTCTATAGAATTGTTTTTTTCCCATATATTCCTAATAATGTCACTAACTGGAGACTATTGAATGATGATGAAGATGATCTAACCTTTATCACATCAGAAGGATCATATGATGATGAGCTAATCGATGAAAATGAGCATGAAAGACAGATGAATCAAAAAACTGATGAGAATGCCATACCTAAATATGTGGTTAAACTTGAAGATCTTTACGATCTCAAAGATAGATTTAAGAAGGTTACTAATTCTAAACTACAAAGTTCAACTTGAAGATTTGAACTAGTAAACCTTGGCACATATATCAATCTAGGTCTTGGTCTCTCATATGAAATCTCAAGACGTATGATACCTCCATTATCCAACATACTATCCTAATGACATCCAGTGAGAAACCTGTACAACAAAATTTAAGGAAAATTCACCCCGATCTTGAAAGTCAAATCAAATCTGAACTGAATAAAATACTTAAGGTTAAGATTATCTTCCCTATTAGGCATTCAAATTGGGTTTCAAACTTAGTCCTTGCTAGGAAAAATAATGGTGGCATTCTCATTTTTATATATTTTAGGAACTTAAACAAAGCTTGCTTAAAAGACAATTTCCCATTACCACATATGGAACAAATTCTACAATCATTTTCTAGATCTAAATTAATTTCTTTCCTTGATGGATTTTTAGGCTATAATTAGATTCTAGTTCATCTTTAAGATAGGTTAAAGACTACATTTAGAACTAAATGGGGCACTTATGCTTATCAAAAAATGCCTTTTGGTTTAATCAATGCAGGAAAAACTTTTCAAAAAGCAATGGATATTGCTTTCAAAGGACTAATAAACAAAACTATGGTTGTATACTTAGATGATATAACCATTTACTCCAAGAAAATAAGTGACCACTGTCATGATCTCAAGCAAATCCTTGAACGTTTTTTAAAGTACGAAATTTCATTAAATCCCAAAAAGTCTTAGTTCGCTTTAAGTGAAGGTAAACTTTTAGGATTTATTATGTTAAAAGAAGGCATTTGCATAGATCCAAAAAGGATAAAGGCAATTTTTGAAATCTCTCTACCCCATAAAAATAAATCCATGCATTCCTTTTTAGGACAGATAAAATATGTTAAGATATTTGTTCCTAACTTTTCCCAAATTGTTTTTCCATTGCAAGTAATGATTATGAAAAACACACTCTTTATATGGGGACATAATGTAAGAGAAAATTTTGATCTAATCAAGCAATCCATCATAAATGCTCCTTCTCTAACTACCCCGGATTTTACTAATCATTTAATTTTATATACTTTTGCTTCTGAAACATCTTATGATGTTGTGTTAACACAAATTGATGATCAAAAGATTGAAGCACCCATTTCCTTCTATAGTTAAAATCTTCAAGGTGATGATATAAATTATTCATAAGCGGAGAAACAAGCCTTCGTTGTTTACAAATATTTAAAGAATTTTAGACCTTTTCTCCTAAAGACACACACAAAGGTAATAGTTCCATTTCTGGGAGTAAGGAAACTGCTTATTCAAAAGGAACTAGGAGAAAAAGGGAAAATTGGGTTACTGCTCTATAGGAATATGATATTAACATAAGACCAACCAAAATTGTTAGAGGGCAAGGTCTCTACAGATTGCTATCTAGAGCATCAAACATATCAGAAGATGAAGAATCAGGGAATACCATACACATTGTTGAGGTAAGCCTGAATGACTCTAAATCACAGTATGTTGATCTTATATTTTATTTAAAAAATGGATATGCTCCCACAGAAATCAATTATAAAATAAAAATA
The DNA here is from genome assembly GCA_034641835.2 of Pinus albicaulis. NCBI lineage: Eukaryota > Viridiplantae > Streptophyta > Pinopsida > Pinales > Pinaceae > Pinus > Pinus albicaulis. Next base: position 868,186,234 of record CM076569.1, read on the forward strand.
GCTTTAATATTAAAATCTAATCAATATCAGATCATTGATAATGTTTTGTTTAGAAAAAACTACGACTCTATACTATTAATATGCCTTGAAAAGTCTGAAGCTCAGAAGGTTTTTGCAGGGACTCCATGATGGACCCGCAGGTGGAAATTTTGGAGGAGATACCACCGCACACAAAATCCTTCATGCAGGATATTATTAGCCAACATTGTTCAAATTCTCTCACGTATATGTGAGAAAATGTAAAACATGTCAAACTTCTGCTAGGAGACAAAGAAAACCAACCTTACCCTTGCAGCCGGTCAACATTGAACAACCTTTTGAGCAATCGTGACTAGATATCATATGTGAGATTGTTCCTAACTCATCCAAATATCATAAATACGTTCTCACTGCAACATAATATATTACTAAGTGGGTGGAAGTTGTTCCACTAAAGGTATCTAATTCTGAAGCCATCATTGAATTCATTGATCAATTCATTATTACCAGGTTTGGCTTACCTAACGCACTTATGTTCAATAATGAATCTTATTTTTCGGGTAAAACTATGACTGAATTTTCTCTCAAAATAGGTTTTAAACTTAAATATTCCACTAATTACTATCCCCAAGGGAATGGTATGGCAGAATCAACAAATAAAAACCTGATAAGAATCATAAAAAGTACTATTGATCAGAGCCAGAAAAAGTGGCATAATTCTTTAGCATTTGCACTATGGGCAGATCAGATTACTGAGAAGGCCTCTACAGGCACTTCTCCATTCAATCTAGTTAATGGGAAAGAAGTTGTAATTCCATTGAATTTATCTCTTCCCTCATTAGCCCTAGTTCAATTTATTGAGGAAGTACCTTCTTCTTCCTTACAATTAAGAATTTCACATATCATTAAACTAGAAGAGGAAAGGTGAAAGGCCAAATTAACTCATGCTCAACATCAATAGATTGTAAAAAATTCTTTCGATGCAAATTTTGTTTCCCCAAAATCTTTTCAGGTTGGAGACCTCGTCCTTAAGAGGGAAAAGTCACATGAAGGGAAAAGACAAGTCACTTGAAGGAAAAAATCATACAAAATTAAAAATAATGTGGCTTGGACCATTTAAAATTATAGAACATATTGGCCCATCAACCTTCATGTTACAAGATCTTCAAGGGAGAAATTTTTTTCTTCCTGTCAATAGACTGATTTTGAAAAAATTATTTTCTTGGAAGAAAATTTCTTCTAAATGTATCATACTCATACTTATAATTTTAGAAGAATAATGTTTGATTACATGTTTCTGTCTTTTCGCAACACCTTTGAAACATTTTATGACTAGTTTTTTTTTGAGGAAGTAACTGCAAACTCGAAAAGTGGACGAATACTATATAACTCTGAAACCTTTTTCCATTGAAATTGTAACTTTTGTAAACCTAAAAAAAATCATAAAGTATTTTACTCTATTATCGGTGAGAAAAGGTTCATTTTTACAAAGCAAAGACTAATTTTCACTAAACATCTTTAATTCTAAATTGCCATCCATAACTCTTGAGTCAATGATTCTCCCCATCAATTAATTATGCATTTTCTAGAGTGTAATTAAAAAATATAAAAAAATTAAAAGAATAAGGGGTCTCATCACGAGCATGCTTACCATGATTATAGGAAAATAATAGACTGGCATTACCACTACTGCATATCAAACCAGGGTAATTTCTTATGATTATTAAATAATCATAAGACAAGGGGTCTCATCACGAGCTAGCTTGTTCAATCTACTTATAACTAGTGAATGGCATTGTCACTTTCTGGTATCCAATCCAGGAGAATGAATTTTTAAGAACAAGAAAAAAACAAATTATATAATTAAGGATTTATCTCAAAATATTGCAATAATGGATGGATGGGATACTAAATCATTGATAGTTAAAAGGCAACCTTGTCGAGGCTATAAACGTTCGCTGGCAGTAGTGGCTCTACCTATGACAAAATCAGTAAATCAAAAGGCTAAGTTAAAAAAAGGCACCTACTTTATCTTTTAAACTATTTAATGATTGATATAGAAGAATGAAGATTTTTATTTATAAAAGGTTTCTGGAAGATTAGCAATAAGATGAGTTTTTTTCATTCAGAGTAATTTTATTCATTCAAATATTTTGAAAACAATTTTTGTTTCCTTAGTTATTTTTACTTATTTAAAGGTATCAAGAAATTCATTTTCCATAGATAACTGGTACTTCCAGTGAATCACCAATTGGTGTGCTATTCAACAACCCCATTATTTTAGAATAGTTGCCTTAGGAAAATAATGGGGACCCTTCTAAAAAAAATAGACTAGAACGAATAAAACCCTTAAGTGATTAGTTCAAAGTAGAAATATTATTAAAATGGGTTAAGCGATACCTTTTTGTTTAAAGGTCACTTAAGCAGAGAATACAAAACAAACATGCATGAAAATTGCAATCACAAAATTGCATGGATGGCATATGTATTTTGAAAAAATCCACTCTACATAATTTGCGATGCGAAAATAATAAAGGACTTTAGTAAAGGAAAAAGGCTTCTACCCAAATGATATTCCATGAAAAGCAAACCATAGGACCCTCCATCACCACGTAATCAATCACAAATTGCACATCATGTTTCTGCCATGCCAACATTCAATCTGTCATCTACATTTCCCCGATGCAATGTATTACATCACCTTGCACTCTTACTAATGACCACTTATGCCCACTATCCAATTCCGTTGAAATTGCGATTGTGATATCGCAATCAGAAAAAGGTGGCTAATCGGCATTCTAAGAAGTTCACACACTAATAGATCCACGATGGAAAAATATCTCATTTAAATTCTTAAATGATTACTCAGGCATATGAACCCATGTTTTCCATCAATGTCATAACTTAAATACTTTAACAGCTCGAGCCTCAAAAAATGATTTGACCTCAAGAGTAATAAATTTTTAGATTATCCACGTCCCAAGTTTTATTCACCCATTATTTCCATTATTACAATACTCTCCTGTTGTAACAAGATAGCCCCTTTTTTACTTATTGTTATTGATTTTTCACAGGAAAGTCTAAACAAGCAAAGCTCCTCAGAAATGTCTAAGGTTGTGAAGAAAACCCAAAAACCCATGGCTTCCACTAATCCTAGAACCTATGCTAGTGAAGTAATAGAGTCGATGCCCCCCTTATTCATAGACACAACATGCGCATCAGAGTTTGGTTCTTCCGCTTGGGAAGAAATGTACAAATTATTTGAAGATGAGAAATCCCACAGGGTTGAGAGAAAAGCTACTATGGATGCTTTTGATTCTTCAGAAGCTACTGTAGCAGAGGTCTCCAACTCTTTTCTACACCAAATTGCTACACGCCCCAAGATTTTTCCATATACATATATGGAAAAATGGATTATCGACAATCTCAGCATTGGAGACAGAACTTTTATTACAAGTAGAGGTAAAATGATAGGGTCTTTCAGAGTTGAAGATTTGAAGAAAATGCACCACATTCCAGACCTGAAGAAGGTATACAATAGAGATTTTCTAGAACAATTCGCCAAGGAGAATGAAATAAAATCGAACCCCGTAAAGCAATGGATAAACAACCCTAACAAGCATAAAAATGATGATAAGGGTATGTATTCCACTGATTCACTTGTTGGTCCCTATTGTTATATTTTTGCAATGATGTCTATAATTTTCGGCCAACCCAATACCACTAAATTATCAGTTGAAAGGGTTCCCCTTATGGATGCGGTTACAAATTCTTATATCACGGACTAGGGAACCATTTTGTCAAATAATATTTCCACCTATATTCTTGAATATAGAAAGAATCATTTCATTTCATCTAAAATATCTCCCCCAATTTACATGAGTGCCTACATTATGGATGATGTATGTTTTACCTCAGATTTTCCAACCATGGGTTGGAAATGGAATCTCCAAGACCCTAATCCCATTCATGTCTATCATAGTATTCTATGGGAATCAAAATATGAAACTCATTTCTACAAGATATGTCATGGAGTTATGCTCCCATTATTTCAAGTTGTGTTTGATGAAAAGGCCCCGATATTATCCAAGAAGCTCAAGAAAACTTCACCTCCATAGGAAAATGTTTTGGTGAAGAATTTTTTACTTATGTCAAAGTCTTCGGAATCTTATCCTAGCCACATGTCCTACTATTGTATGTTTCATATAAACTTCTCGAAAGAGAAATAACTTACCAAACTGTCGGTAATGGGTTGACTAAGATTTTGAAAGAGGCAAAGAAAGCTTCGTTGCCCTCTTTTCCTATTCACTGTGGTGTCTATGCTTTAGAAAATTACAAGCATGTAGGGTTAGACGTCAATCAAATCCAATGCTTGAAATTATTTACAATTTCAAATAGGAAATATGACCCAAACTAAATTTCCTTCAATTTCACAAATCAAGTGAAAATCAGACCATTTGTGCATGAGGATGATGATTTTAATGACTTGTTTAAGTTAGATGATACTTATTATACAGTACATAAATTAGCAGCATCATTATTCAATCCGCAGCAGCTTTCAAAGTTCAAGAATTGCATAAATAAAATATTATAATGGGTTCCTTTAAATATATTGGAGGTATCCCAACCTATCTCGCAGAAGGAAAAGAAACAGAAATAGCAGGAAAAGGAGCATCCACCTTAGGATACTAAAGCCCTTAGCAGAACAGAAGAAGACAAGTCTACTAGAGTTCAAGCCAAATATCCACAATTTCCAAGTGACTTAAATGATATATGGAAGAATTTTAATCAAAAACTTCAAGGATACCAAGAAATGGTGATCATTAATCATCAACAAGAAATGGAAACACCTCATGGTAAAATTCAAAACCCGTTTACTACTGGATCAACTGAAAAATTAGTTAACACAGAAAAAGTAGAATTTATCCCAACCTACCCTACATCGAAGATTGTTTTGAAAATTGAATAAATCCCACCTTTAGATATATTTTATAGTCCCAAACATAAAGTTGTAATGAGCAGGTAGAGGAAAAGTAGGAGAACATAACAGTCACAAATCCTTGTTCCTGGAGATGTGCCTATGGAATTAGTTTGTAAAGACTCGCATTTAGATCCATCCCAGGATCTAACACATTTGACTCAGTTTGCAGGAGCATACACATCTGCCACCATAGACAAGGCCACTGAAGTTCAGCAAATAGTCAAAGAAAAGGATGAAATAATTCTTCAATTGGAACAGGAATTGCAAGCAGAGAAGCATAGTTTTAACCAGCAATTACAAGCATAACTATCACAGCTCCAAAAGAGCCTAGATCAATTAAAGTTGCAGCACCAATCTGAAATTGGTGCTAAAGATACTCAGATACATCAATTGCAATTCATTGTTGACCATGATGGGCCCCTAAATTAGACATAAATTAAGGCCCATACAACCTTTATTAGGCACATAAAATATATATTAAATCTCTCCTTATACACTTAATAATTTTTTTTTATGCTTTAATATCTTCTTAGGAATGTTTAGATATATTTTCATATTTGTGTCTAATATTATTTATTTTTGAACGATATTGTGAGAATATTGGGCAGTTTAGGAAGATTTGGAGAAGGAGATAGTTTAGGGACTTTCTCCCTACTACTGGAGGATAAAGATTAGAGAATAAATTAACAAAATATCATGAAATAATTGAGAAATTCTGGAGATATTATGGAACTCTGATGATTGAGAAAACCTAGGAATATGCTCCCTCTCATTTACTGCGAACTCCTAGTGTTGGGAACCAGATCGACTATTTGAGGGATTTTGGAGGGGAGATATTCCTCGACCTTTCAAGGAGAATGCTTCCTCATCATTTTTTATAAGTACCAATTCGAATTTTCCTCTAGGGGCATGTATTTCTTAGTCTTATTGTGGAGAAAAATTGTTTTTTGGAAGCTCCATTTCCATTTCTTACAGGGATGCACTTGAATTGATTCAATAATAAAGATTGGTGCCATTTTTAGCTTCTAAGGCTTATTTTCTTCCATAGGACTCTGATTCCTCCTTTTTCTTGGCCATCCCAGAAGCCTCAAAGCTCTCTTGCATCATTTATTTATGTTATTTTCACTTCTTATTCACATGCATCTCTTATTTCTGTTTTGCATATTTTTGTATTTAGTATTGTTTCTTTCCTTGTTGTATGATTGAGTTAAATGATTGAAGTGATTTATTTTGCAGGTGTTTTACAGGTTTAAAAATAGTATCCATCCTTTAAATAAGTTTGGAAGGTCATCTTAATCATTAGGCTACTTGGATTTTCTTACTATTTCACGAATATAAGATTTCTAGAAACGCCTTGTAGCGAAATAGTAGTAAATTTATGCTATTTTTTAGAATGAGTTAATGAGATCCATTTGACTTGATTCCACTTGTATTAGGTCATAATAATGCTAAATTTAATATAAAAAAATTACCCCATTGTATTTTAACTTTATTATGTTAGGCATTTGATAGATTAACTAGCTCACTGGTTCTTGAATTTCTAGATTTTAGAGTAGTAATTTTTTTATTTTTTTTAGCACATGTGAACAGGGGTATTTTGGAGTGATTCCACTTGGAATGGAGAGATAAGAAATCATACTTAATAATGAAAAAATCCCATCCCATTTTCATTTGATTTACTTATTCATTCGGTGAGTTATTTCCAAAACAGAGTTTCTTGTAGCAAAAACAGAGTTTCCTGTAGTACTCTTGTAGCATGTGTAAAACTCGACTAGATTTGCTCCCAAAGGTTTTTTTTTGTCTCTTAGGCTTGAATCATGACCCCTAGGACCTAAATACATTATTTGGGAAGAATAAAAACCACTTAGGACATTCTTTTTTCGCAAATTACATTAGGTATTTTTATTTGAATTCATGCTCTTAGGATTTCAATTACAAATTGTTGTTCTTTCCTACGATTAGTTTATTTTCAAAGCAACACTTCCATTTCTGAAATTAGTTTAGGCTTTGATTTCATGGCATTCCCTCCATTACATTAAATCAACAAAATAAGGACATATTATATGATGCACATATAGTGTTGATACCACTTAATTTTGTGTGATCCTCAGGTTGATAATTAAAGTTGGTAGCCTCGGGAGTTGCAGTATTCTTGTTGCAATACTGAGTTCATCACTTTTTGGCACCGTTTCCGAGGAGATGTCAAAGTATGAATTTTTTTTCTTCCCTAATTGATTCATTTCTTTTCTTTTTGCAAAAAAAAAAAAAAAAATTGCATTAGGCATATTTCTTTTCAAAACATAAAATTGCATTGCATTAGCATTCTTATTCAAAAAATATTTAAAAATATTTCTCCAAAACCAACCCCCCCATTTGATCACGTGGTGCAGTAAGAACCACATCACTATCCACTTTTGCATGTAGAAGAAGAAGAGATGGCAGAAAAGGTAGAAGAAATGGATGGAGATGATGAGGATGAAGAAGATCCTATTGGATTTATCATTCAAGATATTGATGTCAATGTGCATATGAAGAGAATTCATACATCTTTCCTTCCTAACGTCCATGGTATGAGGTCAAAGGATCTGGAAACCTTTCTCTTTGAATTTTAAATACTTTTAGATATTATGGCTACTTATCACACACTCAAAAATTGAGATTGTTTCCTGCAACATTGAAGGATAGAGCTCTTAAATGGTTCATGAGTTTAGGTACTAATTCAATAAGGTCATGGAATGATATGAAAAATATATTTTTAGAAAAATATGAAGACCATGATCTTAAGGAAGAAATATTTAAAATGAATCAAAATGAAGATGAGAGCCTTGAGGATATAATATATAGGTCCATGTTTAATGTTAAGAGGGAAAAATTACAACATTTAGGATTTGACACACTAAAAACCCTCTTACTTAGAACAATTAGGCATGAGTGGATCAATCTCCTTGATCTCATGAGTAGAGGAGATGTATACCAATTATCATTTCAATAAATTTGTGAAACATTCAAGAGCATATCAAGAGGAAGGGAAAGAGTAATTAATTCATCATCAACATTGACAAGTCAAGATGAACTTGGAAATTTGCTTGAAAACTTTAAAAAAAAAAAAAACTTGGCAATCTAAGTGAACAAGTAGAAATGTTAACAATTCAAAATGAGAAAAAAGAAAGTGATATTTCATTTAGCCATGCAGAATCATATGCTACTAAATATTGTCCATCATTACCAATGTTTAAGGAATTTTACCAAGAAGACAATGGAGCAATTCAATCACCACAGAAGCTATGTTATGTAGCTCCAAGAAGACCATGGTAGCCTAGTCAACTTAATATGATGCAAGGACCTAATTCACAATTTCAATATTATTCACATCCATCTCAAACTAATTGGAACACACTCCCTCCTTGGCAACCTTGGCGATTGTTACACTGAAAACTGTCACCTTGACATTCTGCTGACTGTATGAGCTCATTATTACTCATACTTCCTCCTTTTGCAAGTCTAACATACCAGCTCCTCATGTCAAGCTTCAAAATCAGAGAAAAGTCCCTAAAATCCCCTAAGATTTGGTATCGCACTTTCTCTATGCATTCCCTGCGGTCCCGCACCTAAAGTTCAGCCTGCCTGCGGAACCATACCGCACGTTCCTTGTGTTATGGGTGCGGACCTCTGTAAAACATAAAAAGGCGAGAAAGTGAAGATAAAAAGTGAATTTCAGATGAATTCTAGAAGATTCTGGATGGGAATTTTCGGGAATGGATACGCTTTGAGAAGGTTCATGCATCCCTCACTTGATGGATCTAACCCCTTGATGTAAGGAGCTTATCCCTTTGAAGGAGGATTCTATCCCTTCATATTTGGAACAAGAAACCTCCTCTTTTCCACTATAAAAAGAGGCCTTGGGTAGCCTCAAAGGGAGTTCAAGCTTAAGAGATTTGAAGTTAAATGCCGTTGAGATTCAGTCTCAAATAACTAAGACTTTCTGTGAGGTTACATCACTCTTTTATAGTTGTCTTGGTTCAAAGAGTGCAATGCTTGTCATAGTAGAAGAGATTCCTGCTTCGGACCCCGGGAGGACCTACACAACATCAAGGCACAGGTTGCAAAGGTTTTCTACATTTGAAATTAATACAAATATACTCATTTCTCTCATTAAACTGTCTATTCATGGTTTATTTCATAAATTCCTTGATCATTATGATAAGTATGATTTATAATAATGTCTATACAGGTGCTGCTTAATCTTTTTGCTTGTTTGTGATTGCAGATTCACGAGGAACGTTCTTTCAGTGCACGGGAAGGACTTCAACAAAATCAAGCAAGCATTGGACATAAGGTAGGTCTCACACCTATATAGTGTTTTATGAATCTTACATGCTTAGAGAGAGATTAGTATAATTGGCTGTTTGTTGCTAGTTACCTTTTGTACTAGAGAGATCAGTCTTGTCCGCAAGACGGATTAATCTACACAACAAAATGGCGACCATACTGGGGAAGAACTTGTTGTTTTTTGTTCTCTTTTATTTTTGACTTGAGGAAACGGTTTTTTCTGGTTTTTGATTGATTCACATCTGTCTGGGTACTTTATTTGTTTTTCTGTTTTTGAAAATTTAGAAGTGTTTTGAGTTTTTCTAGAATTTTTTCTAGGACCGCACTCTGCATAACTTTGACAGTGCGGGCAGTTTCGCATGTTCTTTAGAGAACACAGTGCGGGACCGCACCTGTCAACACTGGTTGCATGCGGACCCTGTAAAAATTTTAGAAAATTTCTAGATTTCTTTTTCTGGTTTATTTTTAGATCTTTGGTTTCTGCCCAGACTGGTTATTGTGTCTATCAAGAATTCATTGTGAATGAACTCCAACAGTGTTAATGTTTTGATGATTTTCTAGAAGATTTTGCCGATTGGATTATTTTTCCTGCTTGGTCTTTGTAGTGATTCGAACTTTTGACAATTTGCAGTATCTCAGATTACATTGATCTCTTTTTGTCTTTTGAATCTGACCTGATTGTGAAAACATCCTATATTGAGAAATTAAGCCTTTTGTTTCTTTGCAAATCTTCGAAAAAACTTGGTTCAAAGTTTTGAATTTCATTTTTTGTAAAAACATATTTTGAGTGTTTTTGATCTGTTTGTTATCTGAACGAATAGATTCTTAGTTTGCTGAACAACTAAGGGAAACATTCATAAAAAAATCTAAAAAGCTTTTACTCAATTTAGATCATAGTTCTCAAGATTAGATTTTGTAGTTTTGAGTAGAGTTTAGTTTTGTAGTTTTCTTTCGAATGAAAATTGTTTTGTAGCTTCTTGTTTGGAAAAGAAAAAGATTTTTCTTGTGAGCTTTGATAGTTTATTGAAAAGACAAAATAGTTTCTTTCAATTAGATTTCATGTTTAAAGAAGGAATTTAAAGGATTGCATTCTCTAACTCTTTCTTTAGATAGAAAGTTCATTGAAACGAAAAATAATTGAATATCATCATAGGTGCATTTTAGTGTTTTTTTTGGAAGTCGAGTCTTCACATCATCCAAAGTTTGATTTCCGCACCCATTTGACTTAAGAAACAGCTCTTAAAAGTAACGCTTAAATAAAATTCATCTAGTAATCTTTTTATTTCTAGGGCTCTCATCACCAACATAGCTTAGGCTAGTATCTTGGAGTAGGGAGTAATTAACTCTCCAAGATAGCTAAAAAAAACAAGTAGATATATCTTGCGGTAGGAAGAATTCCAGTTGCTGCATGTATGCTCTGGGAAGCTCCTCTTAAAGGAGTTAAGCACGAGATCATATCTGAACCAGTGGGGTAATCAATCCTTCCTCATTGGGAACGATAGAAGATATACACGTATTAAAAACGGTAAACCTCGGATAGACCATTGTCGAGGAGCCAGGGGTCACTTGTCGGTAAACCTTGGATTCTTTCAAGGAGCCTTCAAAGGGATTGAGCTTTGTTACTCTGCCCTTGCGTGTGTGTCGGATCGTAGACTGTTCCCCCAAGTATATTTGTCTCAGTTGGTAACCTTAGTGACCATAATCTTTAGGATTCTTCCTTAAGGTGACGGTGGAGGGAAGATCCCACTGTACCTGGAACAGACGTCGACTAGACTCACTTGGACTCTCTGGGGGGTTATCTTCACTCGAGATGGTTATGTGAAGAAACTTGTGCCAGTCTGTTTCATTAAGCAGGTTGTCGGGGTAACTGTTCCAACCGCCCTTTTCGTGTTAAAACTCTACTAAGTTGGATTTCATCACCAACTAGTGATTTTAGTACGGAAATTTACTTGTTTGTGTGTGGTTTGAACTCTTAGATTTTTTAAGCGAGTGATTCAATTGTTTGTTTCTTAGAGACTTTAGGTGTTTTCATTGAAATTTTTCTTTGTTTGCGTGTGATTAGATAATTTTTCATCGTGGCGGAATTGCCGAGACAATCCCGGAGAATTCAAGGGAAACCTCCCGAATATTCACCAGGTCAACTTGAAGGGCTTCGAGCTCTGGTACCACACAGTAGCCGTAGACTTAGGTCAACAGAAGTTGAAACCTCTGCTATTGTAATACATCCTGATCATCAAATACCTACAACAGAATATATTCAAGAACCGATTTCAGTTTCTGAAGTTACTGAAAATATTTCTCCTTCTGGTGAATTATCTGACGAACCTGAAATCTCTGAACCTGAAACTGAGTCTTCTGTGTTAGAAACATCCTCAGGATTTATCTCACCAACTTCTAGCGATCCAGGTTCACCTAGGGTAAGAAGTATCATTACTGAAAATCTTCCCTCTGGACTAATTTCTATTGAAGAACTTACTAATCCAGACGAAGAAATATCTCTTCCCAACTCCCCTCAATCGTTAAATCTTAGGGAGCGTGAATCTATTTTCTACAGCCCCATTCGAACTAATCCCTGGTATCTCTCTTTAACTGATTTTTTAGAGAATCCGGGTCTTGCTTTTTATCCACCTCGAGTTCCATTTCATCCTACACCCAGAGGTTATTATCCGTCATCTTTTATGGCTGGAGAGTCATCCATGTTTTCTCAAACGCCTGAATCATTTTTACATGGTGGTCCTTCTGTTCCTTCGGGATATCAGTCTTTGTCTGGTACTTTCTCGGGAGCAGCTCCTCAACCCATCGAAAACGTGTTATCATCTGGTCTTGGTGGACTTAAAATTGAAACGTCGAACGCGGAGCAAGTTTATATGATGTCTGGTAACATTCCTAATCCTCAAGCTCAAGGCAGTCAGTTTCCTTCTGGGGTCCAACCTCAGGGAACTCAGTTACCGCCTGGGGGGCAACCTTAGGGTAGTCAATTACCACCTGGGGGGCAACCTCAAGGTAGTCAGTTACCACCCGGGGCCCAACCTCAAAATAGTTTTTTCCCAGGACAAACTGTGGATCCATATTATTTTGGGGGGCAACCCCAGGGTTATCAACCTCAAGGACAGTACGTTCCTCAAGGTCAACCCCAAACTCAATATGCTCCTCAGGGTCCTCAACAACCCCAACTTCAGTACGTACCTCAAGGTTATCAACCTCAAGGGCAGTACCCAATGCAAGGTTACCAACAGCCTTCTGGTCAACCATCTGTTCAAGGAGCCGGAACTTTACCTTATTATCAACCCTACGTTCAACCAGGTTTTGGTCCTTACGTTCAACCTTCTACGGGACAGTACCCCGGAATGATGGTGTGGAATCCGTCCCAATATCAACAGCCTTTGAGGCCTAATGTGCAGTTACCTTATCAACCTGGTCAGCCATTGGTTTCTGGTTCAACCCAGCAGCCTGTTCAGCCAGCTATTCAAACTCCTGAACCTAGTTCAGTTCAGCAGGCTGGGCCTAGTACACCTCAGACTCCGCCCCAAACTTCTGCAACTGCTGCAACGTCTGTTCAACCTGTTACACCTGTTTCTGGAGTGTCTGTAGCCCCGAGTTCGGCTATCCCTGTATCCGTGCAAATCCCTCAAGTCTCTGTACCTCAGTCAGGACCCTCAGTTCAGACTACAGTTCAGATGCCTGCAGGACAAGCCGGTACAAGTACAGTTGTTACAAGTCAACCTCAATTTACTTATCAACCGTACCAAGGACAGCCGCAATACGGTCCCTATGTTCAGAATCCAAGCTATCAGCCATACCCTGGTTATACTTATCAACAACCTCAGTATGGTCCGATTCATCCTGGTTATCCGGGAGGTTACACAATACCCAATGCTAATCCGATTCCTAGTTATCCTGGGTATCCGCCTCCTGGATCTGCTTTGGCTTCTCAAGGTTTTCGTGACCCTAACCGTCAATTACCGTTCATCGCAACTTTGGACTTACCTGATTTGACGCGCCTTACAAATGATCCTATTTTCTATTATCAGAACTGGCCGTCAATGCCTCATAAGTTGCCCAGTGATATACCAAAATTTGAAGGTAAGTCAGGAGAGGATCCATCCAATCATGTTATGACTTATCACCTTTGGTGTGCATCTAATTCAATTATTGATGATTCGATTCGCTTACGTCTTTTCCAAAGAACCCTCATAGGTCTTGCAGCCAAATGGTACATTGAGTTGCCACGAGGCTCGTTTCATAATTTCAGTCAGCTAGCAACATCTTTCTTAACTCATTTCCAGTTGCCTGTCAGATATGACAATGGCACAGAATTATTAACTTCGCTAAAACAATCTACGTCCACGTATATTTCTGATCATATTCATGAATGGCGACGTAGACGACGTTTGGTGAAAGTTTATATTCCGGATCAAATTTTGGTAGAATGGTTTGTTAAATCATTACTACCCAAGATCACTGAAGATGTAGCTAAGGCTGGTGTTGTTACTGAAGAGCAAGTAATTGCTCAGGCTCAGTACCTTGACCTCGTCTACACGCAGTCAGGTACTCTACATGAGAAAATCCCCGATCTTCCCAGACAAGGTCAAATAGCTGCTGCTCCTTCAGGGTCTCATGCCGCTGACGGTATGATTGGTACAGTTAGTTCTAAAAGTAAGAATAAATCCTCAAAGAATTCTTCTCCAATTATAACTTTACCTGATTCCCCGAAAGGAGAATCCTCTCAAGAAGTTTCTGCCGATATTCATGTCGTTGAAACATCTACGGCAAAATCAAAATCTGGTGGTAAAAAGAAGGGGAGGAACAAAAACAAGAAAAATTCGAAAGAGAAAACAGATAAAGAAGAATCCAATGACGAGAAACGTAAACCTCGCTATCCTTGCTTCATTTGTGAACAAGATCATTTCACGAAAGAATGTCCATATCGAGAGGAAGTTACGAAACTCGTTAAAGGATTGCAACAACCTGCTGTCTTGAAGGATCCTTTTCCAATTCAAGATAGTAAGATGATTGGTTCTTCCTCGACTACTTTAGAAGAGCCTATTATGATGATGTCTCACGTAAGGGTTGCGACACGATCGCAAGATTACGGTTCTAAGAATCCCGTTGATGGCAAAGAAGGAGAGTCTTCTAATGCGAATGCATCAAATACAACTCCTCCTGTTTCTGGTCCGCTACAGATCGAGAAACAAAATCCAGACTTGATAATCAAACCGCCTGCTAAAGGTGTTCTTCGTAAATCAGCTTTCAATCCACATGTGAGAGCTGCTCAGAATTACAACATTGTTGAAGATTTAGCTGTTTCTCCTTCAGCAATGTCGGCTTTGGAAGTGCTGCAATCGTGTCCAGCACAACGTAAATTATTATTGTCTGCCATAGGAGTTGTTGATGTTCAGGATTCTAACCTTATAATCTTCGATTTAGAAAATAGTACACCACGTCTTCCTCACCAAATGGCTTTCCAGATTCCAGTGTTAGTAAAAAACAGACCTATTTTTCGGACTGTGATTGATGAGGGAGCTTCAACGTGTATTATGTCGCTTCAGTGTTGGAAATCTCTTGGTTCTCCTACACTTAACCAATCTCCGATGATTCTAAAAGCTTTTGATGGTCGAGGATTTCAACCTTATGGTATTTTGCAGGATTTACCCATAGGGGTTGAAGGAAAAATCGTTAATCTAGATGTGGAGGTGGTTGATGCCCCTTTAGATTACAACCTTCTTCTGGGTCGTAGTTGGTCCTATGCTATGACTGTTGTTGTCTCTTCGGTCTTTCGACTCATAAAATTTCCATATCAAGGAAAGATCGTGACAATAGATCAGTTAACTTATTTTTCGTCCGACCCAGCCTCTACAGAAACAATCCAGCATGTTGGTAAAACGACTATCCCTTATAAGGATGTTGGAGTAGGTTTGGTTAAAGATTCTGGTTTACTAGGAAATTTTTCCTTTCCTCCTCCTAACGTATCGTCTTCTACTGCAAGTATTCATATGATTTCGTCAGACACAGTTATGTTTGATGATCCTTGGATCGTACCTTCCGAATCCGAGATAGACTCATTTGATGGCGTGATGCCTTTGAGTCCATTTGAAATTGCGTACCAAGATGTACAGTCTTTTTCCGACCCCTCTTCAACCGAAGTTGATCCAATGAATGGGATCCAAGAGGAATCGCTTTCCATATCTAGTTCAGCTACAACGACATTTCCTGAAATTGTTCATACAGATGAGCAAATTCGTGAGTTTTTATCCGTTGATGATTTACCATGGGAAGATCTACATCACCGGTCTTCATTTTTACCTGAATTAGATCATTTTGAAAATGATTTCGCTTCAATTTTTACTGCTGAATATGCCAAGGAACCTCAGAATCCATTGCAAAATCCTGATTCTGAGTTAAATTTGGAAAATATATCTAGAACGGTTCCAATTGACATTTCAATGAAACCAGGAATAATTGAAAACATTCATATAGGTGCTTGTTGTTCAGACGAAGAAATTCAGACTTATAAAGCCCTATTTCAAGAATTCCGTGACGTGTTTGCCTGGTCTTATGAAGAAATGCCAGGAATTGATCCATCGATCGTAGTACATGAAATTAAGACTTACCCGGATGCTAAACCTATTCGTCAACGATTACGTCAAATACATCCTAGAAAAGCTGCTGCTATAAAAGCTGAAGTTGAAAAATTACTTCGAGCAGGATTCATTTATCCAATTCCTTTAACGGATTGGGTATCGAATATTGTTCCTGTGACTAAAAAACAAGGAACGATAAGAGTATGTATCGATTATAGGGATATTAATCGAGCGTGTCCAAAAGACAATTATCCAACTCCCTATATCGATCAGATAATCGATGATTGTGCTGGCAGTGAATTGTTTTCCTTGATGGATGGCTTTTCGGGCTACAATCAAATAAAGATACTCCCTGCAGATCAACCTAAAACAGCTTTCATTTGTCCGTGGGGAACATTTGCCTATTGTAAATTACCTTTTGGACTAAAGAACGCTGGAGCAACTTTTCAACGGGCTATGTCTTATGCATTTCATGACATTAAGCACATCGTTCAGCCATATCTCGATGATTTACCGGCTCATTCATTACGTCGGGCCGATCATCCCACTCATTTACGAGCAATTTTTATGAGATGTAGGCATTATCGGATAAGGCTGAATCCGCATAAATGTGTTTTCTGCGTAGAATCGGGTCGATTACTGGGATTTGTTGTCTCAAAAGCAGGCATTCGCGTCGATCCTTCGAAGGTCGAAGCTATCATTAAATTGCCTCCTCCTTCGACATTACGCCAACTCCAAAGTTTGCAGGGGAAAGCAAACTTTTTACGTAGGTTTATTCCGAACTATGCCGAGCTCGCAAAGGGTTTTACCCGGTTGTTGAAACAGGACATTCCGTTCTTTTGGGACGAGATCGCTGATCGATCTTTTGATGCACTTAAACATGCGTTGACCCATGCACCGTTATTGCATCCTCCAAACTACAACCAAGATTACATTTTGTATCTTGCTGCTTCTCATTCCACCATTGGGATGGTACTAGTTTAGGAAGATGAATCTCACACTGAACATGTGATTTATTATCTTAGTCGAAATCTGAATTCGACTGAAATCAAATACACACATGTGGAGAAATTGGCCTTGGCAGCTGTTCAAGCTGTCCAACGTTTTAGACATTACATCTTGTTACGTAAAACAACGGTAATTTCTGATTGCAACCCTATGATGTATATTCTGACCAGACAATTGCTAGGGGGAAAATATTCCAAATGGATAGTTATCCTACAAGAATTTGACTTGGAGTTTGAAAATCCAAGGCAAAGAAATCTTTGGTATTTGCGGAACTGATGTGCGATTTCCCCTCTACTGATACTGAAACAGTGGCAGAAGAGTCCATTGTGGACGAATCTTTGTTTCTTATCAGTACGCTTGATCCATGGTATGGGGATATTATTGTGTATCTCCAAACCCAATCTTTTCGGCCTGACATTTCACGGACTCAGCGACGGAAAATACGCTTCCAATCCCAACAATATAATATCATTGGTGATACTCTTTATCGACGAGGAGTGGATTCTGTTTTCCGACGTTGTCTAACTCATGAAGAAGCTGAGAAGGTTCTAAATGATTTCCATTCTGGAGCATGTGGCGGTCATATGTCTGGGTATGCCACAGCCCAAAAGATATTGCGTGCAGGTTATTTCTGGCCAACATTATTCAAAGATTGCATTTATGCGGTTCAGAAATGCCACAACTGTCAAATTTTTGATCGGAAAATGCGCGCGCCACCCGCTCCTCTTCACCCTATAATTGCTGTTGGTCCTTTCGCGAAATGGGGTATCGATTTTATCACATGTAACCCTCACTCGGCCAGGGGGCATGCCTATATTATTCTCGCAGTAGATTATTTTACAAAATGGGCCGAGGCGATGCCTACATATTCAGCTGACGGCAATACTGCTGCAACATTCGTATTTAATCACATAATTTCTAGGTTCGGTGTTCCTCAAGCTATCATAATGGATCATGGAAGTCATTTTCGGAATATCATGATGACTGAACTGACAGAACAACTTGGCCTACGCCACGATAGTTCCACTCCGTACTATCCACAAGAAAATGGTCTGGTTGAAGCCATTAATAAAGTTTTAGTCACCATGATTAAACGAATCATTGGTATTCACAAGACGAATTGGCATTCCATGTTATTTTCAGCGCTTTGGGCATATCGAACCTCAGTCAAAACATCAACGGGTTTCACTCCTTTTCAACTGGTCTACGGTTTGGAAGCTGTGCTGCCAATTGAATGCGAAATACCGTCACTAAAATTAGTCGTAGAATTACTTCCAGCTACTTCTGAAGAGGAGAAACGTTTCTTGTACTTAGCCCAATTAGATGAGAATCGACGAAATGCTGCAATAGCAAACGAAGCTCATGTTAAAAGGATAAAAGCTCAGTATGATAGAAATGTGACCCCTCGAAATTTTTCAGAAGGAGACCTAGTTTTACTTTATGATCAAGCTAACGACAAAATAGGAGCTGGGAAATTCGTGCCTATGTGGCATGGTCCTTACATTGTGAAACGAAAGTTAGCAAAAGGGGCCTATGAGTTGATAGATTTTGACGGTGTCCCTTTGGATAAACCCAGAAATGGGCTTTATCTAAAAAACGTTTCTTGTACTTAGCCCAATTAGATGAGAATCGAAGAAGTGCTGCAATAGCAAATGAGGCTCATATTAAAAGGATAAAAGCTCAGCATGATAGAAATGTGACCCCTCGAAATTTTTCAGAAGGAGACCTAGTTTTACTTTATGATCAAGCTAATGACAAGCTGGGAAGCGTGGAAGAGATGAGACATATGTGGCATGAGTCCTATTGTGAGAAACGAGAAAGTTGTAAAGGGGCCTATGGGGTGAAAGTAGGTGACATGGGTGTCCTTTGGATAAACCCGAGAAATGGGCTTTATCTAAAAAAGCGTGTTACGCTTAAACTTGTTCTAATCGAGATACATTAAATTAGATTTTCCTTTCTAGATATGTTTTAGATTAGAAAAGTGTGCCTAGTTTAGAAGTGTGTTTGTGTCACTATGACTGCTTATCTGAGTTTTACTCTTGATATTGCAGATGTCGACGTCTCTTCAAACCTACATTGGTTTTGCTGATGGTGCTTGTCGTAGTACACGGAACATTTCTTCCATAGCTTGGGTTATCTATTCA
Source organism: Pinus albicaulis (assembly GCA_034641835.2). Taxonomy (NCBI): domain Eukaryota; kingdom Viridiplantae; phylum Streptophyta; class Pinopsida; order Pinales; family Pinaceae; genus Pinus; species Pinus albicaulis. The sequence continues at coordinate 868,205,256 of CM076569.1, forward strand.
CCCTCTGACGAGTTAGTATCCATGCATGGGGTAAGCCTTGGTCAAACAACGAATAACATGGCAGATTATAGTGTAGTGATTGAGTTACTATCTGAATCCATATCTTTTGGAATTTGGAGTTTGATTATTAGGTTGGATTCTGAACTTGTTGTATTACAACTCAACAGGGTTTATGCCATTAGAAACTCGGTAATACACCAGTTATTTTTGAGGATTAATCTCTTGGGCATGATAGTTTGATTACATTGAATATCAGCATATTCCAAGGCGAATGTTTAAATACTATTAAGTTGGTGGCCACACAGTAGTAAATAGACATTTGCAGCAGATTAAGGTAAAAAGCAACATTCATTTATGTACCACAGTAATGATCAAAATAGTGATATATCGCAGAGTGTGCTAAAAATATACCTGTCGTCTTGATCTATAGGTTAGAAACACCTTAAGTGACCGGCCAAAAAATGATAACTACAAAAAAGTAAGGCAGTCCTACCGCGTCATCCCATCAGCGATGATGATCATTAGGAAACAAGCTGCTGGAGCACCTGCGGGAACATACACGAAGGATCACGGAGATATCCATATCTTTGTAACTTTGAGAGGAATGTCATCTATGCTGGTCTCTGGTATATCTAGAGTCAAGCGCTCTAGATGATGCTCCAAATCAGTCAAAATCTCTACTGATTGGCCTGCTGGGGCTGGTGCGGGCGCAACTGGTTGTCTCCTCTCGAAAGGCTGGAGATGAGCTGGTCGTTGTGGACCTACGTCTGTATTCGAAAAACTTTTGGTTATTAGTTTTCTAAGGCGATAAAAAATTAAAAAAAATTAGAACTTAGCAAACGTTGAAAAATGTTTTACCTGAATCGTCCCACTGTTCCCCTGCAGGGAGAGACATCTCTCTATCTCTGCGGAAATCTATCCTTGCATATGGAAAATTCTCTATCGAAACTGCTGTGGAAGTCAGTAATAATGTAAACTTGAAGGGAATGTCTGCAACAATAGAGAATCTGTTGTCCAAATGAAATTTTACTAATTAAACTACTCCATTATTGTTTTAATAGACCTTGAAGTTTAGAAGATGTTTTGAATTACATTTATTGAATTGATTATACTATTTGATATATTAAATCATCTTGGTCAAACAAGCTTTAAATTTAAATCTTTGTAACAATCATATCATCATATCCTATGGTGATACATTGAAATACTAAATAATATAAAACTCCACCAAAAATAATATGAAGAGAATATGATGTATAACAAATATTGAAAAGATATAAGATATATTAAATCCTTAAAAATCATCCATTATTAATATCTTATACTTTCAATCTTAAGATATTCACCCAAGTAGGTCAAGAACAACTTCTAGACCATATTTATCTATCTTGGTCTTCTTGCAATGTTCTTTCTTCGACAACCATGCCCAAACTATGGTATTAATTGGAATAGAGCCAAGTTCTATGTCATCAAGATTCGGTATCCAATATTGCTCTAAAAATTTTCCATTGTATTTCCCTGAAATAGGATTCCACCAATCAAAATTTACATGAAGATTATCACTTTCATTATCCCTAAATATATCTGAGATGGATTTTTCCATCCAAATTATCTCTCCTGCATCCTCATTTCCTGATCTAACTAGCAACATCATTCCTTTCTAAACATCAATCTTTGGATTGAATGTCGGCTTTGGCTTTTTGCATTTGGGTCCAACATATATGGGTTCATCCATTGCATTATCAAAATCTTCATCCATAATACTTGAGATTACATGGAGTGCATTGCGATCAACATCAACAACGTGCCTTGTCTTGGGCCAGAAATCCTGAAAAGATGAATCACTTCCATCTATTATTCTATGATCATTATAGATTCCATCTAATGTATCAAGAACTCTTTCCGAATACACTACTTTATTTTTCCATTCCTCTGTAACAATTGGTGAATCTTCGTTCCCGATAGTGTCTTTCCACATTTTTATGTATGATGTTATCCCTTCCTTTAGTTCTTTGAAATAGGCATCATTCTTTTTGGAATCTAAGAAATATGGGTTCCCTATGGGAATTATAGGTCGACCTTCATCATCTATATTCCATAACTCAACTGGTTCTGACCACTCAGTATCTCTAATGGATTCTTTGTACCTTAGTACTGGAATATCATTGAGTACAAGAAACTGGAAGTATTGAACATTAAGATGTCCAACTAGTGCATTTTTTCCCTCCTTGATATATCCATTAAGGAAAATTTTGAAATCATAGACCTTGTCAATAAGTGTAGGTGGAAACACTCGTTTTTCTTCAATTTTGCGATATGTATCCATCATTTCAGGTAAAGAATATATATCTTTACTTTTTAGGTTGGAAGACATTCTTCTGTAGGTTCCATCTATGTCTTCATAGGTGTGCCCCACAGGCAAGAATCCAACCTCAATAGTGATGAAGACACCAAGTGCAGTTACAAGTGATAAAAACATGAAAAGATAGCGATTCTTATTATCACTTGCTGCATTGTCCAACTGTAACAACAAATGTGGAGGAAGAGTTTTAAAATCAACATTTTTGCTCTTTGATCTTCCATGAGATATAAAATCATCCTTGTAAACTTGACATTTTGAGTAAATAGAGGTGTCAAGTAATGCATCTGTAAGTGGGTTTCTTGAACTTCCACTCTCATAAATTAGATCACCATACATATCAATTTGTGGGTCTTCAAGGTCCCTTAAGCACTTTGCAAGGGATGTAATAGTAAATTGCGATCCCATTTGTACAAATGGTAGGAAGAAATGACCAAAACCTCCTGTGTTATGCCCATGTGTTAGCATACCTGTCAATGACACATCTAAATTTGTTCCTACAATAGATTTTGATTTGACACGTAGCCTTGGGATTGAAGTCTTTGTTTTATCCATTTTATCATGGATAATGCTCAAATACTCATTTGGAAACCGCTCTGACATAATTCTATGGGCATAGTAGCAATATCTTCCACACACAACAATCTTGTTATGTTTGTTCAACCTACCTCGTGCCTTTTCTTCCATCTCTTTTGTAGTCGCTGACTTCATCTGTGCTTTCAACACAATACATTCACTGCATTTACTGAAGTTGGTGTTCTTTGAAAATGCCACATCTCGAAACTTAGTATTCCATATCTTGCTCATTGTTGACTGTAATATTGAAGGGTAATTGAGCTTTTGAAGAGCCTCATTGATCTCTTTTAATAGAGAATTCTGTGTAAGTCGAAGGAAGCAATATTAAAGGAGCAGATGTTCCATCTTCTTCAACTTGACGTGTTTGGTTTGGTGAAAAATCTGAATTATCCATTACAATTTTGTGCAATATTTCTATGGCTGCCACGGTGTGTCCTCGTGCTTTGCATGTGTTGGTGTTACCATGAATAGATTTGATCTGACCATTTTGGAAATATTGTTGGTAGTTATAGAATGTGCTTTGAGGAATATTATGTATTTTATACCTTGCTTTCTTACAAATAATATTCCCATTAAATCTCATGTCCTTTACATTTCTAGAAATAGGTGGTAGGCCATGGCCATGGCCATGGCTCCTTGACATGAGTGAATTCAAGACAAATTCCCTAATACCATTTTTATTTTTTTGTCTCATACCCCTTCTAGCACCTACAATGGCCTTCCTATCAAGATGTTGAAGACAATCTTTTGTACAACATACATCTGCTGCCAAAAGTCGAATTTCTTTCTCTTCATCTATATGTGTTTGACATTTTGCAATTTTTGTTGTAGCCATAACTCGTTTATTCCTTTTATATGGCCTTGTTACATGCATATCAATTGATTTTATATATTTTTCATTACAAAGGTTCTCATCCCATTTGTTTAAGGGATTTGTGTCTTCTATAACATCCCATAACACCATTTCCTTGGTTGGCTCCTTGAACTTTTCCTTAACCCTTAATATCACACCTTTGTTGTCCACCAACTTATTTATTGGCCATATAACCAAACAATGTATAGACTAATCCCCAATTCTGCATATTTCACAATTTCCATCTATCTCTTCCAAAAAAACACCAAAGTCCATTTCTCCTAGTGTTTCACCTTCAACAATGTCATCCTCGCGGACATTAACTAGCATTCCTTTGGCAATGCACATGCTTGTTCCCATGCATTCATTTGTAAGAGAAACCTTTTTACATATGAATTTAACCCTATCTTGGGGAATATTTATGTTATGATCATGACAATGAGTTTCCAAATCTAATTCTGGCCAAATCTCATAAGATTCCAATGCACCCCCTAGTGTATGCTCAAATCCTGTTGGATGTGGTAGAGCAACATCATGTTTTAAAACCTTCTCAATTTTAACCACTATGCATCCTTTCTTTACCATCTTTCCATGCACTTTATGCCCAAGCTCTGTATTGAATATGGAGCCCTCACCAACCTTCACTCCATTTTGCAGAAGATCTACCTTTTCTCCAATAGAAAATGTAGAAGAAACATTTACACCTATAAACAAATGTAAATAAGGTTAGTATTTACTCAAAAAAAATGTATTATACTATCAATAATATTTGAACACATGCTTCAATATTTTGATTTACCTATGTTGTGCCTCAAATCCCTGATATTCCATGGATGTATGTCCCCTTCATCAACATCCTCAATCAAATGTGGTTGAGTGAAATCAATTATCAAAATTGCAGCATAACATGCATTAACCCTTTCTCCGACATAATAAGTTCCAGACTCTGTAGATTCGACCTTTCCTAGCCCAACGACTTGATCATTAATAAGGAGATCAACATAATCCCCTTTTGATATATTTTCCATTGTAGCTTGTACCAATTTTGTAACAACAATTAAACCATAAAATTGTAATTAAAAGGTTGAACCATGTAAAGTGTGATTTTATATTTTCGCAAAAACACACAACTTTCAAAAAGTAATATAGATGCAATAATTCAAATAGTATAGTAGTAATATTGTACGTAATGAAACATTGTTCCCCACCATCTTGTGCCTAATACCAAAAAGTACTTTACATGCAAATTACACAAAAAACATATATGAAGACCATGCAATTAGAGATGTAGATAACATCATAGAATGACAAATATAAGCTCATATCAAACCACCAAGTTCCTATTTAACTTCAAAAATGACACTTGTAGTCTTAATGCATGTGTATGAATAATGATCATAAGAAATTTGTAGAATTTGAAGAACCAAAACATGGTCCATTGTAAAATCTAAGAAATTCCAAGATTGATGCTACATAAGATGTCTAAAAGCCCCATGAAAAGTAGATATTATTTTTTCACTTAGTGAGGATGTTTGATGTTTGAACTTGATAATCAAAAGCCAAACTAGAGGTTTTCTTCCAAATAAAAGTTTTGAATGACAAATATAAGCTCATATCAAACCACCAAGTTCCTATTTAACTTCAGAAATGACACTTGTAGTCTTAATGCATGTGTATGAATAATGATCATAAGAAATTTGTAGAAGTTGAAGAACCAAAACATGGTCCATTGTAAAATCTAAGAAATTACGAGATTGATGCTACATAAGATGTCTAAAAGCCCCATGAAAAGGAGAAATTATATTCACTTAGAGAGGATGTTTAATGTTTCAACTTGATAATCAAAAGGCAAACTAGAGGTTTTCTTCCAAATAAAAGTTTTGGTACTGTAAATACTAGATAATTCTCATTTTTATTCTAAAAGAAAAGAAATTTCATTTTACAAATCTTTATTTCCAATGTTAGCACTCCCTACCTATACACAATAAGGACATACTATTGAGGATGGATACAAAAGGATGTTAACTTTAGGTCCTCGAAAAATGTAGATTTGAGTTTTCCTAGATTTTTATGTTGATGAGGAAGAGTCTTATCTTATGCATCCAAACATTAGTGAAATTATCTTTCAAAGTTCATAACTATACAAAAAAATAGAGAGAAAAACAATACATGTAAAAAAATTATGCTTGATACTTTAAAGTTGCATATATTTGCATTGGAAGCAAAATATAGTATACCTCAATAATACATTTATTCATAAACTTTAAAATTATACAAATATCACATTATTCTCCATGGATCAAATAATTATGATTGGATTATTATGTTTGTGCCAAAAGGAAAGCTATACCATTATCTTTCCTTCCAACTCAAGCACAAATGTAGTGCCAACAACAACATATATCTATATACAATTCTTTTTCACTATCATTGATCTCCATAAATTGTTCCAAATTCAATAAAGGGGCACATCAAAAGCTATAACTCTAACCATTGTGATTATTGAGACAATGTCACCCCTAGAGCATTGGTTGCATAAGTGTAATGGTGTCTAGAAGAAAGCTAGTAATCACTAGGTATCCTTGTTGCATAATCATAGATGCATTGCCAAGAATAATTTCAAAGCACTAACCTTGGTGAGGGTGAAATCTTGATAGTTTTCCTTTTGGAACAAAAACAAAGAAATCTAGTGCATTTTATAACTCCTAACACAAATACAAGCACATTTCCAACAATAATGTTGCATTGCCAAAAAAATTCAACGGATGCAAGATTTACTTCTATCACAAACACAAACACATTTTCAACAATAACATTGCAAGATGAAGGAAATTTAACACATTATAACCTTCCTTCTAGCATAACAACATACATATTTCTAATAACAACATTACATTATGAAGTAAATATAATGTGTGCTAGCTTTCCTTCTATCACAAGTAGAATTCCATTTCGAACAACAACATTGCACCTTAAATGAAAGCTAATAATAAATATCATTCCTTCTACTACAAACATAAGCATATAGCTAGAAGCAACGTTACATGGTCAAATAAATCTAGCACATGCTAGATTTCCTTCTAGCACAAACACAAGCACATTTCCAACAACAATTTTGTAAGGCATTTGAAATCCACCACATGCTAAATCTGCTTCTAGCGTAAATAGAAGCATGTTACTCACAAAAGCATTGCAAAGTAAAAGAAATCTTACACATTCTAGAGTTTCTTCTAGCACAAACAAAATCACATTCCCAAAAACAACATTGCTTCATTTACTTCTAGCACATTGCCAACAATAACATTGTAGTGAAAACGAAATCCAATGCATGATAGAATTCCTTCTAGCACAAGCATAAGTACATTTCCAATAATATTACATTGCAAAAGAAATACAATGCAGGTAACATTTCTTTCTAGCATAAATACAAGCAGGTTGCCAACAACAATATTGCATTGTGAAATAAATCTATTGCATGCTAGACTTTATTCTAGTACAAACTAAGCACGTTTCTAACACCAGTATTGCATTGCAAAAAAAATTAGGTGCATGCTAGAATTCCTCCCACCATACACAAACATATTGGCAACATCAATATTCTAGGGTAAATAAAATTTATATCATGCTAGATTTTCTTCTATCACAAACATAAGAATATTTCCAAACACAATATTGCAAAGTGAATTAGATCTAACATGCTATTTGTACTTTTATCTCAAACACAAACATGTCACCAACAACAACATTGCAAGGTGAATGAAATCTAACACATGCTGGATTTCCTTCTCTCCCAAACAAAAGCACATAACAATATTTCAGGGTGAAAGAAACATACCACATATTAGATTTGCTTCTAGAACAAACAAGCATATTGTCAAAAATACCTTATGCAAGACAAAAGAAATCCAGTGTGGTAGATTTCCTTCTAGCACAAACACAAACACATAACATTGTAGAGCTTAAGAATCTAGCGCATTCCAGATTTTGTTATAGCATGAACACAAACATATTACCAACAACATTCTAGGGCAATAGAAATCTAGCACATGCTAGATTTCCTTTTAGCACAATCACAAGCACATTTCCAATAACATCATCGTGGTGAAGGAAATATGGCGCATACTAGATTTCCTTCTAGCACAAACAATTGAATTGCCAACAACAACATTGCAATGCGAAAGAAATCTAGTGCACACTAAATTTCCTTCTAATGCATATACAAACACATTGTCAATAAACTCATAGAAGGGTGACAGAAATCTAATGTATGCTAGATTTCTTTCTAGCACAAACAAAAACACATTACAACATTTCTAGATAAAAGAAATCTAGCACATGGTAGATTTACTTCTAGTGCAAACAAAAGCGTATTGTCAACAACCACATTGCAGTGAAAAAAAAATGTAGCGCATGCTAGATTTCTTTCGAGCCAAAATTGAAGCATGTTGTCAATAAAAACATTGCAAGGTGAAGAAAATCTAACACGTGTTAGATTTACGCATAGCACAAACACAAGCACACAACAACATTGTAGGGTGAAAGAAATCTAGCGTGTTAGATTTGCTTCCAACATAAACAAAAGCATATTGCCAACAACAACATTGCATGGAAAAAGATATCTAGAACAAATTCTATCACAAACACAAGCACATTTCCAATAACAACATCGCAAGGTAAAAGAAATTTAATGCATGTTAGGTTTACATGTAGCACAAATACAAGCATACTACCAACAACATTTCATGCCAAAAGAAACCTAATACATGTTATATTTCCTTCTAACACAAACACAAGCACATTGCCAAGGTGAAGGAAATCTAACACGTGCTAGATTTCCTTCTATAATAAACAATCAAATTGACAACAACATTATTGTAGAGCAAAAGAAATCTAGCACAACTTCTAGCCCCAACACAAGCACATTTCCAATAACATTGCCAAGGTGATGGAAATCTAACATGCGCTAGATTTCCTTCTGTCATAAACAAACAAATAGACAACAACAATATTGCAAACCAAAAGAAATCTAGCATAGTTTCTAGCCCAAACACAAGCATTTTTCCAATAACAACATTACAAGGTGAAAGAAATTTAATGAGTGTTAGCTTTACATGTAGCACAAATACAAGCATACGACCAACAACAACAATGCATGCCAAAAGAAATCTAGTGCGTGCTATATTTCGTTTTAACACAAGCACAAGCACATTGCTAGTAAGAACATTCCAAGGTGAAGGAACTCTAACACATGTTAGATTTCCTTCTATCATAAACAACCAAATTATGAACAATAACATTGCATTGTGAAAATTCCTTCTAACATGTCAATAAAAATATTGCAAGGTGGAAAAAATGTAAGGTGTGCTAGTGTTGGAAATATTGAGAGGGGGGTTGAATCAATATTTCTTTACAATTTTTATATTATGCTAGTTAAAATCACTAATTAAACCAAAACACAAGATGTGCAACAAGAAAATAATTTTATTAATGAATTTGAGGAATATAAAAACCAAAGCTTCAACTTGTACAACAAAGTCCTTAACTCCTTCAAGGCTTGAACCCTGAATGAGGACTCTAAAATTCAACTACAAATCCAAGCTCCAACCTTGTACGACAACTCCAATCCTCTACAGATCCAACCCTCTCAGTTTGCTTCAATCCCTTAGGGTGAATTCAATACTGCTTCAAGCCTCCATCAAAAACTTCAAATACTTCTAAAAAATGTATCCAAGATAGGTCTGGAAAGTGCTCTCAAATATACCTCTACAAAAACTTCCTGTCTGCTTCAGCAAAACTTTTATGGTTGCACCAACAAAACATTTCTTTGAGTGTTGATCTTCAACTATGCTCTAAGTATGACTACTCCAACAAAACAAGTCTTTAAGTGTTGGTCTTCAACAATACTCCAAGGGTGATTGCTTCAAAAAAACAACTCTTCAAGTCTTGGTCTTCAACTATGCTTCAAGAGTGACTTTTGTTTCAACAAAGGCTTGAAGAAAGCTCAGTTAATGTCATGATCAATGCACTCTATTGTCAACTCAAAATATGCTCAAAGTATGTTATCATTTTATCATTCAATGAAGGTGTCTCCTAGGCTCTTCATTTGTGCTTGAAAGAATGTCCTTCGATCGATAAGGATTACTTTACTATTGTTTCAAATCTGACTTGATATGTTGATCAAGCCTCTCAAGGTATAATATTCCTAATGGTAAAATTAAGAGTGATAACAAAAACATGCAATAAACCCAACACAAATATTTTTCAGCAAACGCCCATAAAAAAAAAATGCTCCAAACACACCAAAATGGGAAAATTTTATTATAAGATATTGTTGGAGTACAATATAAAAAAAATGCGCACCCTAGCTTTCACAAGGCAAGCTACAAGCCTCAGGGGGATGTTTTATCAATGGAAAACTGTTGCTGCAATTTTCCCACTAAAAATCTGCACTGATCTTGTGATTTTTGCACTATTGGTTGTGTTGATACCCTAATTACCCCCCTCCTAACTGTGAAAATTTATGAATATTACTTATGCAAAAACCTTACTGTTAAATCACGATTTACTTCTCCTACTTATACAAGTTATTAATCTGAAATGTTCATTATTAACATTGAAGTAAACAATTTAACGACCTACATAGATCCAGATCTAAACTAAATACATGCACATAGACAAAGTGACACACAAGATTTTATAGACAACTATCCTCGAAAAAACCCAATGCGGGAAAATCGGTCTTCTAGCTGCTGGAGGGTTTTTATTATTAAGTAGATTCTAAGTACAACAAATCTGGGCACCTTATTGGTTAACCCGACAGAGAAAAAATCTGTAGCAATACCTCTGTTTCGGAGATGGAAAAATGGATTGATTCACACCCCCAAATAGGATTTACAGAACTCAGCCCTTTTCTGTCTTTAGAAACCCCAGCGCAACTCTGAAGCCCTATGTGTAAGCTGTGCTAGCCTGTGTGTGCCTCCGCTCAAGAGAGGCCTGCGTAACCCCAGACTGGGTTACGTTGTCCCTGCGTTGTCATAGTTAGGCTTGCATAAACCTTGATGGCCTCCTGCTGCCTCTACACTGATATTTTTGGGTTTGCATAGCACCTGTGTAGCACTGAGCCCTCTGCGTGGTGCAGTTGTTGCTCCCTTTGCACTGCTCTGACTGCTGCTTCTCTGCCTCTTGTTGACTCTTGGCTTGAGATCAGATCATCCCTCTCACCAATACTACCCCTCGTTGCAGCTGAAACACTTCTGGAAATTCTTAGCAAACCACGCCGTAGAATTCCAGCTTAGTCTCAGTGCTATGCCTCCGTGTGTGAACTTCTCCAACTGACCCCAAGCCTTTCCTTCATACTTTTCTCGTTGGGAAACCAACAGCTGTGATCTAATCCTGAATCGACGACTAAGATTAAAAGAAAGCTTGATTCGTGTGACTTAAGTAATTTCCATCACATGTTTAAACTGATTACCTTTAATCTTTTAATTTTCCTAAGTCAAACTTAGGGTCCTTAATTAAAAATATTAATTAATTATCTCTTAAATTGGATGGAATTTCTCAAATCCTTTTCTGGGTCTTGGAGATCTCACGTACTTTAGTCCCTCCACAAAGTTTGGGAGCTAGAGCATATACGATGCTACCCCAACACTCAAAAATCTCAACACTAACTGCTCAGAAAATTTCGATAAATTAGACATGGAATCCTTGTTAAAAACCTAGAAAAACCCAGAAAGGGTTTTCCCTGGTTTTGATGCTCAAAAAATGGCCCCAAATTGCTTGACCCTCCTCTAAGTGCGGAAAAACTAGAACTGTGACTGATGTTGGAATGAATGTCCCAAAATGGCTGGAAAAATCTTCTCAATTGCACCCCAAGCCAAGCCCAAGAAACCCAGCTCTCAAAATCCCTTCACAAGCCTCCCCACAATTGTGCCTCCACAATGATTGCGCAATTTCTGGGTAGGATGACATAGTTTCTCCTCCAGAAAATAAGTTTGATGTTTTGTGTTGAATTCTACCCTTGCAAATCTTCCTCCTTTTTCTTAGAATTGACCAAAAATTACTTCAACAATGCTACAACTCCCGACTCCAGCTCTTCCTCCTCAACTCTCTATGTGGCCTCCTGAATGCGTCTCAGTTGCTCAAAAATCATACTACATGCGTGGCCCTCTATCCAACTCCTGAAACTTATGAAGAATCCTTCCTAGGGTGGTACTCAGAGTCCATCAAAGAAAGGTTGAGCTTCCTCCTTGAGAAACTCTTGTGTTGAACAACACTATGTAACTATGTTAAATAACTAGAGCAACACTTCAAATGTCAAATTATCAAAAGGCCTCAAATGTTGCTTCCTCTCTCCTATTTATAATTTATGTTCATTTCCTCCATGTGGGCCCCTCACTAAGAAATTCAAACCTCTTCCCTTGGCCATATGATTTCTCTCTCCTCAAGGAGTTCATATTAGTTGGGGAGGTGGCCCCACATTCCACCAAGGCAAACATTTCGACTCCCTTGTCCTATTTTTCCTCTCCAAAATTATCTTAGGCCCCCAAAATTAGCAAAATAGAAAATTTGTGGTACTATTGAAAAAATTATTTAGGAAGGGATATTACAGTTCTCCCCTCTCAAATGTTGCTTATCCCCAAGCAACTGTAAAACTGGGTGCTGCAAACTCTGCTTGTTTTCCCACGTTGCATCCTGTTAATTGTGAATTAACATGCTGCACCTCCCGCAGCTTTTGAAGGTGATTTAGAAATTAAAAAACAAAAAACCTACTCCAAATTTGAAGGTGATTTAGAAATTAAAAATGAAAATAAAAATAAAAAATAAAAAATAAAAATAAAAGGAGGAGAAGAAGAAAGAAGCCAACTTCAAATTATGTTTTTATTCTTGCGGGATGGATCTATTAGTTGAATCTTAAAAGCTTTAGGAACAATTGCTTTTATTATTCTTGTGGGATGGATCTATTAGTTGGATCTTAAAACTTTAGGAACAATTGATTTATCTACTAGAGTCAGAAACACGTCGTTGTTTCACACGCTTGCAAAGAAAAAATTCAGTTGAAGGGTCTTCTAATTGAGCTTGGAAGAACGGAGACAACACAATTATATTCTATGATAGTCCAAAGTGCTAATGATTTGGCTACAAATACAACATTCATAGTAAGACTAAGCATATTGATATGAAGTATCATTTTGTAAGACAAGTCA